>JAUPFT010000011.1:25885789-26363289 GCA_036936625.1 Parnassius smintheus behrii | reverse complement strand
GGTACTTACAGTTATAATCGTTTTATTAAATTATCTTCCATATCCATACATGTTAAGCACTAAAGAAAACTAAATGCGATATTGCAATTTAGAGATCTCAATCGTAGTGGGTTATAGCAATGAGGAAATAAGAAAATACCCATTTAAACATAGCATTTTAGTAGTTTAGCATAGTAATTTAGTTATAATATCATATATAGCAAATGTATGTTACAACGGTTTCTCAATGTTAAATGTTACAACGTGAAGTAGGTTAAAATCAAGAACTATTAAATATTGCAAATAAATGAAAGAAAACAATCTATTCAGTTTTTTGTGTGGTAGCGGCGCGGCGTGAGAGAATTTGTAATTCTGTTTTGACACGTGCATGTTGTTAGACGTCCATTAGATGGCGATACAAACATCTCCAGACGGATTTTCGGTCACGGTGGCCAGTCTCAACGGAGATCATCAACGGAGTCATCTGCATAGGACAGGATCATAGTACACGAGTGTGCGAGTCAGTGTAGGTGCACTCTCTATTCCCTCACTCTCAGAGTCCGATGGGCCGTTAATCCGATTTGACCGGATTATACAACATTTAACAAAAACCCTGTGGTTCCCGTTAACTGCGTTATCAGAATCAGTATCCAAGCATATAGAAATGCAAATTGTATGTAAATAGTTTTATTATATCTGCATTGACCGAAGAGTAAAGGATTGTCAAAGACCCCGCATTACCGATACTCGTGTGAGTTAGAGGAAATAAAACCACATACAATTTGCAAATTAATTTTTTTTAAATAAAATGTGTTTTTTTTTTGAAAAAAAAAATATTTCTGTATGCTTGAATACTGATTCTGATAGCACACTTAACGGGAACCACAGGGTTTTTGTTACATGTTATATAGGTATTATGTTACCGGTGATTAGGCGCAGGAACAAGGCTTTACGTGCTTTTCGAAGCACAGGGGTGTAACACCGCCAACTTTCTGACTTCCTGCTGCTAATAAGAATTTCTTGATAGTAAACCACAGTAACAGATTATTGGACTGATCTGGGATTCGAATCCAGGATCCCCAGACCAACGAGGCAGTCAACTATGTCATATATACGCACTAGTCCTAAAATACCCAGACTACGACAGGAATCAGAATTTTTGGTGCCTACTGCGATTCGAAAATAGGAAATAATTCAACAAATTAAGTAAAATGCGTTAATTTTATGTTTTCTTTCCTTGCTATTGGGTTGGGTCGTAATATTATATAACCTTCAAAATACATACTATCATAAAAATGTACTCGCATACTAAAAAACTGATTGATGGTTTTTTTTAATATATCTTCATAATATTCAATTTAAGATGTGTGTGTATTATTATTACTAGAATAACAGCATTCATAAGCCATTCCGTTGCGAATTCAACCAGTTAATTGTGATTGTTATGCCGATTAAGATATTATATTTTCGGTTAAAGCGAGTCACACACTACGCAGATACGATAAGATATTTGTATCTAAGCGCGTACCTTACAATATCACTCTCTATGAAATTCAATGAACACACAGAGTACATAATTTATATTTTATCGTTATAGTATCTGTAAGTACTGACCTATATAGAAAGATGGTGGTATAATCTTATACAAATATTTCATTGGAATTTACCTGCAGAAAAATACAGGGGTCGCTGTGGCGGGGGTCCGCACTCCCCCACTCGGACAGCGGTTAGTAGGCTGCAAGAACCACCATAGAGGTGACATAATGATTGGTAACAATACTCAATCATAAATCTTATCCTTATCACCATTGCCTTTCCGATTTTAATCAACTTGCTGAGCTGAGTCAGGTGAAACTGTCCGTATAGGCTAACAGCATCAACATCACCGAAAATGGACGATATGAGTTCGCTGAAAACATGCGATTAAATTCGCCTCAATCCCAAATACTTCGTCTTGTAGTAAATGCTAATGCGACAAGTGGATCAAAATCAAAATCCGAATCCTATTCTGCTGTCTGGCAAATCTAGAAGCAATATACACCAACTCATTGTGGGTAGGTAACACTCTGTATAAACAATCCGCTCTAAAAAACACGTCTAGTAAGTTTGTAGGATTTCTAGTGAATGTGTCGTTTTGTATACATTATCTACATATTATATTAGGTACTTATATACTATTATATACAGTATTATCGTTTTTTTTATAGGATATGGTGACAAACGAGCACACAGTCCACCTGATGGTAAGTGGTTGCTGTGGCCCATAGACATTTACATCTATCCTCGATTACGAATCAAAATGCAGATGCATTGTCACCCGTGAGGACTAAGATGGAATGCCTCATTTCCAATAAAAAAGGTCTCCGGTTCTCTACACTCACCATACGAAACACAGCAGCGTTAAGCTACTATTTTACGCTGGTATTCTGTGAGAGCGTGGTCCTTCCCCGGCCGAGTCGACCCATTCGTGTTACAACTATACTTCTAATATAACTGATCATGGTTCCACCACGTATAAAATATGCGTGGTGTGTGATACTTTCAGATAGGTAATTAAGTATTTATACGCGGATAAAATATTATCGTATCTGCATGGTCTGTGACTCGCTTAAATCTTTATATGTAAAAATTACGTGTCTGGCTCGTCCGCAATGAACTTCGAAACTACTCAACCGATTTTAATTAAATTTCATAAATGTGTACTGCTTGCTCAAACCTGGGAAATATTTTTTATTTTTTATTTTTTAATTTTTTATAGAGGCTTAGAGGTCGTCGGTCAGAACAACGTATACCTGGCCAGCTAATAACATAATAAATAAAAGCGGTTGTACCCTTACTCCTTACTCTGTGGTAGAGCCATGCGGCAGCTATATTATGGTTGTAGCACGAATGGGTTAGCTCTACCAGGGAAGGACCAGCAGCTTAACGTTACTGTGTTTCGTTTGGTGAGTGTGGAGAATGAGAATCGGAGACCCTTTTTACTGGAAACCAGGCATTCCATCTTCGTCCTCAAGGGCGACAACGCATCTTCAATTTTGATTCGTAATCGAGGAAATATATAGATGTCTGGGCTACAGCGACCACTTACCATCAGGTGGACTGTATGCTTGTTTACCACCCTTATCCTATATAAAAAGCCTTCTGATTGTCTGATATTTTTTCAGTGACGGGTTTAAATACTTATCTGGCGGTTTCATTGGTATACGTAGTATGCATTTTCTACGCATCACAGGTATTATTACTACATTTTCCATTCAGTTCTTTCTTATTAATACTGGAAGTATGAATACTATTTTTTTTTCATTTTCATGTACAGGGCGGTATGAAAGCAGTTATAATGACCGATAGTTTTCAATCGGTTGTGCTTTTGGGTTCTCTAGCGGCAGTTTTGGCCCTAGGGGCCGGAAAAGCAGGCGGACTTGACCCAGTTTGGGATTACGCAAGGCGTACGGACCGTCTTCACTTTTTCGAGTAAGATGTATAATATATTTTCTAAATTCCAACTTTAAGAAGATACGGCGGAATAATAAACGACATTTAAATTTGTAAAGAATCCTTTCAGCTAATCTAACACCTATGTTCGAATTGAGATTGCTCTCCGAATTTTGTATATAATTATATATGGTGGATGCCTCTAATACAAGTCTTTTCGCCAAAAATAAGGTTTCTTATAATCTTAATTAAAAATATTATCTACTAAAATTCTTCGTAATTAGAGAGTATATTATAAGAAGTATATTTCAATTATGCGTATCCACGGAGTAATAAAATCAGTATAAAATTTAAAAGAAAAAAGCATTCGCTTATAAATAAATGTCAGATTACGTTTTGTGCATTTGATGTGTTTTAATTTAGCATCTACATTTTTCTTTCAGTATGAATCCAGATCCTACAGTCCGTCATTCCTTCTGGTCGGTGGTTGTAGGCGGAACCATGTATTGGCTTAGCATGTTTTGCGCGAACCAAGCATCTGTGCAAAAGTACTTATCCGTGGAGTGTATTGCACAGGCCCGGGTAGCGCTATGGGTGTCCGCCGTAGGCCTTATTACCGTTTATTCTGTCAATTTCGCCACCGGTGCTGTCCTCGCAGCACATTATGCCGATTGCGATCCCATTCAGGTACACGCGTCTCGAATTTTTATAGGTATGTAAGATTCACACGTTATTTTTACAAAGTTTGTTTTTTAATAACGTGGCGATTGACATTCTCGCAAAGGACGTAATTTTAAAGCAGATCTTATCATTTTATACTCGTATTTTAGATTTGTTAAAATAGGTCCTAGATTAGTACGTCTAGATATTATAGTATTAATACGCTATGGACAAACAGGCGCTTTCTTTTGTGTAAAATTTTTAATAAAAAACGAAAGTATTCGTTAGAATAATTATTAATCATAACGTCGTTAATTTTGCGAAAGGTGGCTACTGATGCTAACCTCACAAATAGAGGCTGAATATATTTAAAATATAAGTAAATATAATAATACCATCAACCATCAACAATCTTTTCAAATGCTTAAATTTGGATGCATTAATTGAAAGTATTGTTCATGCTTACTGCGCTGGACTGAGGAGCTGATGAGCGAAGATCGCGAACCCGTCACTTACGCGTTGCCAGTAAGATGGATGGATGATCCCGCTCCTAATACCAACATTTTCGCCTTTTTACTAAAAAAAATTCGTACTTCGAAAAGTCTATTTCCAATGTTGACATGCAGTTAGACATTTTTCAGTAAGTATTGAATTTAAAATTAAAACCCGTATTCAACGAAAACCGCTCATATATCTAATATTTGACAAGTTGAGGTCCATGTAAAATTGGGTTTATTTTACATCATGTCATCTTTAGGCTGAATAAATAATATAAGAAATGTATGGAATGCATAATATCAGCCACCAAGCTATTATTTGGTTTGGGATACATAGTAAATAGTACCTAGGTCACGTAACATACCTAAATCGGGATCGTCATATACTGGAATAAATATCATTAATTTATTTTGAGACTAGTAAACGATAACGCTAAGGATCTAAATCGATCGTCTATTTTGAAAATTGGTTTTGAAAAGCTTAGCAAAGGACGTTTTCTATTAGACATTAAATTTGTCTACTTATATTTTTATTATTTACATTATACACCTTATATTTTCATTATTTTTTGAGAAAGAGAAAAACAAGCGGAAATAATTATTATTATAACTTAGAGCTAGGTACGAAAAATTTATGAAATCTAAGTGACTGAGTGACGTGCTTTGCGGCAAATTATGTAACAAGCCATGTTCAGGTTCAGCGCTTGTGATGGATTGTAATGATAATGATGATTCGAAAACTTGGATGTTTGTTTTAGAAGAAATCGATGTGCAAAATTGTTTCTCACAATTTCTTGTAAATAATTGTTTGGTGTTATGGGTAAAAATGCACTTCTTGAATCAAAACACAGTAAGTTAAGTACGTAGTAAAACATCAAAATAAAATAATTGTTGCTATCTGTCATTATTTCATATTTGTTGTGTCATGCTTGACTCAAAATTATAAGTTGTTACGAATATGTGCCTCTTAAACTTACCTACAATAGGTACATATCAAAAACCCAAAGAACATAACCCTAAGCTAGGCTGCCATAAGGTACACAAAAGGACGATATTCGGTACAGGAATGCTGGAATTTGAGCCATAACGCCTTTTTCATATTATAATTCTGATAATATACCAAACCTTATTTCTTTATAACTATATCGAAAATAAATGATGAAAAATATTTTACCACAGGCGGGCACAATCCATGCATCGGACCGACTTCTTCCGCTTTACGTGGTGCGTGAACTGGGAGCTGCGCGAGGTGTTCCAGGCTTTTTTGTTGCTGGGATTTTCGCCGCAAGCCTTGGGTACGTTAGTATCTACTACTATGTCTGTGCCTTGGGTATTTATTATCACTACACATTTCTTTCCAACACACCGCTTAAATTAGATGATATTCGTATGATATGAACCAAAATATTAACTTTAGCATCATTTTAGCAGTATAGTAGGCACATTAAAATTGACAATCTGAAACGCCTGAAGTCGTTTTGTCAACTGAGGCAGAACCAGCTCAATTCCTTAATTAACTAGAAAATATTAAGCCTTAACCAGAAAAGACCAGTCGCCATACCGGTTTCAATTCGACGGATTCTGGTCGCAAATTAGGAAATTCAACTCGCAATATGGCCTGAGAAAATAGAGAACTTAGATTTATGTCCCAATTATTACTCACCTTAAGTTATATAATATATCATAGGCCATATTCATATACCTAGTTTAATTTTTGAATTTATCTGAGAAAGTAGTTTATTTAGTTAATAATATTATTTATAACTGCTGCGAAAGTAATTAATTAATTAAGTATGGAATTGTTTTTGATTTTCCATAATATTTTCAAAAGCAGGTTCCAGCTATGATGAAACAACTTTCAGCAGTGCGAAAAGGTTTTCATCAGTGAATAGGTTTCTGATTCAGTTTTTGCGCAATTTCATGGTTGGAAAAGTTTTTTCGCACACATAAGACGAAACAAAAATCGCCATAATTTGGCGTGAGCAATGATATTTGGTGATCTTTGGGAATTCAGCTTTCAGTAGTACTCTATAAAATCTAGTTTTGTGGAATTCAAAACCAATTGCTTTAAATAGGTACTGCATTGCATTTCAATAATTTCCAAATGCAATTCAGCAGATACATTTTCCGGATCTACATCGAACGGCATCGAGAAAACATCTAGCGATGATTGAATGTTCTTAAAATCTTGAAACCTAGTTTCAAATTCTGTGTGAAGTTTTTTCAACGCCTGACTGAATTCTTGTAGTTTTTTCTCACTCACTGGTGACATGGATTTTAAACGCGGAAAGTGAATTAAACCGTTCTTCGCCATGAAGTTATAAAACAGAGAAAGCTGAGTTTTAAATGATTTCAGACAACACCAAGTCTCATCTATACATTGGTTCTTTCCATGCAATTTCTTATTTAATTTGTTAAGTGTTCGAGCAAATCCGTAAAAAATGCAAAATCGGTACGCCAATCTTTGTCCTATAGGTTATGAATCTATTATTCTACTTGAATCTACTTTAATTCTACTTTTTCTTCTCGACCGACTCGACTCGTAATTATAATGAGCCATGTACTATCCATGTCGATGGACCCTCAGCGGGCCGGATTAAATACTTTCGCGGGCCGTACTTTGCCCATCACTGGTCTAGATTACAAGTCGATTTAGATATTATATTGACCATGGTGGTGCTGTTACCGATACCCAGAAATCACCCGTGCGAAGCCGGGGTGAATCGCTAGTATCGTATAAATGTCAACGTTTGTCAAAATTATGCTCCATCTACAATTGAATCTACGAAGTCAATTCTCGTTTCGCCATAATATCATACGAAATCATCATCTTTAGTTCGTGCCAAATCGATTGAGAAAAACAGATCATGACCTCAGATATGAGCTGAGTGTCAAAAGACGTAACTTACAAAATCTCAATTTAGATGTGATAACAATATTTAAATATTGATATTATTCACACTTCTAGGTCAGCACTCATGTTTTGTTTTTTTGTTTCTTAAATAATATTGTCTGTGGTTCCTATAACCATCGTAAAATCTTACAGTACATCGTGAAAAATGTGTTATGTTTTATATTTCAATTTATGGTAAGTAACGCAGCAATTCATTTAATAACAGTTTCATATTAAAAAAATATTTGAAGGAATATAATCACCATATTGAGCTTTTGCAAAAATTCATCCCTTTAAAATAAACAAAACGTGCGTTACCTCAGTTCGTTCTAAAAGAAACGTGACAATGGCAGCCAGAGATGCGTCACTTTTTTAGTCCGGCCCGCATTCACCGAATAAAAATAAAGTTCTTATATAATATTGAAAATAAAGTTTTATCTTTTGAATAAGTAAATACTTATTCGGTGTCGCTATCACTCGAATCTTTATATGTGTTATAAATTAATGCCTTTTGTTTTTAAATGAATAAAGTACTTTATAACAAGATAAGAGATCTTTTACATAACTTTTTAATAATAGTTATATATATTATATCAATTATTATCAAAAATAAATTAAAGAAATCATTATAAATAAAGAAAGTACTACATATAAAAAGTGCCTATATATTGAAGGTTTGTAGCCCCTGGTTAAACGACCGAAAGTCAATGTCCGTTTTTCTCAATCGATTTGGCACGAACTAATAGTAATATCAACAACATGTGGTCCTTGGGCTACCTCAAAGCCGCGAATAATTATATATATTGTTTAAATGTTCGCGATGAGGCATAAAGTTATGTGGATTCTGTTAAAAATTCTATTTTTATTTAAAAAAATGCGCTATCAGCGCCGCTCGCGGTGAAAAGCGAAACTATTTTACGATATAATTAGAATATTACGAAATAGCAATGTTGGGTTTAGTTGTTAATTTCTTGAAACAATGATTATGCATCGATTTGGTCAAACCTTATCATGATGTGGTCAACACACAGTGTTAAAATTTACGAAATGCCACAATTTCACGTAATGATCGAATATTCATGATAAAATCAATTCTACGGTCTACCCACGACATGTATAAAAATAGCTTTAAATATAAAAATTATACTTTGTAAGTGTTAATGAGAGCTTAGCTATAATCGCAGGAAAAACAATTTTAATCAGTTCATTTTTAAATATTAGTAATTAAGGTTTCGAGTAAACATCATATATGTCTATAGGCGCATATACGTATATATAGGCGTCCCTCTAAATAATAGTATACTCTTTGGCGCGGTCTACAAGGAGACATTTAAGAGAGTTTTGGCGGGAACTTGGCCGTAGACGGATTGTCGCTTCTGTTTTGTCGCTTGAATAATGGTTTGAAATGGATTTTGATTCGTAAAAGTGATGCAATTTTGTGAATTAAGTGTCCGCGCGTGTGAAATATTAGAAAAAACGACGAAACAAGTGCTTTGATGTCGATATAAAAACCTCAAGTTATTTTGATCGCTTGGGCGCCTTGTGAACTTGAGTGGCTGTCGTCATCAACTGTCCGCTAGGTTGAGCTGTCGTCAAAATCTCCCAAGGGCATCGCAATGTGACGCATCAGCATATTGTGAAGAAAAAGAATATAAAATGAAGATTCCAAAAGAAAGGATAGGCTCAGAAGGTCTAGAAACCAGAGCCGTAAAGCCAGTTAATAAATAAGAAGAAGAAGGAGACATTTAAGGATCCAAATGGAGACTTCGGATTATAAGGGTTAAACTAAAAAACCATCTGAATTTTAATAGATTTCACTATTATCTATTCAAATTATTATTAATTAAATGAAACGATTAAAATAAACCTTATAACCTTCAAATCATTTAATAAATATAATTATTAAAACATATAAATGTAAATTATTTAGGTACCTACGTTATTTAATTTATTAGTAAGTAACTGATAACTGAAGGCTAAATATACTACTTTTTACTTATTATGACAGATGGCGCTGTTTCGGAAACGTAAAATGTAGATCGTTGGCGTAGTTTCAAATTATTACATAACAGTTAAAATAAATTTATACTTTAATTATAAATATTGTATTCGTTAAACAAAACACTACGTTATCCCACTTATAACTAACAGAATCATACAAAACAGAAAATTCACTTCTAAAGAAAGGAAAATATTTAACCCTCCTTTTCTAAGTTCTGTAATCGGATAAAAAGTAGCCTATAAGTTGCCCCGGGACACTAACTGCCTACATACAAAATTTCATGGAGATCTGTCCAGTAGTTTTTGTGTGAATATTAAATACACAGACAGACAAGCGAAAATTCTAAAAATCAGTAATTTGGCTTCGGTATCCTTTATTTAGTCCTAAAGACTTGTTTTTTCCAGGAAATGTTAGAATTATAAACGCGACTTTTCTATAGAATTATTATATGTATAGAAACAGAAACAGAAACTTTTTTTATTCAATGTAGATTATAACAGTACTTATTGAAAGTCACTTTTTTCATTTACCACTGGTTCGCAAAAAAAACCTCTGTCCTGGGAAGAACCAGCAAGAAACCCAGAACCAGCAAGAAACCCAGAACCAGCAAGAAACCCAGAACCAGCAAGAAACCCAGCCAGACCCAGCCCAGTATAGATAATTAAGTATAATTTGTAGTAAAAAGGAAAGCAGTAATTTCTCGCGTTCCTCAATTTTGTATAAATTCGTCTCTTTTAATATACATTTGCAATCATTTTCAGATGCGTCAGCGAAAAACCATTCCAAAACCATTCCAGAAAGTTTATAAATTTAGATGTTTGTTATTAAACTTCCAATGAATTTATAGCCCTGTGAGGTACTCCTTTTATTTCACCTTTTACCTTTCACTATATACCTAAAAAAATATTTCACGTAAGTATAATATTTTTTTAGGTATACCAATGTCTAAATGAAATTAGCCGAGGATGAAAATCGGAAGAAAATAATATACGAATTCCGACTATCTACCCGGGGGTAGTAGTTTAACACGCGTTTCCGAGTATACGCCCTAGGGGGGCTGTTTTAGGGTGGATAAGTTGATTTTTTTACTTATTTATAATAAGCCAATGATTGACCACAGTCCCTCCTGTCTTAGCGTAACATAAGCATATTCAATCTTGCTTTGAAGACGCCGCGATTGTATTCGGACGGAATAACCGTATTTTCCAAATTTTGCCAGACATTTTTTGGACCTAAAACATGACGCAGCCAAAGTTCTAGTCTAGACGGAACTGCCACTGGATACACGATTTGTTGCGTTTTGCTCGATCTAAAATATAATCTGCAGCTACATCTTTTCTGATAATTGCACTATTTTTTTACGGACCAAAATGTTAACTGCATTTTATATTATACTGCGACTAACATCATCACGTTTCTTATTCCCTGACTAGGAACACATTAAATACCTACTGTGACGACAGAAGGGGGCCTTAATAAAAGTCTTAAGTCTTAAACAAAGAGGCCCTGTTTTTTAAATATACGAATTATTTGTAGCAATAAAAAAGGTAACTTTGTGATTTAGTTCATTTGCTTTAAGCAAGGCATAGACTTACTTTTTATCATAACGTTGCCACTGAAAATCAGGGCTAGGAGGATACATCTTAGCATATCCTGGGTGGTGGTCCTATTTGGACCATTTCACAAGACTGTAAGGTTGGATATTCGTTTTATTTTATGCCTACCTGCATTTTGTAACGATTTGTTTTTCCTTGTTAATGTATAATTAAGTTTAAAATTAGTTGAAATTTGAAAAGAAATGATACCCAATAAATATTTCTTTCTTTTTTTATAGAATAAGGATCACAAATGAGCACACAGACTACCTGATGGCTTACCATCAGGTAGTCTGTGTGCTCATTTGTCATCCATCTATCGACTTATCGAATCAGTGGCCCATAGTAGACATACATTTATCCTCGATGTTAAGAATCTAAATGTAGATTCGTTCTCACCCCTGAGGACTAAGATGGAATACCTTCTTTCCAGTAAAAAGGGTCCCCAGTTCTCTACTCTCATTATACGACACATGCACACAAAACAGCCATTAAGCTGGTATTCTTTGAGGGCATAGTCCTACCCAGGTTGAGTCGACCCATTCGTGCTACATTCATAATTATATTTTTTTATAGAATAGGGTGACAAACGAGCACACAGTCCACCTGATGGTAAGTGGTTGCTGCGGCCCGTAGACATCTACATCTATCCTCCATTAAAGATCAAAATGCAGATGCGTTGTCACCCGCGAGGACTAAGATGGACTGCCTCGTTTCCAGTAAAAAGGGTCTCCGGTTCTCTACACTCACCATACGAAATACAGCAGCATTAAGCTACTATTTCACGCTGGTATTCTGTGAGAACGTGGTCCTTCCCCGGTCGAGCCGACCCATTCGTGCTACAACTATACTACTAATATAACTGCAGCATGGCTCTACCACGTACAAAGCAAAAATTATAGCTGCAGGGTGGCTCTTCCACGTTCTTTCTTTCTAATTACTCGCCTTTTACATTGCCCATAATCATTTACCTTGGTCTGGGAGTATGTCACACAATTTATATACGTTCATACTTTCATTACTTAATGGAATCCGAAGTATTTTTATTCCTTATGTAGGTTTCTTAACAATGTTTTCCTACACCGTCGATCGAGTGGTAACCATTAAAGTAAAAATCACTATTGTCATTGGTACTAGCGAGGATAAAATTAGGGTTTCCCTCATACTGTCACATAATAAATAATAGTACCTAGTACGCAGTACTGTGAAATTTACGGTGAGAACACTTAGCACGTGAACTACCCGTCTCTTACATTTATGGCAGCTCATTAATTTACCTTAATACATTATACGAGTAAACTATACATATATAACTAACAGTATTTTTTTAGTTCATGGTAATAAAAAAACTCTAGATAACTCCTATTTTATAGTTTATCTCCCATAAACTACAATATATAAGTTAACTTTTTCTTACCCGCACTGGGCACAGAATATTAATGTTCTTTCACATTACCGAGAGACGCCTTGTTCCTTGTGTGTGAATGAGGCTTTTAATTTAAGCGACGGCTTAAAATCCACACTTAAGATGAACATAAATACACCAAAATACAGATTGCTGATGAGCAGAATTAATAGTATGGTAAGTAAGGTCAATAAAGAAATGCTTGGCAACTGGCACATTCTTCGAAAGGTCTACGCTCAATGGATTTAAGCGAGGTTGGACATTTGTGATGTACTAACTAGTAATATGATTAATTTTATGCATACAGGACAGTTGCTTCAGCTTTGAACTCATTGGCTGCTATAACATGTCAAGACTTATTAACGGGCCTTCTCGGAATAGCACTACCGGAGAATAAAGGAGCAGCTGTAAGTAACGAAATAAAATATATTTAAAACATTTTATCTAAAGTTTAACAAACAATCATTTTCGACATTAAATCTTTAACTATGTTCTTACACCACATTATTATGTTATAAGTAGTATTGGACAAAAATATATGAAACACGCTGCGCAATATGGATTATGATCCCATATTGAATTATTAACTTATAATATCTTATTAAAGGTAATTGTTTAAGTATTACCCAACTGCGGTAGATTATAAGTTTCCAATAAGAGAATATTAACTGTAAGGTGGACCATGGTTCAAGACGTTAATAACCTCTAAACCGAAGAAGAAAGTTGAATAGCCAAGAAAAAATAAATAGTTTACTTAAAATTACTTAGTAATAGCAGTAATTATTTTATGAATAAAAGAAGTCCGCCGCGCTACATCAATGTATACTTAAGAATGGAAATTATTCCTTACTATGGCAGACAATATCTACAGTATTCACTATTATCTTCGAATACATCATACTACATAAGAAATATCGTTTATAATAAATGTTAAGAACTGACCACTGAAATTATCGATTTTTAGATAGCTAAATGGGTATGCTTGGCGTTCGGAGCGATTTCATTTGGTCTGGTGTTCGTTGTCGAGCGCCTCGGCCCGGTACTGCAGCTTGCACTCTCCTTTAACGGCATGGCGGGCGGCGTGTCACTGGGACTTTTCAGCCTTGGAATGCTCTTCCCATGGAGCAACGCTAAAGTAAGACTGCTAAAATTAATATAGATAATAAATCAGGCATCTACTGAGAGTTTTTCACGGAAAAGCTCAATAACTGATATTATTTTATGGCCCGACCCGGGATTCGAAGCCGGGACCTCATGATCAGCATTCGCGTTTACAACCACTAGAGTACCGAGACAGTATTGCGATAATAACACACAATAAAAATTAGCAACCAAAAAACTTTCTGCAATTAGCTTTGTTGCAAATTACTGAAGTAATCATATTTAAAAAAATTATCTCTACGTTCATCAGGGCGCTGTTACGGGTGGAGTATTCGGTTTGCTGGTGGTTGTGGCAGCTGGCGGTGGCGCTCAATTCGTACAACTGCCGTTACCACGGCTGCCAGTTTCTACAGATGGATGCCCGGCTTCGTATAACATAACCTCTCACATGGCCGTCAATCCAAGGTAGGACCCATATTGTACAAATATATTTTTATACTTATAAATTAGCTTCTTAATTTATCAGATAAATAATTTAAAAAAAATAAGTTGCTAACTTGTCATAATATAATATTTTTTGAGTGCAAGTGAAGTTATATAGTAGATACCTATTATACTGTACTGGTATTATATTGGGTCCTTACATATGAAATTAACGTTTTGTCTTACTGACCACTTTGATCTGAATAATCTGAAATATCTCCTCTTTGGTTAGGAATTCCAAATTCAAATTTATAGATTCATTTAGCTAGTACATTTGAGTTTTGAAAACAGTCATTCATTTTGTTTGGATTAGACGTGGGCGTTATTTCACGTCACTAGATACAGTAACTGGCTACGCGGCATGTAACCGAATCACTAGTTTCGAGTCATATTAGAACTAGTGATTTTTGTAAATGCGTTAGTTATTACTGTTAACCGTGATTATTGCGAGAGTCGACTGTCGGCCGGTCAAACGCAAGGCGCACATGTAGCATCATACAACAATAAACAAAACAGCGTTTGTAACAGTATTATTGTACTTTTAATTTTCATACGTAAGACTATATACATAGACAGTAAAATAGAGTAATCTCTGTTTGTAAGTAATTTCGAGTCACATTGAACTTAAGTAAAATAATTTTTAAAACATTTTTGACGGAGTCATGAACTCGTTTATTCATAAAATCAAAATAAAACTAAAAATATATACAAAAAATTTCAATGTTTATAATATTATAAAACTTAAAAACTGTGTGTAAATAGCCAAACAAACAAACAAATTAATTGTACAGTGTATATAAAAGTGCAAAAACAAATGATAGTGAAAACGTTGAAAAAGTGTAAATAAACTGTAAATATCAATAATCATTGTATAAACAATCAAATTGACTTGCCTGTATTAATAATTTTATGAAAATCTTAGTGTCATAGTAAACGCAAATCAATCATAAATACATTTAATGCAGTCAGTCCTAAACCTGAATAAAGTATGAAGGGAAGTTATTTATTGATTTAACAGTATACAGTTACTGTATAGCTACAAGTACAGATTGTGATTAAATTTGTTTTCGTTTCGTGTGTAACTGTATAGTTGGTGGTGATATTTATGCAAACAATCACAGTAGCCGAACAAAAATCACTAGTTTTGAAACATGTGACGCCGACCAAACCAAGTCACTGGTTCCGTTACGTTTCTTGAAAATGACGTAACGACCCACGTCTAGTTTGGATAGTCCAAAGTTTGGACTAGCACTGAACCGAATGCCAAAGTGGCTTACGATGGTATGATTTAACAAAACACTCCTCAACGTATGTACTATGGTATATTAACATAAAGTTTAATACACGAAAATAAATGATATTCTTGTGGCCTTATGGTCTTGTTGCATTGCACGTCGACATCGCGATATAATTTTTGTACAGCGCCATCAAGTAGTAAAAAGGTGAACTACTATACTTTAACACATTTGTTTTTTCCTCATTATTTTTTTTCTCTGGCGTCGCTTATTATCGCACTATGGAAAACATGAAATATCGGTATATTTACGAGTACGAGTGACGTGTACGATGAATTGAATGAATCGTACTTGCAAACACGCGTCGACTGCTGTGCTACTTTGCTCAACCGACAAAAAAATGAAGGGGTTTTAAATCGAATCATTACTTGTGATGAAAAGTGGATACTGTACGATAATCTTAAGTGCTCGCCGCAATGGCTGAACCCTGGACACCCAGCCGAATCCTGCCCTAAACGAAAATTGAGTCAGAAAAAGTTACTTGTGAGTGTTTGGTGGACTAGCGCCCGTGTTGTCCACTAGAGCTTTCTAAAATCTGGCCAAACAATTACGGCAGATATCTATTGTCAGAAACTGCAAACCATGAAGGAAGAACTAGCTGCTAACCAACCGAAATTGGTCAATCGCTCTAGGCCACTGCTGCTTCACGACAACGCAAGACCACACACTGTACAACAAACCACTACTAAGTTAAATGAGCTACAATTGGTATGTCTGCGACATCCACCGTAGGTACTCCCTGGATCTTGCTCCAATTGATTTCATTTTTTCCGGAATTTGGACAACTTCTTACAAGGAAAAAAATTCAACTCCGATGCGGCAGTCTAAACCGCCTTCAAAAAGTTTATTGACTCTCGCCCCCATGGTTTTTTTTTTAGTAAAGGGATTAATGAACTACCTATGAGATGGCAAAAGTGCATAGATAACAACGGTGCATACTTTGATTAATTAAATATATTTACCAAAAAAAAATTAATGAATTCCTCCCGTACAAAATGCCAATTTCATATGATGTAAGGACCTATTATTATGAAAGTTAGTGATTGCAAGGGTATAGCATATATTATTATTATATATTTATATGACCAAAAATAGAATTGAATGTTACTTAAGGATCCGAACAGTATTACTAATAGTAATATTTCTTACAGAGAAAACGAAGGTGAATCAATTTTCTGGCTGTTTCGCGTATCCTATTTGTGGTATACGGGATTGGGTTGCTTAGCGACCCTACTGGCTGGACTGATAACATCTGTAATAACCGGCGTCACAGATCCAGCACAAGTACCGATTGATTTGATATCACCGCCAGTGATCTCACTACTCAATTCATTACCCACAAAGTTGAAAGTAAGTATTATATACAGTTAAAGTACATACGTACTTACTACTACTAGACATATGCTCTTATCCTTTCTGTGGGTTATTTTTTTTTTTTTTTTTTTTTTTGCGCCCGAAGCAAATATGGGCAACCCTCCGGAAAGCGGGGGAGGGAGGTGGTGAATGCTCATAGCATACCACGCAGCCGGCTGCGTGGTTATGTGGCGACTTTTACCCACTAAACACCACCTTTTAGGAAATGGCTTAACGATCTGACTGGAGATCTCTAAGCCGTATACGAACGCGACCCTCCTTGGCAGAAAGGAGGGCGCAAGCGGCGAAAAGCCGCTTAGAAGAATGCCTAACTAAGGCAGATTAATGGATGTGTTATGTAGGCTCGGCCCGAGCCGCCAGGAGGCAGTTCAGGTCAGCCGAAAGCTTGTTGGGGGGCGAGGGGGTTATTTTTCTTTGTTCACCTTAAATACCCAAGCAACAACACCACTACCGCCGCTACTATACCCCCCACCCTCCGTTACGACCAGCCGGGAACAGCGGAGGATAGGGCGAGAGGCTAATTGCTATACCTACAATCCTACATCACTCCTCCCACCGTTGCGGGGGACCGCGACTGTCCGAGGTAGCCGATACCAGCAAAGTTGATTCCACTTTGTTCATCGTGGACGTCTGCCAGTTCGCGGGGTGAAACTCGATATCGTCCTAGGTTCACGACTTAGTACTCCGACTTCACTGTAGGCACTGAGCGATGCGAAAACCATTGTAATAGCTCTAACTTAAGATTTGCTTCAATCAGACTTCCAAGGTAGAACTGTAGATATCTTCCACGATCGTGATGAATTGATAAGAGTTAGGCTGGTTTCAGAAACTCCACATTTGAAAGTTAGTTAGTTTGTGTAGTATATGAGTTTTGGTTGTGGTCAGACCAGTAAGAATTTTACCTAAATAATTGATGTTACCAAACAACGTCGGGAAGTGATCTCGGCGCGGTGGTCTGCAGATGGTAACCGCTGGGCAATCTTGTAGAATGTGAGCCACCGCTTTCTCTAGCTCCATGCATTTTTTTTATATTACATGAGATAACAAACACTCACGCCTGTCACCCAGAGGGGTAGGCAGAGACTACAGACTTCCATTTGGCACGATCCTAACACACCTCTTTCGCCTCCTTCACATCCATATACCTACGCATACATGCTCGTCGGTTAAGAGTACTCCTAATTTTAAATATTAGTAATCTTATTAATTAACATTACTAAAATTCCTTTTAACCACTCCTGGTAAGCTTGAAACGCTTGCCGGATTCGAATCCACGACCTTTTCAGTTCGCGATCCGCGCCCTACCATTAGGCTACTGTCGCTTCTAAATGCATTGATGTATATGCCACAACTGTTTTTAAAGTAAAGCTTCTTTAGGGATGCTGGGCACATTTGGGATAGGGAAAAAGCACTGACCTCATGTGACCGTCAGCCGTCATGCTCAGATAAATATATATATATATATATACAGATGTGTTTATAAGCTAAGAAGTTTTTACTTCTGACGTGCGATCCTACGACTGACAGTTTTTGTTTCTTATTTTTGCCATTGCTTAGGTACTACCTAAATATTTCTAGGTAATGTACATAGATAATATAACCACTAGAGAGCGTACAGGCAGATTTCTTCTAAGCACACAACTCACTCACAGAGTACCTTTGTATAAACTGAAAAACTCACTACTGCAGGCCGGAGGACGTGGAAGAACGCGTGGCTGCAAATGGTCAAGTTGCGTTATTATGGCTATCGTTAGGGTTGCTCTTCTTAATAAAGGAAAATATTCGATATCGATAAAATGGATTTTACTATTATGAAAAATACTCAATTAAAATCATAGAAATAACATTTAATCAAAATCAATCAGTTACAACGAAAACATGTATTTATTATATTATTATTGATTTTTAAAATGAATTAATTTGTTATATTTATTTCGAATTAAAGTTTAAGGGTCCTGATTGTTCGTTGTAAAAAATATAAACAAGCGTCTACATACTTGTAAATTATGCATCTTGCTATTTCAATTAAATGATTTGTTGATTATATTTCAAATTGATGAAAATGAATATCCGGGAATCAATAATACCCAATCAGAGATTTTAAAACCGATCTTATAAAATAATTGGTATTGTATTTCGAAGACAGCACTTTTGAACCATTCTCATTGATCGCCTTCTTAATAAAATTTTTACAACGACGACAAATAGTATTGTCTAGTACTGTAGTGGATCCGTACAATAACTTGTCTTTAGTGTCCTTTTGAAATTGTAAGGCGTTCTGATTTGGTGCACAAATCTAACTAATTTAACTAGTTAACTATAAACTTTAACTAGGAAAAAATACTGACGAACTGAGAACCTCCTCTTTTTTTCTGAAGACGGTTAAAAGTAGACAAGTATTTTTTCACAGTGTGTAAATTGAATAATCTTTTTTTTTAATTTTATTATTTTCGATATCGACTTTCAGCTATTAAAGGTAACAGTAAGGTACTAATGTTTACGATAAACATACAAAGGGAAGAAAGGGATAGAAGCATTAGAACTGTCTAATAATAGAACGAGACTTTTCCAAAAGACATCAACGCGCGACTCAACCATGTCGTCATTTACCCGGCCACCGTTTTAGATAAACCCTTGCGGTGGCTCATAATCTGAATTAATCAACAATAATATTCGTATTTTTTACTTAGCAATGAAAAGTTACTCCATTCTTTTGGACATCTGTCCTGGAATGTTTCCCACACCACTTCACTGCGCATGAAGGCATTTTGGATGCATTATAATTGCATAAAAGTTATAAAAATTTGCATTAATATAGCGTGCACACAGGTCTAACACTTGGACAATACTAAACTAAAATGAATAATAGTACCATAGCCTGTATATGCATAGGCAACAAAATACTAATAGTTTTCGAGCGTCGGGGGATTGTATGTGCAGTCAAGTGGTAAAATTATAGTCTTTGGTAATGTATGATACTTGTCATCAGTCACATCATTGTCCCACTGTGATCCTTTATAAAAGGGTAAACCACTCTATCCAAGTAAGCTTAAATGCTTGTGTAAGGAGTGGTTCGTGAAAGAATTAGTCGAATGGTGAATTTTAACGCACGACTGTCCGAGTTTGCAGTCCACATCGTTGACTATTAGGCTACTGTTGCTTTTCCACTTCAAAAAAGGATTGTTATCAAGGAATGGGTTATAATACATATAAATATGCGGAATGCTCCTTGCAACGACTAATTCGTTCCACCTATACCTAAATGGAGTAAAGACCTGAAAGTGGACGGCTCAGGACCGTGATTTGTAGCATTCCTGGAGGGAGACCGATGTACAGCAATAACCTTGTCTTGAGCTGTAAATGGGTTTTTAGCGGCTCTTACATGTTACATTTAAGGCTTCCGAATTTTTTTTATAGGATAGGGTGACAAACGAGCACACAATCCACCTGATGGTAAGTAGTTGCTGCGGCCCATAAACATCTACATCTATCCTCGATTACGAATCAATTTGCAGATGCGCTGTCACCCGTGAGGACTTAGGTGGAATGCCTCATTTCCAGTAAAGAGTCACCGGTCTCTACACTCACCATACGAAATACAGTAACGTTAAGCTACTATTTCACGCTGGTATTCTGTGAGAGCGTGGTCCTTCCCCGGTCGAGCCGACCCATTCATGCTACAACTATACTACTAATATAGACTAAGATCTAAAACTAAGTCGGGTACTTTCTTAACTTAAAGTAAAGAAAGTACCTGACATAGTTTTAGTTCTTTTGGTTAAAACTTTTACTTACTTTTTGTTAAGTAAGCCTGGTTGGAATCTTGTCACTCATGGTCCATCTTCATATAGATTTTTCAAGGAGACTGTATATGAAAATCTGTAATTACGTCAGAAATGTTAAAGCTTTTAATCTTAAGGCAGCAAGCGTCGCCTCCTGTTGGTTAAGTTCTGAGCTTAAAGGGACACGGTCTATGTGGTTATCAGGCAGGCTGTTGACACGCAAGCAACATTTGCAATTTACTGTTTATGTGTAAGTGGCAAGCTGGCCACTATATAATTTTAGATACCAACACCTGAGTGTCTTTGGAGACTAGATATTTGTCAATCGTGAATTATTCGTGTATATGACACGGGCTGAATCAAAGTATTGATGATTGCAATTACATTTTTTGAATGTTCCGGATCGAACGATTGATAGGACCTACGAACATATATATATATATATATATATATATATATATATATATATATAGTAATGTCCGACGACCGACATTATCGAGTGGATCCCACAGATCACTGAAACTCGAAATGATTCATTTAAATAATCGACCCGAATGACCCGGTTCGTAAGATGAATAAATATTTGAATAATCGGGTTACTAGAAATGAATGAATGAACATAACATGTATAATGGAGACCATAGGACGGAAGACTTCCTACACTTGGCCTACCGATACGATGCTGCCTCTCGAGAACCTTTTTCCCCATCGGTTTATGGTTCTACGAGCTATATGGCCGGCCCATTATCAGTTCAGCTTACTAATGAGCGTTTTTCCATTTACCGGCACGGCGCGGGCACGGCACCAGTGCCGGGCTTTCGTTTTTCCACTGCGCCGGTGCTAGTACCGGTCTACGCTCGGTTTTTGCGCAGTACTAACACGAACTTCGGTTCTTCAACACGTACAAACGGTCTCGTCAAGTCGTCATATTTATTCGTTACATTTCTTAAATTTAAGACGAAAATGTAATCAACGCAGAGAAGTCAAATTTTGGATTCATTCAATGTTAAAAGTAAGATACGTAGAAGGAACATACTACCCTATTTTAAAAACCTATACGCTATTTTAAAAGTTGAAAATGGACCCCAAAAAATATTTCAACTACTTCCGCATGAACGAAGAGACATTTCACAAATCGATTTCGAGTCTCAATCTCAACACGGCTACAATACGGTGGCTGTCTTTTAATAATCTTTAAAAATAAATTGTACTTTCTTTTATTTTTTTAAGCTCGCTATTTTTTGCTGGATGTCATATAGATGGGCAGTTTAAGTTGCTACTTTTAAAATTATGAACTTATGGTAAAAATCAAAACAGGATCATGGTAGTGTTGATATTGGTTATATCGAAAAAACTATTTTCTCTATTGTCCAGATAGAAAATAGGAGATAAAAAGGAGGAGGAATAGGCTACGTTTGTATGGACTAGATAAACGTCACCCGGACATCCTCTTATTTTCGTGTTTCTATATTTGATGTAACGTCTTAGTAATAAAATTTCTAAAAAGCGAATGCGTGTCAGCGTCACAATAAGGGCCTTATCATACTAGCGGTTTGCGAACGGCTTAAGGGCGGAGCGACCGCGCAGCGAATACGTCGCGGACACGCAACGAAACCGCCGCGCATGCGCAGCGAATACGTCGCGGACGCGCAGTTTTCGTCGCATGTTCGCAGCGGGTTTACGACGTATAGTACACTCACTAACAAAATGGATTCCGACGAGGAAACACTGCTGTTGGTTATGTTACTTAGAAGACGCAGGAGACGCAAACGAAAGCATCGACGATTTTGGGAGGATCCATTATCAATTAATCGACTGGATGAGAGCGGATACTTTGTGTTGTTTTGCAAACAACACAAAGTAAAACAACAACACAAATAACAACACAAAGTGCCTAAAAAATTTCGTTCCTACCTGCGAATATCAAGACCTACATTTTATGAGTTGTTGCATCTGATACAAACTGACTTAAGACATAAGGACACACATTTGAGATTAACAGTGTCACCTGAAGAAAGGCTCGTAATTACTATAAGGTATGTTTTAGACATTAAATACACAGGAGATAATTATTAATACTTCTTTAATATTTTTCGTTAATCTCTCTAATCAACATAACGGTAGTTTTACAGCTGCGATTAAATTATTTTCACAATTAAAGGAGATATTTCACCAAGATTTAGGAAATCACTATTCTGAAAATAAATCACTATAAATTGTATCTTCGGCGTTACTGTTCTCGTCATAAACACTTGGTGAAGAATTAATTGGTTGCAAAGAATTACTTCTGGGTGGCTCTGGGCTTGTAAAATATCCTGAATAGTTTGGAGGATAGCTGTTTGACATATGCTTATATTTTTTCAAAACTCCCATGATCTCCATTTTAGCATCCATTTTATAGTCTGGGTGAATTCATTTTAAATCTTCAACCAGAGACAACGCAAAGTTATATTCGGGCTCACATTCACCACTTTTTTTGTCTTTATTCATCCTCTCTTCCATCCTTTTATATAAGTTTATAATCATTTTATCCTCAGCATCATTAGATTTTTTCTTTCTTTTTGTAATATTTCTTGTGTTATCATTGCCTATGTTCATTGTATTCTCATCATCTGAAACTGCTGGTGGCGGGGTTTTCGAAGGACGAGTCTGCGTATTAGTATTCAAAAATTAAAGCAAATGTGAATACAAGTATTTTTTAGAAGTAGATGCACCGGAGCCACTCTTGATTTTTTTGTTTCTATCTTTGACATAGGCGTCGCGGATACCCTTTCACCTCCTTTGCAATGTAACAACTGTAACAAAAAAAATATTTCAGATATTTGGGAACTGGGTGCTCTTTAATGGACTTACATTTTTTCATTTAGAAGAGGATTTTCAACAATACAAAAAATAGTTCGGGGGACATGTCAAGCTATTATTAAAAATTTATTTTGTATTTGTATGCCCCCTAAGCAAACAGAAGAGTGGGAAAACATTAGTAAAGGCTTTCCAGAAAATGCTGATTTTCCTAACTGCATAGGTGCAGTGGACGGCAAACATATTAAGATGATAAAGCCGTGTCATACCGGCTCACTATATTTTAACTACAAAAAGTATTTTTCGATGAATTTGCTACCCGTGTGTGACTCCTACTAAGTATATATTTGTTGATGTCGGTTCCTATGGTAAAAGTTCAGATTCAACTATATTTGACAGAAGCCAATTGAGAAGTGATATAGAAGAAAATCGTTTAAATATTCCGCAACAGAAAAAAATAACAAACAATGAAATAGCGTTGCCCTTTACTTTTATTGGTGACGAAGCATTTCCATTGTCAAAGTACATGCAACGACCTTATGCCAGCAACTATTTAACGCCTAAAAAAAGAATATATAATTATAGATTAAGCCGAGCACGAAGATATATAGAGTGCACTTTTGGAATCATGACTAATAAATGGCGTTTTTCATCGACCATTAAATGTTGGAATAGACTTTGGTGAAGAAATTGTCAAAACTTGTTGTATATTGCATAACTTTGTACGATCTAAAGTTAAGGTAATAAGACGTCGCAAGAAACTACCACGAATATTTGGACTTTATGACAACCTACACATTAGTGAAAATGTTTGTAGACTCTCAGGTATTACGATAAGAGATAAATTTGCCGACTATTTTGTTTCAAATGACGGGACATTACCATGGCAGCTTAGGTACATATAAATATTATTGTTTCGCTTACTTGCTTTATTTTTCTCCTCGACTGTTTTTTCTGTAAAGCCTTGAATAAATAAATTGCAAATCTCTTCCTATGCTTTTTTTTTAAATTACGATCGCTAAATTCTCTTCTTTTTTGATCCCATATTACGTAACGACTTTGAATTTCACTTACAAATAACTCTGTATCAATATCTGAATCTCCCAACGATGCCATGATGATACGACTACTCACATTCATGTCTCGTTTTGAACTGAAGTGAGGTGAGGCGGGGCGGACGGGCTGGCGTTAGTACGAGAGTGTAGAAAATGGCGTCCATGCTGCTATTCGCGGCGATCTCGTTGCGCGTCCGCGACGTATTCGCTGCGCATGCGCGGCGGATTCGTTGCGCGTCCGCGACGTATTCGCTGCGCGCCCGCTCCGCCCCGAAGCCGTTCGCAAACCGCTAGTATGATAAGGCCCTAACAGTACATAATACATCCAGCAAGGAAGTCAAAATGAGAATACATAGTTTAATATAATAATAATTTATAGTCTAAGAAATAGTTAAACTGAACACAAACAAACTATGTCTATAATGTTATATAAATTAAATTGTTTAGAAAGTGCTGCGTGTGCCGACAAGATTTGGCTCAGAGAGACGCCGAAGTTCAAGCGTACGTCCTCCAAGCGTTGCGAACGACAAGGATACGCGACGGCGTCGGCGCCTTTCAGAACTCGCGGGCGGCGTATTCTACAGCGATACGCCGCTAACACAATGCTTCGACAATCCTGCTTTAGGTCTCGAGCCCGAAAAACCACTACCCGATGATTGTACTACGTTCACAATTGAACCCACATTATCTCCAAACACCCCACAGACATCCACTTGCTGAGAGTGGTACAAAGTTAAATGTACATAAAATATAAAGTGGATTTCAAAAGCAGTATTACCTACATTTAATTTGTTGACATACATACACCTAAGTCGCATTAAAAAACGCATGTAACATTTTTTAGTTAGTTTTCATGTCTTGCCATGTTCTCTTTCCTGTGTTCTAGAATCTCTCTACTTTCAAAACTAACCTTGTTATTCCATGATCTAACAATCCATAAAATGAGTTTTGACCACAGTACATTCTTTCACCAGATCATACCTATATATATACCTAAATGTAAACCTCAAAATGGTCCATCCATGAAAGTGAATTAAAAAATAAATAATGATAGTAAGTTTAAGCTCATGGAATATGCATTTAATATTAAGTAATAATTATTTTGTTGTTATTATTTTTGACTTTGTATTTAAATATAAATAATAATTAGCAATGTATTATTTTTTATTTATTTACCACAGTGTAATGAATTATAATTATATCTATAATGTAGGAAGACAAACAAAGTACAGACAGAAACTTACATATTATGAAATGAAAAAGATAGTAAATGAATCTTTATGAATATTTATATTTATATCTAATAAAATGCAGTTTGTAATGGAATACAAGAGCCATGATTTGGTTGCCTTCCTGTCAAAAACAAACGTAATTTTAACATTAAGTGCATAAACAAAACATTCAGTAAATACAATAACTCTATGCTTAAATATATTCATATAACACCAATTTCACGATAACAGGTCTTGCTGGTGTAGGGTTTGCTGTTGATGAATTTCTTGCATTGTTGACACTGGTAGAGTGGCGCTAACAGTTATCGATGGCATACCAGGTAAAGAGACCGGAGTCACAACAGGTAGGCCACTAGACATCGGTGGTAACATGCTTGATTGATTAAAATTACTCATGTCAAAAGTTGGCACTAAATTTGGTGCCTCTTGTGGATAAGTCGCAGATGTCGGTACTTGTGGCTGTGTGTAATTAGCCATTATAGGAATATATGGTTGAGGTTGATTCATTGGAATACCAGGTAAATTAGGCAGTGGTGCTGGTGGTTGTATATTAGACACAGATGGTATACTGCCTAGATTGGTTAAAGTTGCTTCTGCTATGCCTACAAAAAAAACATTATTAGTCTCAAAAATCTGAAATTAACAAAAATTAATACCCAATTATTTAAACTTACTGCTGGAATAAGTGGCCATATTCGAAACTACAGATTGTGCTTGTAAATGAGGTTGTTGTGACAAAACTGTTTGTGGGGGAATGCTTTCCTGTGAAGTTGCATTAAAGTTTGCTCCCGGATTTACCATCGGGATCCCAGACAAAAACGGAGGTGGGGGATGATTTTGCATAGATCCTTCTTGCAATACTGAAGATTGGGCATCACCAACCAATGGGGTCTTTTCTTCATTTAAATTTAGATTCTGTATATTTGAAGTTAGACTTTGCTGTACATTAACACTTTGTGATGATACCTAAAAGAAATAATGTTATTTGTCAATAAAGTTAATTTTTTAAGCCCATCTGTCGAGAGCATATCATTAATCCTTCAGAAACATAATGAAATATGTAAGAAAATAGCACAATATAACAATACTAAATTGTCAATAAACTAATACAGTTACAAACATAGGGACAGTACAAGTAGCACAATCTGATACATAAAAGGGTCGCTATAAGAAAAGTTATTTAACAATAAAAAAAATTGTGTATATTACAAACAGGATGACCTTGTAAGGATATCATTGCAATTTATACAAACGTTTTTATAGAATTAAATTAACCATTTTTTTATCTACGTCATAATTAAAAACAAAAATATACCACCAAACTAAGAAATAATATGTCCTCCAAACCGAATTCTGGTCACGGCAGCCAGTCTCCACGGATACTACCCATCTGCGCAGGACACAATTATAGTGCCCACGTTCATAGGTTCACTCTCTATACCCTCACTGTCATAGTCCAAAGGTATGGTAAGCCGACATGGCCGGAGAGAGATCAAGCGCAGGATCAATGGCTTTACGAGATTTCCTAGGCACGTAGATGAATTCATAACTTTGGGTTGCTACTGAGAATTTCTTGTCAAAAAACCTAATAACAGATTTTGACTCAACCCGGGATTCGAACCCGAGACCTCAAGATTATCTGTTGCGTTGACGACCACTAGACCAATGAGGCAGTAAAAAAAATAAGAAACTAAGAAATACTTTATAATATATGTATATATATATATATATATATATATATAATCCATGTGAAAAGCAAGGGTTGCTCTTGAAAGAAATAAGAAATGATTAAAACTACTTTTACGGATTTTATCGCGTTTATTTTTACTTTTTATTTTTAATTCCCGACGTTTCGGGCGCTTTCCAGCACCCATGGTCACGGGGGACTGAGATGACTGACGTCCCGATGTCATTGTTAAACCCGGAGTACCTTCAGCTTTTTTAATTATTGTTTATGGTTTTAATCATGTGTAGTGTTCGCGTAAATATAAGAAATCATTATAGAAATAAGAAAGTGAAAAATGAAAAGCATCAGAAATAAGGAAAATTATATTTTTAATTATTTTTGGAATTTTAATTATTACACATACCAAAATTAAGTTAAGTAAAATATGAAAATCTATTACAATTGACAAATTTTATAGAATACCATGATAACTCAAGAGCACCCAATCTGATTAAATTTCATGGTATGACATGAATCTTAATTTAATATCCAGTGCTGGCGTTATTGGCAATAGTAATTATTGCAATCTGTTAACCACATAATTTCAAAAATAGAAATATAAAAAAATCTGCTGTTGACTATGATGGTATGGTCCAGGCTTACTATTCTATACAGTAAAAGCTCCTTATCTGCGCTTTCTTCACTCGCGATTTCACTATTCGCTGATAAAAAAAATGCGACCCAATTCCTATATTCGTGGCTAGATTACTTTATTCGCGGATCTAATTGGTACATCGGTACATACATATTAATAAAATGGATTCCATTAGCTCAGATGAAGTAAAAAAAGGTAGATACAGCGCAGCCTATTATTGCAGCCTATTATTGCAGCAGATTATTGGTGAAGCTAAAAAACTCCGCTCCTTTATGTAAGCACACGCGTTCACGCACACACATGCATCAAACTACGCTCATTTTCGCTCAGTACTTCCCGCGGCGTCGTGCAGTAAATTTATCTGCAAAATGCCGTCCTGTGTAGTTAAATGGTGGAAAAATAATACTAAAGTGAAGAAAAAGTATGAAGCAATATCGTTTCACTCGTAAACACTAATTTAATTATATTTTAATTTGTTATTCCAACACAATTTTGAAGGTTATTGGAAGCACGAATGTCAATGTTTTGAGATTACGTAACGGTAGAATATTTCCAGTATTTCTTATTTGTAATGGTCCAAGATTTCGGTAATTAATTTTAGGCTAAGTTATAAAAATATATGTAGTCAGCATATTTTTTTTAAATTAGTTGTTATTATGTTACATCAAATTGAAGTCAAGGTAAATATTGAATTTTATAAGTCGCTGATGTTTCTTTTCTAATTGTTGAGTACTTACAAACTATTTTACTATCAAAAATATTTATGATTTTAGGCTACCAACGAATATTTTAATAAAGCATAATTTTTTACGTGGTAGAGCCATGCTGCAGTTATACCATTAGTAGAATAGTTATAGCACGAATAGGTTGGTACGATCGGGGAAGGACCATGTTTTCACACAACACCAGCGTAAGCTGTTTCGTGTGTGAGTGTAGAGAATCGGAGACCCTTTTTACTGGAAACGAGGCATTCTAGCTTAGTCCTCACGGGTGACAACGCACCTGCATTTTGATTCGTAATCCAGGATATATGTAGATGTCTATAGGCCACTGCAACCACTTACCATCAGGTGGACTGTACGCTCGTTTATCACCCTATCCTATAAAAAAATGAAGGGTAGCTGCTATAAGACTGAGCTGAAATGAACCAAAATAGCAGCCATCCTCTTGACTTGACAGTGGTAGAGCCACGCAGCGGCTATTGATGTCGCATGGTTGGGCCATCTTGAACCGGGGTGGTACCATGACCTCACAGAATACCTGCTTGAAGTAGAGGTTTACCTCTGCGTTTCGCTAGGGGCTGGAGGCCCAATTCCCCCTCCCCCTTAACATCGTAGCGGAATCAAATAACAGCTACCCCAAGAGGGTACCCTCACTCCTGGTCACACTTCATTCCAATCTTAATTCACTACCACCCAGATACGGCGAAGCCGGCCTTGCTCTTTTAACCGAGACTCAGGTGTACTCTCCGGTTGATACTTCATATCTCTCCCACCCGGGGTACAAATTAGAACACTCCTTTGTGCCCCCGGCTGGAGTTTGTTCTATTTTGCATTTACTAAAATATTCTTTTTTTCATTTAGAAAAATATATTTTTAATTCCATGGAAATTTATTTTTATTTCGACTAGTTTTTTTAGTATTAAGTTATTTTTTATAATAAACATGTTTTACATTACATATGTTGTATATTTTATCGACGCTTACATGCTCACTGGACAATCTATCAAGAAGACTTTTAAATGATCTACAGACGCCTCCTACGTGCTTTATCTTTTTTTTAATTTGTCAAATTGTTGAAATTTATTAAAACAGTCAGATATACTTTCGCATTCGCGTCGCATATCCTATACCCTTAAACGAGCAATTCTTGTATATATATATAAATCTTGGAAACTGGTCAAACGATTTTCATAAAATTTAGTGTCCAGGGGGTTTCAGGGCCAATAAATCGATCTACCTAGGATTCATTTTTAGAAAAAACTGTCCTTTTATCCGTGTTTTCAGGCAATGAAAAACTGCTACAATATAAGAAGGGAAATTTTGACAGCGTATTAACTATCGTAATAGCTCGAGTAGGATATGGTCCGACTTTTTTTCTTTTTTTTTCAAGTTCCCTTCATTTGTGAGAAAATCTATTATTTCGAGCCTTTTTTTAGCATTTTTTTTAAAAAATACGAAAATTTCAATTAAACTAATTGCACTCATGATTTTTTATTCAAATAACCAGTTCAGTTTTTCCTATTATGTCAATAAGATCAAAAAATATTATTCATATTCCATCAGTATGTAATTTATATCTAAACATAATTTCCAAAAAAAAATACCGAGGAAAGCTCGGTTATCCAGGTACTTACTTTTATAGTTGTAGTATTGTATCACGGTTTTCAGGGAATTTAATAAAAAAGTGGCAACACTTCTCTGACTCACACAAAGTTATAAAATTGGTTACAGTTTCTTGTTCTAGGTGCGATATCTACCTTTTTTTACTTCATCTTAGTCCAATAGGTATACAATCCAATATAAAGGATATTAACGCGTTGTCAAATGGACTAACAAAAGTTAAATAACCTTATTACAACTATGCCTAAAGTATGTTGTTAAATGACATCGCCGCTATATTGGTGCGGCCTTTGACATAAGCCGCATTCGCCGCGGTCGGTGTATTGAAAATGTAAACAAACAGAATGAAAGCAAACTTATTACTTATTGCATAAAGTATATTTTTAAATGCTACCAAATATGAGATGTCCCGTCCTTTGGTAAGAGCCGCTTTACGTGTTTTATTGTTTCATTTTTCTATTCTTTACAAAAATTGTGATGGAGTAACATGTCTCTACCGCTCTCTTCTTTATTTATAATGTTGACTAAAAAAATTTGGTAAGAGCTGCTTTGTGTGTTTAATTGTTTCATCTTTCTATTTGTTACAAAAATTGTGATTGAGTAACATGTATCCACCGCTGTCTTCCTAATTTATAATGTCGACTAAAAAGAATAAAAAAACGAGTTTCGAAATAAACATAAAAGAATCCTTGGAAGGACTGTAGCCATACACATTTAAATCATCCTGAAAAAACTGACCTGACCTGTCTGCGGAAAATGACGAAGAATATGTGCAAATTCAAGCTTTGACTGCAAACATATGCAAAATTTCAAATGGTATAGGACAAGATGGGTTTGATCAGATAGATACAGGTGACATTCAGGTCAGTTTCTTGAATCGCAAGATGAAGATTTGACTGAAACTGACTTGGAGTAAATGTTAAATTCACAGCCCATTGAAGAAGAGACTTCAACAAACACTGGAAACGTGACATTTAATTTTAAAAATTTTAGGGAAGGTTTAAGAATGGTCTTCTTTTTAAGAGACAAATTGCTAATGCCACTGCTGAATATCAGTCTGAATTGAAGGAGCCTTAAAAAACTGCCAAGCAAGAAAAAATTACAAAATTCTTTAAACCATTGAACTACTAAACCAACTTTAACTTTTTTAAGTTAAAGATACTTCAGGCTTAGACAATGGTTTAAGACTAAGTCAAAAACTTCAATTAAATTGATTTTCTTATATATTTGTTTTTTATTTGGTCACCTAGGAACATATCCCCTATAATGCCATATAAATTACCCTTCCATATTTATGATTTCTGTATTCGTGGCATATTAACAGAACATGTACCCCACAAATAAAGAGCTTTTACTGTATCTTTAATTTATTAAATGATTGTTTAACTTCAATAAAGTTTAGCTATTACAGTAGTAGTTTTTAGCTATTACAGTAAAATATTACCATATTTTACTGTAATAGCTAAAATCTTCACTGCTTTAATTTTAAGTTAATCATCATCATCATAATTATGGCCCTTCACAAGTCCACAGCTGAAAATTGGCCTCCCCATGGAATGTGCATCAACTTCCTAAATGTTTTATCAGGTTGTTACTACATCTATTGGGGGCCACCTTACATTTTGCTTACATGTACATGTGTCACTTTAGGACCTTTCTTCCCCATCAATAGTCAGTGAAGGACTATGTTTCGAATCCATTTTGTATCACTAGCAAAACACACTAGTAGTACACTCTTGTTTCTAAGTGTTTAGAATATATTATGACAAGAAGATGTGTCCTAATCTCATGCATGCTGCCTAGCTAAGTTGAATTGATTAACTAATCTCTTGTTCGCAGTGGGCCTTATCCCAGTGAGATTATTTAACCTAGGTAAACATACTCATTGACAACTTCAGGCTTGGACATGGACATTAGGTTTGACATGGACATTAATTAAACAACATGTCTTTTATCTTATCTATTTCTTTTAATTGGGAGATGCTATTGAGATCTTGATTGTATTATCAGCAAATCAAAGATGAGTAATGTACTCACCATTGTTGATGACACTATATCCTTTCCAGGCTTGAAAACATCTATTATTGCAACAATGAAGTGAAAAGTGAAGTGACAGCTATCATATTTTGGTTCTGTACTTGGATAGCCATTTTAAACTTACCGTACTAACAAAAAAAGCAAGTAAACTTTCAAAAAACTATAAACATCAATTAATACATACCATTGGAGTTGTCACACTGAAGGGTTTTTGATTAGGTGCAACAGAACTGTTTCTTATTGGAATCCTGTGGAGATAACCATAGCCAATACCACACCCAAGGCTACCCTGTCCTCCCCAATTATGATTGGGAGTAATGTGGACTTCTCTGCATGTATCATCTGAAGTGTTATATACAAAAAGCTTTAAAGCCCTTCCTTCATGGGCTTCAATTAACGTAAAAAGATCTTCACTTTCATGCATAATTGAATCTGCACCTATGATATAATCTGTAAAAGGTTTTAAGCCAGCTATTTCCGCTGGTGAAGAAGGATGTACTTCCTGAAAATATAGATAGTGAATTATTTTCACTACAAACATAAATTTTACCAATAATATAATATGATATTTCAAACTAAACCAATTATATATTTACTTACCAAAACATGCCATACATTTTCATTAGCACCTTCAAAAGAACAAAATCTTATGCTTACACCAAGAAGTCCCTGTCCTCCCCAACTAGAGCTTGGTGTTATTAACACTTCTCGCACCGATTGAGTTTTACTACTATAAATGAGCATTTTGATAGGCTTCTCAACATTTTTCTTTAATAATTCTTTAAGAGTGTCATTATCTTGGTCTAATCTTATATTTTCTATTGCTACAATGAAGTCAAAAAATGGCTCTAAATTAGCTTTTTGTCCTGGAGAACCGTCTTGAACCTGTTAAAACAGAATAATGTTGCATTGTTGGTTAATTGCAGGATTTTGGTCTTAAAACTTTCTTAACAAGTTACAATCCTAATAAATTTTAAATTTATAATATAATAATTACAAACCCGCAAAACATGATATCCTTCTGAACCGCCTCCTGGCACTTCGGCACTTTGATTTGAACCCATTGAAGACACAAATAAATAGATAGAACTACGTAAAAATATTTAAAAATGTTATGATTTACAATTTTTTTATGACAGTCGTCAAATCAGTAGTTTTGAAGTTGACATTTCCATTTTTTTGCTACGTTGGTACGTAGATTACGTGGCATGCTATTCTTCATCATTTTTTTGTTACTCTATGTCAATCATCTTTTTTTCTTATTTAATCTTTTTAAGTTTTATATTATAATCTTTTTCAAAAAATAGCAAGTACACGAGTTTCATTTATAACTATCTCAGAGATCAGAGTAAGTAGAAGAGTAGAGGCAATCCTAAAATAAGAACTTAATTCTTGTAGTTGAAGTTGAACCATAGAAGTGTATAAAACATTTATACGTTTATACGTTGAACACTTTATACTTATATGTGTGCGACATAATGTTAAGGAACAATATATGTCATATGTCTATACGTAGAGAGTGATATGAAGCGCACATGAGTGATGTGTGTGTGTGTGTGTGTGTGTGTGTGTGTGTGTGTGTGTGTGTGTGTGTGTGTGTGTGTGTGCGCGCGCGCGTGTGTGTGTGTGTGTGTATGTGTGCATTGTGTATATGAGTTAGTTAAATTAGTTTGCATGTGTGTAGATATGAGTTTTAGTTTTAAATTTAGGTTAGCCCTGCGACAATATAAGCCAGGCACTGCTTCCTCCACTAACAGTTTCGTTCAGTTTCGTTACTGAGGTTATATCGGTTTCTAGACAGATTATGATAATGATGATACCATTGCCTCGATATCAATGTAGGTTTTAGTCTTAAGCCATTCAGTGACAATTAATTTACAGTCACGAAGTTTTAGAGGATAGATGTTCAGCTCTTTATTCAATTTGTTGTATAAGTGAGAAGACTGCCTTTTATACTGCCTCTTAGCAAAAACAGGTCTAACTGGGACTATTGGAGCGATCAAGTAGTTTCTTCTGCTATATCCCGGACGTCAAGAAGGAAGAATTTCGTACGTTGACCTTTTATTACCTGTCTCTGTCACTCCCGCGTAAGTATAACGCGTCTCGCTCGCACAGATGCAATGACCGCCGTCCTCAGGGATTGTAAATATTTTACCTGAGACTGTAAGGTTTGTTCTTGTTTGCACTTGGTTTTTGTTAGGCCTTGAGGCATGAACAAAAATCCTTAGTTTACTTGACATAATTAATAATTTTAAATAACGAACGAACGACATTCCATCTTGGGATACATTAGTGATTGCTCAGTTTTCGGACATAGTTATATCAGTTATCTATTCTTAGTTTGTTGTTGTTTGTTAATTTTAGTTATCTTGTTTTAATTGTTAAGTAGTTTTGTCAAGTTTAATGTAGACAAAACTGTTGATTCTTTTGTAATAAATGTGACAGACGGGACGTCATCGGAAAGCAGTAACTTCGGTACAGAGAAATTTGATTCCGAATTTTGAATTTTCCTTTTTTTTATTTATGCCAAATTAATAATTGTAACTCGATTTTTATAACTGTTTTTATCATCATTACAGCCCTTCACAAGTCCACTGCTGAACATAGGCCTCCCCCAAGTAATGCCACAAAGCACGGTCCTGAGCCACCTGCATCCATCGACTTCCTGCATATCTTACCAGGTCGTCACTCCATCTAGTGGGGGGTCGCCCTACACTACGCCTACCGGTACGAGGCTGCCTCTCGAGAACCTTTCTTCCCCATCGGTTATCGGTTCTTCGAGCTATATGGCCGGCCCATTGCCACTTCAGCTTACTAATCCGTTGGGCTATGTCGGTCACTCTGGTTTTACTGCGGATGTCCTCATTTCTGAGTCTATCACGCAGAGAAACTCCGAGCATAGCCCTCTCCATAGCTCGCTGAGTGACCTTGAGCGTCCTCATACGGCCAGCAGTGAAGGACCACGTCTCTGATCCGTAAGTCATCACTGGCAACACGCACTGGTTGTACAATCTAGTTTTTAGAGATTGAGGTATACCTGACGAGAAGATATGTCGTAATTTCCCGAACGCTGCCCAGCCGAGTTGAATCCGTCGATTGACCTCTCGGTCGAAGTTGGACTTACCTAGTCGGACTATTTGTCCCAGGTAAACGTACTCGTCAACAACTTCGAGCATAGTGCTCCCAACAACTACCGGCATAGGTGTGACATGGACATTAAACATGATCTTTGTTTTGTCCATGTTCATCTTAAGACCTATCCGTTGGGAGGCACTAATGAGGTCATTGAGCATAGTGCTTAAGTCCTCCAGCGATTCTGCCATAAGGACTATATCGTCGGCAAATCGAAGGTGAGTGATGTACTCGCCATTGATGTTAATACCGTATCCTTTCCAGTCCAGTAGCTTGAAAACGTCTTCCAAAGCAGCGGTGAAGAGTTTCGGGGATATAACGTCACCCTGTCTTACACCTCTCTGCAGTTGGATAGGTTTCGAGCTCTGGTTCTGTACTCGGATAGCCATCGTAGCCCTGCTGTACAAACACTTCAGCACTTCGATATACCGACAGTCAACTTGGCACCGCTGAAGGGACTGCAGCACCGCCCAAATTTCGACGGAATCAAAGGCTTTCTCATAGTCTACATACGCCAGGCAAAGTGGCAAATTGTACTCTTCAGTCTTCTGTACAATCTGCCGCAGGGTATGTATGTGGTCTATGGTACTGAAGCCTTTTCGGAAACCGGCTTGTTCGGGAGGCTGGAAGTCGTCAAGTCTGCGTGCGAGACGATTCGTAATGACTCTCGAAAACAGCACGTAGACGCGGCTCAGAAGGGAAATCGGTCTGTAGTTCTTCAAGAGAGCGTTGTCGCCTTTCTTAAAGAACAAGACCACCGCACTTCTGCTCCACGCCTCTGGAGTAGTGCCACCATGGAGGACGGAATTGAAGAGCTTCTGAAGGACTTCAAGTACCGGTGTTCCACCCGCTTTCAGAAGCTCCGCTGTAATTCCATCCTCGCCTGGGGCCCTGCCGTTTTTAAGGTGCTGGAGAGCCATTCTAATCTCGCTTAGACTGACGTCCGGGATATCATCGGAATAGTGTCGGATAAGACTTGCTCTTGGATCGTTACTCACACTTGCGTGTGGCTCTAACGATGATGTGTACAGCTGCCCATAGAACCTCTCAATCTCACTCAAAATCTCAGGTGTCCCGGAAACGATGCTGCCACACTCAGTCTTCAGCTTTGACAGTTGGCTCTTACGGGCAGACAGATCTCTGGCAAAGACTTTGGAGCCCTGGTTCCGCTCGATCGCTTCTTTAATACGAGCAGTATTAAAGTTGCGTAAGTCTCGCCGCATGCATTTGGAGATCTGTCTGTTCAGTTGCCTGTATGCTGTCAAATCTGTTGACGATTGCAGCCTCATCTCCCGTCTAACAGCCATGAGATTAAGAGTGTGATCGGAGAGTTTTTGTGTTCTTCTGCGGCGGGTCTTGCAGAACTTAGCTCCGACCGCATGGACAGTTTCCACGAGCTTGTCATTCATATCGTCCACTGAATTGCAATCTTGTAGGCACTGAAAGCGGTTGTGTAACTCGAGCTGAAAGTTTTCGGGATTCTGGATTAGAGCACGAGGGGGACGGAGCGTTGACTTCATTAGACGAGACCTCTCCAACTTAACGTTTAGGTTCAGTGTGCCTCTAACCATTCGGTGATCGCTGCCAGTTTTCACCCTTGCGATCACTGAGACATCACTGAACAGCTGGCGTCTGGTCGTCATAATGAAGTCAATCTCATTTTTTGTCGAACCGTCGGGGCTCGACCAGGTCCACTTCCTGTGGGACCGCTTCTGGAAGAAAGAGTTCATCATAAAGAGTCCCTCTTTCTCCATAAAGTCGGCCAGCTGCTGGCCCCTCCGGTTCCGTTGCCCTACTCCAAATTTCCCTAACCTCAGCTCACCGCTTTCTCTTGTGCCTAGTTTTGCGTTGAAGTCTCCCATCAACACCGTGTAGTGGGTTTTGGAGGAATGCATGGCTTTGGAAATATCCTCATACATTTCCTCCACCTCCTCATCGGGATGTGCCGAGGTTGGTGCGTAAACCTGTATGACCTTCAGCGAATACCGTTTGGTGATTCTGAGTATCAGGTACGCGACCCTCGTCGACACACTCCCAATCTTTACAACGTTGTTGACGAGAGACTTGTGGACGATAAATCCGACACCTCCTTGGGACAGATGGTCGCCCTCCCGGTGATAGAACAAGTTGCCGGATTCGAGAATCACCGTGTCCTCCCCCTCTCTTCGGACCTCGGATAATCCTATAATACTCCAGCGCAACTTGTCTATCTCTTCTTCCAGCTCCAGGATCTTTTCGTCAGTCCTCAGTGTGCGTGCGTTATATGTTGCCAGGTCGAGTCTTCGTAGGTGGCAACCGAACCTCCACCGGAGATTCTTAGCACCCCCTGCCCCGCCGTTACCATGGTCGCCACCGTAGCCAGGAATAGCGGGGCCGCCGGGGACTGAGAGCCGTCTATTTGTGTCATTGTTCATGGGGGGGGGGGGGGTATTTTGCCATAGTTGCCACGCTTGGCGAGCGGGTTGGCAACCGCAGTTTTTTTTTGTGTAATTGTTGCTATCAGGAAGATGCTGCTGCCCATCTCCTGCCTGTTTCCCTCTGTCGCCTTTTACGACACCCACGGGAAGATATGGGGTAGTGGATATTCTTAACCGCCACTACACGGCAATATAATATAATAACTGTTTTTATACTAAAATCAAAATAAACAATTTATATAATACCAATAATTTATTTAATACGTAAGTAAATTAATTTTTTTCTCCTTCAAATATTTCATACAAACTACACTTGACACAAAAATGTTTGGGACCACTGTCAGTAGGCAATGAGGTCATTGTACGAAATTCTTCCTGCACCCCGACTGGACTTTAAATTTACTCGGCTTTTTGGGATCGTACGGAAGGGATCCGTGTTTTCTTAGAATAATATGGAGTTAGTAGAGTTTTCTTACGGACAATAGATTAGTGGCTAGGTATAAGCTTTGGGTTGGAAATCTATAGGGCTTAAAAAGCATAGGCTCGATTCACTGGCGCTGTGAAGAGTTCTTGCATCTCTTTGCATTTTCTTTCGCACATACCATGAGGAGTTCTCTGAGGAATTGTTCGGATTAATCCCAGCTGCCAAATTTCGTGAATGCACTACGCGGCAAACGTCCCGATACCATCCACACCATATGTATGCTTAGTGGTACACCACTGTACGTTTCACAAGAAGTTTTCTTCCGCGTACGACCTCTCTGTGGAATAGTTTACCACCGGCAAAGAGCTTACTCCTTTCTAAAAGGCCGGCAACGCACCTGCAATTCCCCTGGTATTGCGGGTGATCACGGGCGGCGGTAGTCACTTAACATCAGGTGAGCCGCTTTCGGTTGACCTTTTAACTTTTACCCAGGTGTTTTCAGCAAAGACGATAGCAGTATCATCCGCGTATGAGAAGATACGATCTCCATCGATAGTCATATTACATAGGTTATTAAAAATTAAAAATGTTTATTTCTATTACACAATGTTTTAAAATACCCTCATTTTTTTAGGGTCACTTTTTCAAGTGTTTGTTACAACTCGTTCATATCTTAATAACTAAATAGTTGTAACATTTGAAACTGTTTATTTTAAGAACAAAGACCAAACTATAGAATAAGTTAAGATTTAAAGCCCATTGTGCATCAGGCGTCGTCGATATTGAAGTACAAAATGTGCCTTTTTTGTGCCTGTTTCGGGTCATCTTAAGTGGCCCACATTATTGTCGAGCTTGTGGTGTGAAAAAACTGTACGTAGAGTTGTGTTTTTTTATTCATTATTGTAAAGTGTGTTATCTTTTAGTAAATGAAGTAAATATTTATTGAAATAATTGCTTAATTTTTTAATGATTACATTTTATATTCAACAAACTGGAAAAAAATCGCTTCTAGCAATTTTATCATCGAATTTATAACGTACCAAAAGGGTGAACGTACACATTTACACATATTCTATGAGCTTATTTAACAATAATTCTAACAACATATCATATTACATAGTTCCCATCATCGATCACTAATAAATAAATATTAAGATATTGCCATTTTAATGACACGCGCCACGTAGGCAATATATCACTCGTTTAGGGTTTGACAGATGCGCCAATGCGGCTATTTTGGCCCGGACTGCTGAGAGGATACATGATCTGGAGAACACCTTTTAAGCAAGGAGATGCTTGTGTTAGGTAACTCCGCTCAACTTATTTATTAATATATATAAGGAACAATGTCTGAGCAAGGACACTCTCCTGCCCAACACCGTACGAAATTGTTTCTTCTGAGCTAGTAAGTTCCCCTATTTTGACTATTTGTTTGCGATTACTCAGGTAGGATTTGAACAGCTCGAGAGGAGTTCCCCATATGCCTATGTTTTCAAGCCTTTGTAGAAGTATGGGGGCAGATACTGTGTAGAAGGCCTTTTTGAGATCAAGAAAAACTGCTAGACATTTGCTACCCTTATCCTCAGTACACCTTCCCTGTCTAAACCCAACACAAGTTTCAATGCATCAGGGAAAAGTCCCTGATTTTAAGCCCATTAGTGTAGCATGTACTTTACCAGAATCTGTGTCGAGGAGAACAAAAGATGTGGCCAATGTATGAGCAGATAAGGATACTTATTATTTATTGTAAAAGATGAAGTTGGTGTGATATTATCCGCAAGAAGCTTTCCTTTGTTAGAAAAGAAGCTATTTACTTGTTAACCCATTACCGCCCTCTGTACCCGCGTGTGTACAACTATGTACTCTACTTATGCGTGATTGCGTTTTGTTTATTTGTGGAACTACGGTATTAATTGGTTATTTTTATTCTGTGTACATGTACACAGAATCTATGGTATGGCTGTCTATGGAAAAAATTGTGTGACGGGAAAATAGATATTCGAAATGTCACTTCGTTTTACGAGTTGTGAGCCAAGTTGGTAAGTTAAGACTTTTGTTGTGTGTTATAATAATCATCTTCAAGCAGTGAAGATGATTATTATATTACATTTCAAATATTCGTTTCACAAAATTTAAAAGCAAATAATTAGGGAGGTATCACTACTAATACTTGATAGACACGTGGTACACGAGCTTGTTGTATCCCATTTGTAATCCCAATTTTATATGCTGACTGTTTACTACTGTTAGATCTCGACAACAACGCTACTTACCGGGCTCAATTGTGAGTGTGAGTGTTCATCAAAATTTGTCCAGCCTTTCTTAAATGATGATATTTCATACATGTGGCTATTAGTTTTTATTTATATAGATTTAACACTTGCTTAGCGAAAAATAAAACCATCGACTGTATTCAACAAAACTTTGTCGGCTTGGATAAAAATATTTTTAAATTATAAAGTTAAGGCGGGATCTTGATAATGCTGTTCAACAAAAAAAAATTCTCTACCTCCTACCAAATAATATATATTATTCTTTAGAAGCCCTAAGATCCAATACCATCCTGTCAGTATCGTAAAAGGCAACAGAGAGAAATGAAATAAGCGATAGACAACAGAGAGAAATGAATAATCTTCTTGATAACAACTCAAAATTATTAAAAATTGTTGCCAAACCAGTTGTTAAGGGACGTAAGAGACGAGACGTGCTACGTTCAGCAGTGGATTTAAGTTTGGCTATATTTAACGTCTGATGGATAACATCTTGAGGGAGAAAAGAGAAATACGGATAAAACTAATCGTTGTAATTTAGCGACAATATACAAGGCCGACCGCGGTCGTGACACTGATATTACTATACTACTTTACGTGGTAGGAGCCAATCTGTAGCTATAATTATTGTAGCACGAACGGGTCGGCTCGACCGGGGTAAGACTATGTTCTCACAGAATTTTCGCATAAAATAGCAGCTTAAGGCTGCTGTGTTTCGTATCGTGAGTGTAGAGAACCCGTGACCCTTTTTACTGGAAACAAGGCATTCCATGATAGTACTCAGGGGTGACAATGCATCGCAATTTTAATTCTTAATCGATGATAAATGTAAATATCTAGGGGCCACAGCATCCTCTTACCATCAGGCGGACTGTGTACTCGTTTGACACACTCATTTTATAAAAAGAAGTTTTTGGAGCAGTGCCGTTTGTGTACGTTCTGTGACACAAACTCAGTGTCGATTAAACAAACACCATTGTTATTTGTTGGGAAACCCATACTTAGTCTAGGGTTAATTTGGCGGAAATATATCGGCTGAATTTAAGTAGATTTTAATGTAACCTTTTGACGAATTATTTTAAATTATATAAAAATAGTACGAAATTTCGCATTATTCGACTATGTTTTTATTGCAAGATATCAGATAAAGCTTCCAACTTTCTTTGATATAAATAAGTATTACGAACCGGATTAATAAAAACCGATCCTTAATTTTAATAAATCATAGACTAAATGAATTTATCGATAACTGGTTTACTGTGAGAGCGTGGTCCTTCGCCGGTCGAGCAGACCCATTCATGCTACGACCGTAATATAGCTGCAGCGTGGCCTACTACCACGTAAAAATATATACTTTTTACTTTTTTTACTACTATCTTATTTTGTACTATGTTAAACGTCATAAATGTATAAAGAATTCAGCTATAGGAATTTTGTTCCTATTTTATGCTAGTAATTACTCTAAGCTTCGAGCTATTATATATATTATAGCTCTCTCGTTCTCTATCATGGGCTATAGAGGAAAGGAGGACAATTTCCTATAGGAGAATAGTTGAATCTGTGTCCATCTGTAAGCAGTAAATAACTGTTCAAAAATTCTCCACAACAGTGCTCGAATAGCTACAGGGTATGATAAATCGCCATAAAATATATTCAGAGTGATTTTGAACATAAAAAATTTTGAAAGCAATAAAATATTTATTGTAAAAAGGATTATGGTGAAAGTCTATGCAATAAAAAAATTATGAAAAGTTCTTTAAAATTTAGACTGTAGCTACAGTGGCGCCACCCTTATTTAACGCTTTCCTACGGGCACTTTTTTGTACAGAGTCTGTACTCGTTACCTCTACACTCCATACTCTCTATCGTAGACACAGAATTTCTCCTGTCTATGGGTGCGTTTGGCAGAAAAAAGCGCTAGCAAGCGCTTGTAAGCAAAATGGCGACCGTAAGCGGTAAGCGCTGTCAAATCGTAAGTAGCCGTTTTCCTCTAGAACACGATGTTAGTTTTAACCGGGGAACCTAACCTAATTTAAATATATGTTTGTAAAATATTCATATTAAAAACTTACCAATCATGAATTTTTAATAACATGTATATGTATATTCATGTCATTATATTACTTAAAACTAATATTGCAAAAAACAACTTATAAACTCTACTTCAAAACAAACAAATTAAATAAGCAAAATGGCGGATTGTGTCAGCGCTACTGAAGTAGCAGTCGTGTCCTGGCCGAAAACTATTTTAGCGCTAGTAAGCGCTTGCTAGCGCTTTTTTCTGCCAAAAGCACCCTATGTATGCTCTCTATATTCTGTCAATGTCACTTGTGACGTAATCGTGACTTATTTCCATAGATCAGAGAGTAATATACACACTACACAGAAACTTATTTCAGTTTCTCAAAAATAAAAAATAAATCAAAATCTAATGATGAAAAAAACTATCAACTAAACAAACAAAATTTTCGGAATTTTCATTTACTTTAAAACATCTTCGAAATGTAAGTATTTATTTCATCTTAAACAATTGTAAAACAAGAGCAGTAGCTAGTAGCTTAACTCAAAATAAAATTGAATAAACTAAAATAGAGATGTACATTCTGTAATTCCTTCATGGGGCCATGTAGGTGTACGCTTTTACAACAGAGTCCCAGAAAATGTGCAGACCTTATCTATTTAAAGGTTTAAAAATATTTATTTAGCAAAAATTGTTTAGTAAGAGTTATTATACTACCAAAAGAGTTCATGATTGATAATAATCCTTGGTAATGATGTGACCGTTACCATACTGTTTCCAAATGTTTTCATAACAATTGTATATTTAAGTATTATATTGGAAGTTGTGCACTCTGAAGCAAGCAATTTAAGAGAATTTATTACCTCATAATATAATTTATAGGGAAATAAAACAGTTAATGGATGGACAGCTTCATTTTCCTGACATCTTGAAAATTGCAATGTCAATCCGCCTGATGAGTGGGGTAACTATGGCAAATACGCTTCTATAAGGCAACCTGTGTTAGAGATTCATGATGAATGAATACCTATTTTACTTTTTCGTATTATGTAATAATTTAATCATTACAGTTGTTGTTCACAAACCCGACATGTCAGAATGGAATCATTTAATTACTGAATGGGTTAATGAATATGCATCGTTGCAAGAAAATGAAATAAAAAGTTTTGCAGCAGAGCATGAACATAACCATGAGATTGCTACAGCAGTATTCAATCTGTTATATAGTGAAGATGAGGGAGAACAACAATCCAACCACAAAGATGAGGCTTATGAACAGGTTAAAAATCACTTCTTATGAATATTGTATTATTACAGGGTTAACCCTGAGACATAGTAGCTTAGAGGCTAAGCGCTCATTTTAAATTTAGCAGTATGTAAGTAATCCATGTTTTTTAAATACCGGCACCAATGATACTCAATTTTTAACACTGATTAACCAACTGCTTGGCAGTTAAGGAAAACATTGTGAGAAAACTGGCATGCCTGAGAAATAAAAAAAAACATTTTAAAGAATTGTGGTTTGCCAACACATGTTGGGGCAGTACTGCGGTCATTTCCTTGCCCTGTAATCCTCTCAGAAATCAGAGAGGCCTGAGCACAGCTTTGGGGCGTATATGGACTTTAACTTTCCTTTATTTTTTTAATATACTATAGCAATTTTAGGAAAAAGAGAGCAAGTTAATTATGCAAACATTTTATGTATGTTTTTCTTTCAGGCACTTGAAAATGTTTGTGTACAATTATTCAGTTTCTACAGATCAAAAGAAACTGAGCTTCAGAGATTTACTTTACAGTTTGTTCCAACCTTAATTTATAAATATTTAAGTTCAGTAGCACAAGGTAGTACTAAGAACTGTCGGTGTATAGAAACTCTCCTCATTGGTAAGAACTTATCTGTTTAATTTTGTAGTTTATAACTTTGCTTGATTGTTCAGTTATAACCTCATAAGGCCCAGGGCAAAAATTGGATGTAACCAATTACCACCCAATGTTTTTCGTGGAGAACTAAATGAAAGAAGTGCTTACCACCCAGACCGAAAAGAGTTAATTAGAAAGTGTTCTATGAATGATAGAACAAAATACTTTATGTGCCGTATACAACACTCGGGATAAGGATCGTGCAGTTACAGAGAGCAAGTGGACTATGTGTGTGTGATTTTAATTTCAATAACTAAACTGAACAAATGGACTGTAGAATTAACACATATATATGAGACTAACAACTAGCTATGGACATTCTATTAAAAGATTGGTACAATCAGTGGCGAAACCTCCTTAGAAGCCGAAAAGCCGGGCTTGCCCTATCAAACTGTTCAGTCACTTATACCAACCAATAAAATAACTCATAAACTGTTTCAAACTACTTCATATTTCCCGCGCGCTGCTCTGTTCTACACAGGTCATGGCCTCGTAGACTTAGCGATACTGCTGTCATAAAACTGGAGTTGAGTTTAGCGATTAGTCGTCACTCTCGCATGCGTGGGCTTTTTACCGGGCGTCCGAGAAAACGATTGTTCCCTTTCTAACATGTGGCAAAATGTTCTATAATGAAATATGACTACGAAATGTTTATATAGCAATTAGTATGGAGCAAAAAGCCGGGCTTGGTGTGCATGCAGTCGTCGAGTGCGGGGGCGCGCGGGCGATACGTTTGCAAGTTCACTTCACGTTTCAATGTTTACTCTGTTTGCTTACTTGAGTGAATGAATATTGCGAGTTGAATTTATACTTTTTTTAAAGATTTTTAGTGAAAATGGAGGATAATAGTGTGCCTTGTGATGAATTGAAGTGTGTTAAAGGTAAAATTTGTTGAGAAAATACACAAGGTCAAGAGCGTCTTTCAGACTTATCAATTATCGCAATTGAAAAACAGTTATTGGGTACAATTAAAACGTTCATCAATATTTTACGCGGATGCAATCAAATTTTCTTGTAACTACGTGATGTCCCTAGTGTATTTATTTTTAATTAAATCTTCTTCGATCTCTAACTGTTTCCTTCTAATCGCGGCGAGTTCTTCAGCTGTGTTATACTCGATCTGTTTAATTCTCGTAAACTCGCTAGCTGTCGACCGGGCTGAACGAACAGACGGGGCGCGCGGTTCAGGCCTACAAACAGCGTCGATAACTACCGGCGCGGCGGATTGCATTTTCGAACTTGTTTCGGTGACCGGAAGATCTTTAATAATCGCGGCAAGTGTCTCTGTACGCGGTGTGAATGTACTCATTTCCAATATTCTCTCGGTCGTTGACACGGGCATAGGAGAGCGCGACGGTGCGGGCGCGTGCACAGGCATAGCTGCCGGCGTCGGCGGGGGTGCGGCGGAGAGCGTGGGTATCGGCGATAAGTAGTCTAAGAGGGACGCGAGGGCTTTCTCGAAGACACGTACTCCTACCGGCGTTTCGTGGTCGTTCCTGGCCTTCTGGCTTCTAGTTTCACGCATGTTGTCCCATGTTGCGGCTTCCGATCGTTTTCAAAAAGACGCACGTATGGGTTGCCATTTCGTATGACGATGACGGACTATACTCAGAAACGTGGATTTATTTGAGATGTTCGATCTTCTTTCTTGACCGGCGATGACCGACTATCTTCTCTCTTGACCGACGATGTCCACGATAATCTTCTATAATGATCTCTGATGATCTTCTTGTAGTAATTCGGCGGCGATGGAGAGCAAGTGGACAGTGTGTGATTTTAACTTCAATAACTAAACTGAAGCTTGAATGACTTTATGATTAACTATATGATACTAACAACTAGCTAGGGAAGTTCTATTAAAAGAATGGTGCAACGAAACTATCTATTTATTTTCCTATTTACAATAGTATCGTGGCAGTACTATACTAAACTATACAATTCTATTCTACTTAAGTCATATATTCTATTCCTTTCACTGAAAGGGATTTCTTCTTTTGTTTGTTGTCTGGAGTTCTTCTTTACCTCTTTTTAGCTCTTCTTTTGTCGGTCAGGCGCTAGTAAGTGTTGAGTTCCCACACGAGTTTGCGGGGTGCGGCCGACGCCGAATGGTTTCGCGTAACGTTGATCTTCGACGCAGTGCGGTGTGCGGGGGACGTGTCGCGTTGCGGTGTGAGGTGTGTACAAAATACATTCAAGATGGTTGTTACGGATGGAGAGGGACACCGCCCCGTAACCTCACGGAGCGGCGTCCCTCGCCGTCCGTAACAACCACCTTGAATGTATTTTTACAACTGGAACGCGATTCTTTTGGTCCTCACACTGGGCCTTTGTTGCTGCATTTACCTACAGTTTTATTTGTCATCAGGTGATGGCTGACATTCGTGCCAAGTTTAGTAAATAAAAATTAAAAAAAATTAACATTATACTCCTTTTACTCCTTATTTCATAGAATAAACTAAAAATGTGTGCGAGATTTATTATAATGAAAATGGCGACATTATTTACAAATAAAGACATATGTTTTGCTGCTTGCGGACGTCGGTTCCTCCATGGTAATGGTTGACTAAGCTTTCCTCTTTCAAGTTTTTTAGAGGCGTTCACTTCCAGTTCTGAATCAGCTGCAACTGTCTCCTCATTGTGTATGTATTGTTCAACCATTTCTTTGCTATAATCCAGTTTGAAGAATCTTGGTTATTGTATTTTTTTAATAATACTCCTTCATAAATTTGGTCTTTTTGAATAAGATCTATGAAGAATATACTACTAAGTTTGATTCATTCTTTTAATGAGCAAAAAAAATTATAAACTTATTATTTACATATTATTCAAAAAATGTAATTTTTCCTAGAGATTTCAAGTTCTATAGTAAATAAGCAGGCTGAGACAATTGCATATTTTTGTGTAGGAATAGTTATTCAGACTAAGAAAAGAAGTCGTATAGTCACTGTCAAAGGGACTTATAATTCTTCTACGACCATAGTTACCTGTTTCGCGAGTAATGACGATTGATATCTTCGTAGATTGTTCCTGGATTTACCTTTTAGAAGCACTCGAGCTAGACGAAAGTTCTGATTTAAGTCTAAAAAAATAAATTCTAAATATCTTCTTCATTCAAAACTGGAATAAATATAAATCAATATTTAAAAATAAACTACTTCAGTTCTCTGAAATACGATTCTTTTTACTAACTAACGTCGATTGTCCTACTACTACTACTAGACTAGTTCTACTAACAGTAGTTAATCATTAACTGTAATTGTACCTACCGGACCCTTATGATTGCCCGAACACATATTTTTTGAATCTAAATATTTTTTCATGCACAGCAACACCTTGAAAAGTTAGACAACATTTATGTGAAATAAAATCTAAATTTTGTTTTATAAATGATTTGTTGCAAAATAAATGGATTTATTAGATAAACCAAGATAAAACTCACTATGACGATGCGTGGATTCCATTTTTGCTCATTTAGTTTTGAATGAAGAATATTTTGTGGTTGGTCTACTTGTTCTTGTGCCAAATGTTGCTGGCAAGTTGGCCAATCACTAACGACTTATGAAATACAAAACGTGCGAAATTTTTAATCTAGGAGTGGAAATACAATTTGTCTTCAGTGGATGACAGTGGGCGGTAATTTTGATGAAAACATTTTTCGTATTGGGCCGAAAGTCATAAATTATTAAGTACTTTTCTGATCAAACTGGGCCTTACGAGGAGTATTTAAATATTTCTGAAAATTATTAAAACCTTTTTTATTTTATTATACTTGAAAATCTCACACGAATGTGTGAACCATAGAATACTATATACTACATTATAGAACGGGGAAGTGGGCGGAACCCGTGTAACCACTAACATATTAATTCACACCTATAAATGTCAAAACAATCGTTTCCAATTTTCATGTTAAGCGTCGCTACATGAAAATTATTTAAAAAATGGCAAATTGTGCAATAATGTGTCGAAAGAACAGCGGGAAATGGAATTTATATAAAGGAGACATCCTACAGTGCCAGTTAAGAACATATTAACCTCAACTATTTTTTATTTTATTTCAGGCCTCTATAACTTTGAAGTTGTTGATGAAAGTGGAAAACCAAAAGTGGTTTCTTTTAGATTGCCATCTTTAGCTCAATCTTCAATTTATCATGAGGTAATAGAAGCAATTGTAAACTATGATTGTTAATGAGAATAGAATATATTTTACTTAACATTGATTATTATTTTTATGATAGCTAAAAATTTTATAGTTTAAAATTCTTTTTCTGCCCATATAAGCCTAAAAGCATATCATACTATCATGCATATCTATCAAAAGACAATTTCGAACTCCTAAACAAATTTTTGTTGACATTTTGTTCTAGCATTTACAAATGAAAAATATGTAAAAATATAGAGTTTGAAATCCTGAGTTAGTTTAGCTTCAATCAAAAGAAGTCAGGAATTAAAGATACACTATTTTAAACAAAATTCTCATCAGACTAGGATGTACAGCATAAGACCTTTACCTGCCTTTATTGGCGAATCGTTACAACTATAATAGCTAGTCAATTTAGTTTTCAATTATGTATGATGATTTTTTTCTAGACTTCGATAAGTCATTAGCTTGATTAGATAACATATAGTAAACTATTTTATTCATATCTTTGATGGTGACATAATTAGACGCTTAATAATTACATCATTTTTTTGCCATTGGCCATTAGGGAGTTCATAGGTAATGAAAGTTAGCTAATTATAGGTACATAGGACTTTATCTCTATAAAAATCTCTATAATAAACATATAATCTTATTTTAAGTTATATGGCACAATATACATTATACACAATATTTTTACCTATTTTGTTCTATTTTTTCTATTGATAGTGTTAATTTATTGGAAACCAAGAGGTCCTGGTGGAGTTTCCCATAAAAGCATTTTATAACACTAGATGAAACGGACTGACAGATTTTCTTATACCCACGCCACATGGAATTGAAATATTGCAATTGCAAGTAATTTTATTCTTCACCATTGGTTGAAAAAATTACGCTGTTCTCAAATTACCCAGCATGGAATGCAGTGGCACTAATAACAATGTTTGTGAGAATAGTTGCGTGGAATGCTTGTTAGAGTGGTAATAACGTGATATCCATTTTAGATAACTATATTCTGATTGATATCAGTTTAAAGTACTATTGACAAATAGTACTTACTACTAATGAACAAAATATAGCTAAAGTTCCTGAATACAATAAAAATCATTTAAATTTTGAATTATCTGCCCCACTTTACTGAGCACGACAATATCTTAAGAGGCCAATTTGGCCTCTATATGGCCATAGAACTGAACGTTATTCGTTATGTTGACACCGAAAATTACGTTGCTCGGCAGTTAAGGGAGTATTAGTACCCTGGGAGATACGACAAAGGGTTCTTTTAATCCCCAAACGCGAAAACCTGTCTCTTCTGAGGGTTAAACTGGATTAGATTTAGTCGTTCCCGATTCCATACTATGTTTAACAAAATCCATTTCAGACACAAGTTTGTTCGAGACGACGACGTCCATCCATCCATTACAATCCTTTCACAAATCCACTGCTGAACATGGCCTATGTTCCCTCAGGGATTGCCACAAAGCGAGGCCTTACCTACCGGCCGAACCTTCATTTGGGATTCGATGATATGTTTCTGAGAAATATTACGTATATAACGGGCGGTATAAAAACATATCAAGTGCTGTCATCGCTATAACAATGAATGTACTGGTACTGGTTTGAAACATTTGATATGCAGAAGAAATAGTGTACTGGACAGCACACAGCTTGTGGAACAACAATATTTATAGGAGTGTAGTTGGAGGAAGTACCGTCTACTACGACTTAAATGCTTCAATCTGCAAGAAAACTGGTGATCGAATTGTATAAGTTCTCAGAAGCTCATGGGAAAGAAGCTTAGAAACAAGCGCTTTGTGCAAACCCGATAGAAGACCTCGCTATGTCCAAACTTACTGCTAAGGTGTCCCGCCAGGACTTGCTTCCGCCTATCTAAGAGGCAGGTAAATTAGTAGATCACCTTCTAAACGACCCCGTTTCCCATCTGGAATCCGCGTAGGCATGTCTGGAAGAAACATTTTACGTTAGATCAAAGGTTAAACCGATAACCAAGAGTCATTACGTGTGGTGGGCGTTAAAATCGCCAAGAATCACGATTGTCGCGGATGGGATCTGTTGTATTTAGCACGGAATCTGGAGCCATCGGATGTGGTCGATGGGTTGGTGTATGGCGTTATAACCGCTGTGGGACCTATAAGGCACTTGTAGTCGCAGGGATGATCGTCGCTGTCTACGCGCAGCCGCAGGATGGATAGGTCCGTACTTTTAAGACTGTCGAGAACAGATATCCCTACCGACGTCGGATACGGAAACTGTCCTGAGATACAAAGAAGTATTCCAATGTTTCTGTAAGAAAGATCAAGGCCGGCTTCACCCAAATGGTAGTGGACAGTGTTAAGGTTAAAGTGAAAGTCCAAAAATAGAAGTCCCCAAATAAAGCGCTGTAGATTCATTGCTCTGTCTGCCCCGTGCAGTTTGTGTATAGAGCGGAATTTAACGAGATTGTAATTTTAGTAATATATTTTCAATGTATGTAACAAAATATCTCCGGCGATAATTAAACGAAAACTTTTGCAGTAGTCTCTAGTCGCATGTAAACTTTAGATCCGATCATAATTTGAATGTTTCACCACTATTGTTTCAGCCTTTATCACTAGGGTCTCAGTTCTTAACGGAGAGTGCATTAAGGAGATGGGAGGAATGTAATACTAAACTTGTAAGCTGGGGACCATTATCTCAAGTGGAAGTAATTAATGCACAAAATCGTTTGAAAGTGATGGCTGCTTTACTTTTTATTTACAACAGACAATTAAGCTTATTGCCAAAACTAGCACTTAGACATTTCTGTATCGCCGCTTCAAGGTAATATTTTTTAATTAAATGAGAAATTGTATTAAAAGTAAGAAAGTTAAGTTTTTATGAATAAACAAAATGAGTTGTATTATCTAATATGAAGATTATTTCCCTGACTCAACCATAAGCTTGCATTATCACAGCTTAACAACCGACCAACTGAATACTATGTTTAGGGCTACTAAATAACTGTACATATTTATATAATAAAGATTTTTCATGTATTAAATATTTTTAATTATTATAATATTTAGAATATCTGCATGATGACATTGTGCGATGCAAAATAAGGCTTTTATGATGACAGAGCTAGATACGATCTCAACAATACCTTGGACTTCACGGTACTAATTATTTTAAGTAACAGGTTTCATAGATATTAAAACTATTTTCGTGTAATTATTTAATCTGCATAAAACTGGTTTCGCAATGTAAATCCCGATTATGTCAATGGTCAGGCGTGTAATGGTTAGAATGACGCCAATCTATCTATTTAAAACACAAAAAATGTTTCAACCGATATACCCAAACTGGTTTCACTAGAAAGGCAATAATGCCAATGCGTGCATTAGGCACTATATAAAAACATTAACAAAATTTCCTTTTTTCTCCAAGAAATAAATAAAATGTATTTGGTTTTCACACGCTGGGTATCAAATACTAAATAATAGCCTTCTTTATATCGAACAGGGGTTTTTACGCACTTTATAAATTATTTTTAAATAAATAACATTTACAGGATTATGACACAAGGATTTCAAAAGAAAATTGGCAATTCAAAATCTATCCCGCGAATACCAGTGTCGTCAAATTTCTTATTGGAAATGGTAGAGGGAGTATACTTTGCGATGTTCAATGAATTTTATACTTTAGCACTTCAAGCATTGACAGATATAGACCAGAGGGCACAATACGAGCTGTTTCCTGATGTAATGCTGGTGACTAGCGCCGTAATAAATTCTTTGAAGGACAACCCAGCAGGTAGGTAGAAATCAAAACGTTTGAACAATGTTTGTGTGTGACATTATATAACATATTTTTATGGTGCAGGTCAACCCTGCGATGGTCCAATGGGTATAAGTGTAGCACTTTCACCAGCAACAACCACGGTTACGATGTCTAAATCTATGATTACCAATGCTTCTTTCCGCACCAAAAAATTACCAGGTTAGAAATTGCTCTTATTCTTCAGTATTATAAGGATAATAAATAGCATTTGTATTTTATATACAATAATATTTCTACGTGCAGGAGATGTAAGAATAGCCATAAAGCTGAGAAACAGATTTATTTCAATGTCCATTTCGCTTTGTTTGTCTGCAAAGATCCTTAGTCTATTCTAGATACGAATCCTGGTGGACAATTATCTGTTAAAATTGTGATATTATTTTCATATTAGTAAATATGTGTCGAGGTAGCTCAGGGGCTATGCGCTCGCTGTAAATTTCACAGTACGCGTGCAACCCGGGTTTGATCCCCGCCGGCACCAATGGAATTGTTAATTGCAATTTTAAGTGCTGATTTAACAGGTGCTCGGCGAAAAATAACGTGAGAAAACTTGCATGTCTAAGAAATAAAAAAAAATTTTTCTCGAAGACCACCAACCTGCATTGCTGCATTTCCTTGCCTTGAAACCCTATCAGAAATGAAAGAAGGTCTGTGCTCAGGAGTGGGATGTATATAGGCAGTAACTTTACATTATATTAGAAAACTATTGTTAGGAATTGGTTAATTAATGTCTCAATAATGACCTCATGATTACCCACCACTAGAATGAACGCGCGACGAACCTAGACGTAGTCAGCAATTACGCTCGTACTCTAGAACTTCGTAAGGGGCTACTTAAAAGCATACTATTCATATCAACTCAATTTATAAAATTACTACGGTATTGTATAAAAAAACGACAAAAATTTCTTCAAATATAATATCTATATGTATCAAAATACGCAGTATTCTATTCTCTAACAGGAAATCTAAAGTTCTGGTATTTCTAAAACTGGCTTTTACAGTTAAAAATTTATAACATTGGCCGTGGATTAAAATAAACTTTACTGTAGATAGTGATTAAATAAGAAACAAAATTAAATAGCACATTAGGTATTTAAAAAAAAACGACGGGTTGCATCCGGGAGTGCCGGCAGAAGTGAAAACTTGAATATCAACGTTGTGCATTTTTTGATATTTTGGAATGGTTAGGGAATATTTTTGCACGAATTTCTTTATCAGTATAAAAGTACTATCATTTATGTGGTAGAATACAATATTTATTTATTGCGATATCGTACACAACTAAACGACACAGCAGGCGCAGGCATACATTTTCGCCGCGCCGTAGAAAGAGAGGGGGATACTTCCTCTCCTACGCCGCGCCGGCTGTCTCTCTCTCCATCCGTCTTACGCATTTTCGATCAGGGTCACGTGTCCTGACGCGAGTTTAACATTTTTTACCCATTACAAAAAAGTGTACAACGCCGCTAAAGAAGTTTTCACTTCAAAAAACAATCTGTAAAGCATTTGGGGTGTTAATAACACACATCTGCATTATTTATACTCGAAATGAAGTTACGCAATCTCCTGGTGGGATAACTGCATGAAAATTTCACGTTCTGTCTGTCACGGATCGGAAAAAATCGTAAAGCCTTTCGTTGAAACGTGGATGAATACACTGATTCAACCAAAAGAAAGGAGACGTTAATATCAGGGGCGTAGCTACCACCGTATCAACCGTATCAATGATAGTTGGCCTGGCTACAGAGACCCCGAACGTGTTTAAGCAAAAATTCATAAAATATTATAATAATATATAATATATCTTAACGTAATATCTTCACGAGAAAAAAAATATCAACTTCAATCAATCAAATCTTGCACAGACTTTAGTCATGCACAGGTGTAATGCTGCAAGCTGTTTTTTCTTTAGCCGGGCATCTTCCGTTACAAGTTTTTCAACTTATTCGATTATTTCTGGCATGGTAGCCGCAATCGGCCGTCCAGGTCGGGGTAGTCTTCAATGGAGTCCCTCCCTTGTTTAAAAGAGGCGTGTCATTTATAAATGATGGTTTTCCCAGGAGCGGAGTCCCCGTAAACAACTGACATGTCTTGAAAAATGGTTTGAGGTGTCTTTTCTTGTTTGGGTGAGAAACCTAATGACGGCACGATATTCAATTTTCTTCATAGTCGCTAGTTCCTTCTCGATTAACTTGTTTACTCATTGATAACTCAAAAGGTAATGACCCGATTAAGCTGAAACTTGGTATATATACTAACAATACCTGGATGAGTAAACTCACCCTTGCCAACCCCGCCAATCTGTGAACTTTTTGACCTCCCCTCATACGTATGCGGATGGCTTTGTAACTCGTATAAATCTCCAGCCATGGTTCAATAAAAAAGCGTTGTATTTTAGACTGATCCGCAAAACATCCATCTTCTCCTTTCCCCTTAAGTACGCCCGCATTGCGTTCTCATTCATTTGAGTTGTTCATCGAATGTGTCCGTACTCTGTGCTGTGGCGGGTGTCTATTGCTGGGTCCGTAAAGACTGCCGATATCAACCCAGTTGGTGGGAATAATGGATGCGACGGGCTGCTGAGTTTCGTGCAGAACCTCGCTTTCGACATGCTGCCACGTTCAGCTCGCGTCCTGCTACGTCCATGCAGCGAACTAGTGCGCTTTCATTTATGAACCATTCTATATGTGGGCTTCGAACTGGATACGCTTCATATACCGCACTTATTATGGTGCGGCCATATGTACAAACGGACCTTAGCTCCCACAATTTTGTCGAAGCACGGCCCTTAGTTCTCTTGGCAAGCGCTAACGGACTGCACAATTATTGTTATTCCGATATCTTTTTTTTTTCAAGCTCTCCGGCCGATATTAATGATATTAATTACGAGTGTAAGGCAAGTAAAAAGCAAATTAACTTTTTGAGTTGTGTGTTCTGGGATATTGGGCGTTACTTAGTTTTCATCTATTTCTAAATCTCACAATACGTCACATATTTTGGCGGCTTTCTGTAGTTGTTTGCATTTATTCTCTTTTATTTTTAAAAGATTTAAGCTATTCTGAATATTTTCTGGGATTACTGTACTGTTACTTGCTGTATTTTATAACGCCGATTGTGTTGTACTATGTATACTTTTTCTTGTCTCCAAATTCTACTAACTTCGTCTAGGATATCTGCACTCAGGCCACCTGATGTTAAGTGGATGCTGTGGTCCATAGACAACTTCATTTATCTTCAATTAAGAATCAAAATGCAGATGCGTTTGTCGCCCCTGAGAACTAAATGCCTATGAGAGAGTGAGCGTCCACCACGTCTCCACTGAAATATGGGGCAATCTCACCTTTGCTGCTTTTCGATATGTAACATTGGAATATACTAAGCGCCTTTAGTTGTTAGGGTTTAAGATTTCCTCGAATCTGGGTTTCAAAGGCCAAATCACCTGCAAGGGAGCTGATTGCCCTTGCAAAGGTGCGGCGATACTTTACGCCAGGACAACTACTTACTCTGTATAAAGGGCACGCCCGGTCGTGCATGGAATAGTGCTGCAAAATGTCGCCTAGCAGCTTTGGACTTAATGGATAGGTAAGTTAAGATGCTTATTGGTGATCTCAGTCTGGTTAAAGCGAATCTTAACACTCTTGAGCACAGGCGCAGATTAGCGAGCACCTCGTATTTCTTATAGGAGACGCAGGAGTTACATGACTTTAATCCTCCCTCTCTTAGTTAACCGACTAACCAACCAGTCTCCACTCTTTTATTGTCGACATACCACAAATTTGTACCAAGCCCACTTAGTAGTGACCATAAAAGTCTTTGTGTTTAACGTAGCGCTATCCTGTATAATATGCCTATCATAAGTCCACTGCTGAAGTCTAGGCCTCTCACAAGGAATGTCAAACATGGCCCTGAGCTACGTGCATCCATCTAGTTTCAACATGTCTTGCAAGTATGATTACCTTTATATACATAATTCTGTCTACGTGTATGTGACTGAACTTCTAAACGCCTGAACCGATTCTGAGGAAATTTTATTTGAGGATGTGATAAAGTTTATTGGAAAAAAAATTCGATTCACAAGTGGACCCGGTAGATGGTGCTGTTGTTGAGATCCATATATCGTGCGTGCAAAAGACTAGACTAGACTGAAGTTCTAAAATAATACGGATCGATAATTCTAGGTATTTTGCATCTATTGGTTAACATATTTACACTTTATTAAAGAACTTTTTACGCCTGATTATTTTTTTACTTTTCACTAACATATTTCAATTACAGATTGAAAAACTAACTGTATCATTTTTGAAATCTAAAAAGTTATTTCTCCACACTAGCGATTACTCCCTAAATTTTTGTTATTTTTTTATTTCCAGGTATGCCTACAAAATTATTTCAAATTATTTCTACAGAAAATAAATTTAAAATGTGTAACCTAAATTATTAGGTGTAATGCATTAGATTTTGCAGCCCATTTAATATATTTAATTTGTTACTGCTGGGCACAAGCCTCCCCTCATTTGTGAGGGTTTTAGGGCAAGGAAGTGTCCGTCGCGCTGCCCCAATGCGTGTTGGCGAACTTCACATATCTTCGAAAAAATTTTTCTTATTTCTTATACATGCAGGTTTCCTTACGATGTTTTCCTTCACCGCCGAGCACGTGGTAAATCAGCACTTAAAATTGCTACAATTTCATTGGTATTTAGTTTACTTATACATATTATTAAACTAATGACATTGTTTAACTTTGTTATCTTGTAATTTAATAAGTTCATTTTAGGTTTTACGATTTGAATAAAAGTATTAAATTTATTGTAACCACTATTTAAAGATATCTATTTATTTTTTATTATTTATATATAATTTATTTTACTTATATTACAGACGATATTCCTATACAGACAGGGCAAGTGGCGCCCACAGAATCGCCAGACATGCTTACATCAATTACCGAAGAAGGAGAAACAGACGCGGCACCTATACAACGAGGCGCAGTTGTTCGTAGTTCCAAACCTAAGTTTCCTGTATTGGGAAAAAAATCAAAAGATGGGAAAGAGAAAGCGGTAGCGACGAATGAGAAAAAACTTCCTGGTAAAGATTCTTCTAAAGGCATATGGAATTCGCTGAGCAGTGGTGGTGGCGATATGGTGGATTCACAGCAAAAAACAAATGCCTTAGACAGTTCTTTCGACGCTAACAGCAGCCTGAAAGACGAAATATCTTTGTCTTCAATTCATAACAGTGGAGAGAATTCTGACACTCGTTCTCAGGTCACTACCGACTCGTTAGATTTAGAAACACCAACTTCTCGCTTCACCGCTATGCAAGTCAGTTCAGTCTAGTCTACCGATTTAAGATTATTTTAGGTGTTTTCGCTAGTAATGCTTTATTATTTGGTGTTTGTTATCATTGTATGTATTCCTAATGTGCAAAAACAAAAGGTGTAAAGTATGAAGTTGATGTGTTTAATAGTACTTAAAAGTAAAAGAAATTCATATAAAAATTGAAATATAACTGGAGATCTTTTATGTCCTGGCAATGTGTTATTAATTGTGCATTATTTAAACGTCGTTTGAATTAATTAAACTACTTATTAACTAAAACACTTTTTATTATTTTCTTCACATTTGAAACTAAACATAAAGGTTAACTACACTCAGCGTCACAAAAATCGCACCTCTCTGAGTTTGCGCGAAAAATGGCTGTAATGGCTAGAAACGAATTATATTTATATAAATATTGGTATGTTTGAAATAGGTATTTGAATAGCTTTCCATTATTAATAAAAAAATCATGAAATCATTAAAACATTTATCATTATAGAGCGTCAAAAATAAACACTGTCAAATGCTCGTTAGTAAGGACGCTAGTTACACCACCTAAAAAGGGTATAAAAGGGTCGATCTGGATAAAATATGGGTCAGTCGTAAGTAGCTGTAACTTTTGTCCGATATAAGTACTTATAAAAAGGTTAAAAATGACCCAACAAATAGCACACTAAAAACAACTAGTGACCTCATAAAGAAACACTCCGAAAAATTAAATCTAGACGTAAAATGGATAATACCTACGTGCGCCAAATCACCAAAATTGTATGGGTTACCAAAAATACACAAGCCCAATGCTCCATTACGTCCCATAGTGAGCCAAATCGATTCACCAACTTACAGATTGGCTCAACACTTAGCGAAAATACTCTCACCGCTCAGGGGACATACAAGAGCACACATAAAGAATTCCTACCATTTTGTCAGCGAGATTAAAGACCTACATCTGGCAGACAATGAAACTATGGTCAGTTTTGATGTGCAGTCATTGTTTACCCCATCCAGCCATCGCCCCATTAGCCTCCTCAAGGCAATGGGCAAACTTTTCGAATGAGTCATCCAAACTCGTATGAGGCGCTATCTGTTTCCCACAGACGGCGACCCTCTTATCATTCCCCATCAATTCGGCTTCCGAGCCCAACACTCATGTCCCCAACAAGTTCACCGCATTGTGGAATACATCCTCAGCGGTTTCTATCCTCGTCGTCATAAGACCATCGCGGTCTTTTTCGACATAGTCAAAGCTTTCGATAAAGTCTGGCATCAGGCCTAATCTACAAGCTCTACAAAATAGGTCTCCCTGATCGTCTAGTACGTCTTGTGGCCTCCTACCTAAAGCGTCGTACCTTTCGTTTTAGACACGAAGGCACGCTATCTTCACAGCGAACTATCAAGGCTGGTGTCCCTCAAGGCTCAGTACTTGCACCTCTGCTGTACATCCTGTTCACCAACGACATTCCCATCCCGTCGAAAGGTGTTCAGCTCTCCCTCTTCGCAGATGACACTGCTATATACTGTAAAGGCATCTCACTACCATTCATACGGAACAAGATCCAAAAGTCAGTCGATGACCTAGGAGCTTGGTTCAAAAAATGGCGCATCGATGTGAACCCGGAGAAGAGCTCCGCCGTTCACTTCGACTATAAACGACGCCGTCTTAAAAACACCCCTCCAATACGTATGCTAGGGACCCCTGTCCCCTGGCATACGACCGCCAAATATTTAGGTGTCACTCTAGACACAGGGCTCACTTTTAAGCCCCACGTCAAACGAGTAACCCGTCACGCACGGTTTTATCTGAGTAGGCTAAACAGTATGTTGGGCAGACACAGTAAAATGTCCCTTCGAAACAAGCGTACCTTTTATAAGGTCTGTATACGACCAGTCATGTCCTACGCGGGCCCCGTCTTTGCCCACGCAAACCCTAATATTATTAATGAACTCCAAATAGTTCAAAACCTTTTCTGTCGTTGAGCTGCGAACGCACCTTGGTACGTCCGTAATGCCGACCTTCATCGGGACCTAGAGCTCCCAACAATTCAACAATTTCTTAAAAAACTCTCTGAGAACTTCTTCAAAGCCTCAGAGTCGCATCCAAACCAATTAATTCGTGAGGCAGCTACTTATGCAGCCCCACCACCCTCTCGCTATCGAGTCCGCAGGCCGAGAAACTCTCTCTCGGACCCGCCTAATAAACTGACAAACGACCTGAACTGCCTCCTGGCGGCTCAGGCCAACTCTAATTAAATTAAATTATTGTATTAACTAATATTAATTTGCCTTCGTAGGCACTCCCTCAGCGGCTCGTAGCCGCCTGCGCCCTCTTTTCCCAAAAGAGGGTCGCTCACGATAAGGCACAATACAGCTTAATCAGCCGGCTGCCTGTCCCCAAAGGCGGTTTTTAGAGGGTATCACTTAGGGTCCCCGGTAGGACAGTGAGCCCCTCATAACCACGATAGACCGGCTATCGTGGTATGCGTAATGCATTTTCCGCCTCCCTACGTACAGGGTAGCCCTTTAATTGCTTCGGGCGCAAAAAAAAAATCATTGTTTACATGCTTACCTGTTGAAGACTGCATCTCAATTGTAACTAGAAGGCTGGAATAAAACAACATGCCCGTAGAATATGCAGTATTACTCAGACACTGCCTTACATCTGGCTACCTATTGTGAAAGGAGGAGTTCTACAAGCAAGTAGATGGTGTGGCGATGGGCTCACCTGTGTCTCCCATTGTCGCCGACATATTCATGGAAGACGAGGAGAAAGCCCTGCTTAGTTCTCCCATAAATCCAAGATTCTACAAGCGGTACGTAGACGACACTTTCACAATTCTACCTTTAGATAAAGTAACTGCATTTTTAGACCATCTTAACTCTTTAAATTCTAAAATTCAGTTCACAATGGAGTTAGAGGCAAACAATTCATTAGCTTTTCTAGATGTGTTAGTAATTCGGAATCCTGATAACACCTTGAGCCATACTGTGTATAGAAAAAAGACCCATACAGATAGATATTTAAACGGTGATTCTCACCACCATCCTTCACAGTTAGCTACCGTGGGTAAATCTTTGTTTCAGAGAGCACGAGGGATCTGTGACAGTAAGCACCTGGCTGCCGAGCTCCACCATGTCAAGCAAGTTTTGCATGACAACGAGCTTCGAGTCCCGCGCCTACGTCACAGTGAACGAGTGAAGCCGGCCACAGTCGAGCGTGTACCTGCTGTACTGCCATATGTTAGAGGAGTCACTGACAAGATTGGCTACATCTTGAAGCGCGCTTCCATCAAAACATACTTCAAACCGCTGAAGAAGATTGGTCAGTTTTCACCATCAGTCAAGTGTAATGTCCCTCTGCAAGATGCAGGAGTGTACAAGCTTGATTGTGAATGTGGTCTCTCCTACATAGGACAAACTAAAAGATCAATAAAAACCCGCGTTAAAGAACATATAGCTGATGTGAAGAATCGACGCTCCGGGAAGTCTGCAGTCTGTGAACACGTACAGGATCGCCCCCGTCACTACATCAGATTTGATAGACCGCAAATCCTCGCTAAAGAACACTGATTCCTTCCAAGGATGATTCGCGAGGCTATTGAAATCAAAAAACATCCTAATTTCAATAGAGAAGATGGCTGGGTGCTACCATCTGCTTGTGATCCTATAATAAATAAAATTAAATCCCAACCCAAGCATACAACTGCAAGACTTCAAGATACCATAAGTTCATACTGTATAGATCGGAACAAAAGTTAAATTTTAATCTATGGTAACCGCGGTTAACTATGACATATGGACGTTGAACATCTCAGTCCCGCCCGTGACCATGAGTGCTGTAAAGCGTTCGAAACGTCGGGTATTTAAAAAGTTAAATATACGCGATAAATTCCGTAAAAACTAGTATTATTTCAATGTGTTCGCGTAAATATAAGAAATCATTTTTTTGTATTTATTAAGTTTTTTTTTTAATTATTAATTTGCAAATTTGTACATACCCTGTCTTTTTCTTTAATTTCTCTTTCGTCTCGTTATAAAAGTAAAATTCAAGAAGAAAACAAAAATAAAAGAAAATAAAAGAGTTAAGTACTCGAAACCACTCTATTTAAAAAAAATCGGCGCAGGCTATGTGCTTCAAATTCAATCGGTTGTACCTTGTTAGTCGTAATTAATATTCATAATTCGTGAGCAAAGAAAAACTATTATTTTATATGTTATTATATTGGGCCAACCGCCATATTGAATTTAGTATGACGTCACTTAGCTAACCTGCTTTGTCATCCAAACTAAACATGTAGGTATGCAAAAATTCGGCACAATCGGTTGAGGATAACTGCTCTATAATTGAAGACGTAAGTGGATGAAGGTGATAACTCGCATTCTACTAATTTTAAGTAAATCATGATTGAAGTTTCACTTTTGTTTTTTGAGATAAGTTGTTAGAAAATTGGTTTTTGATTTAAACTATAATGCAAAGTTGGATAAACAAACTTAAAAAATTAGGCTACTTGAGCAATTAAACACTTAATACTTTATGATATATAATTTCGAAAAAACTGAACATAGGTAACTCTTTCTTTCACTAACATTTTAAAAACATTTTGGCATTTTAGCTATTTCAAATTATGTGTTAAGTAACATTATGTACTTAAAGTATTACAAAAAGGTAAACATTACTTAAATATTCCTTAACACATTATAAATAAAAACGTAAGCTAATAAAATAGAGATCAGTCTTGACAATAAAATAAAACAGATCAAAATAATACTATTTTTCAATTAAAATCGACTCATAGAAGTACCGATATTTTTTCCACTGATACGGTACCATATTTTCCGTTCGTACGCGGAATCTCCACAGAATTGCGCAACTGAGATCTTTTTAAAATATCCAACTTTTTGAAGGGTGTCATTTCATCGTATGTTTCTTTATATAGGTAGGAACCATATATTCATCTACGCGTATCCATTTAATACCGTCCCTAAAACTTACTTTGTCATTGTTTACATCTTTTTTTCTGTTAAACAAATAGAGTTTCCCAGTAACTCACCAAATGACACTGAAATGCGCGCTCATATCAATGACTGTAATATTTCGGGTAGCTTTACATATAATATTCCTGTATTGTTCAAGAACGTAAACTGTATCGAGGTTCCTAAGGACTTTTTCTATCGTTTCTATCAGTTTATTGGGCAAGTAGATGAGTTTGTATATTTGGTATGCGTATTTAGCAGGGATGGGAGATATGATAAGGATATAGAACGATGAGTGAACGCAGGAAATAGAGTAAATGGGGCCCTACACTCTATTGTGAAGAGTCTGAATATGTCAAAAAAGGCACGTATGGCAATTCACAATGCTGTGTTGGTCCCTACTTTAACGTATGGTAGCGAAATTTGGGTGTGGCAGAAGAAGCAGGAGAGTAGAATATACGCAGTAGAAATGCGGTCGTTAAGGAGTATGTTAGGGGTGAATCTGAATGACAGGGTGAGAAATTATGTGATAAGAGAAGAATGTGGTTTGCAAGATGATGTTGTGACCAGGATTAAGAAAGGAATGCTTCGGTGGTTTTGTCATGTGGAAGAATGAATGAGGAAAGAGTGACAAAGAAAATTTATGTTGCAGAAGTGAACGGCGGAAGAGTCGGAAAGGGACGTCCTAGGCGAAAGTTTATCGACCAAATTGGCGATATATTGAAAAGGGGCCAAATCAGGAGTACCCTTAACCGACGACCATGTATGCGTAGGTATATGGATGTAGAGAATTGAGAGAGGTGTGTCAGGATCGTGCCAAATGGAAGTCTGTAGTCTTTGCCTACCTCTCTGTGTGACAGGCGTGAGTGTTTATGCTTATGTTTTTTTCTATCCTACCGAAATCACAATTCGAGTCTTAATAAGAATGGCCAACCTCAGGGAAATTGTGGTCTATTACCTTAAAATATCCTTTTAATATAAGGTATTGATACAGTGCAATCATGTCAAAGTTTTGTTCTGTCCGGCACATGAATCCAACCAGATTAATAAAAGATCTTTGTTTTTGACAACCTCCAAAAATCTTAGAAGTGCGCTTCCAACTTCAACACTTCCGCGATCCGCTATTATAGAGTGACCGACAGCTGCTTCTAGTAATAATTTTGCCCTTCCTTTTCCTCCTGCCATTCCTTAATCGGCTTTCGTAGCACGACGATCTTGCCCTGCTTTTAGATGGTCGGGAAGTGGCCAGTTCTTAAAACGCCGTTAAAAGCCTGGAGAGTTCCACAATCTCCCTTCTGGGCAGCTGCTTTATGGCCATGGTGGTGATACCGTCGCATCCCACATAGTTCGTTACATCGTTCGCGTAGCAGGTACTACGCACTGGCATCACTTGCCAGTGCGTAGTACGGCATGCATACCAGTGTTGCCATCTTAACGGGTTTCCCGTTAGATTTGACGGGACAGCGTGGTTGGCAACGGGAAGAATTTGTGATTAACGGCTAACGGATTTTTTAACTGTTAATAAACATGATCGTATGGTGAGTGTAGCGTACCGGAGACCTATTTTACTGGAAACGAAGCATCCCATCTGTCCACAGAGGTGATAACGCATCAGTATTTTGATTCTTAATTGATAATAAACGTAATGGGCCACAGCATACACTTACCATAAGGTGAACCATAAGCACACAGTGGTCATTTATACACTTATTCTATAAAATAAAATAAAAAATACACTTGAGAATAAAATAAAACAATTTTGTTAATTGATGCCTCTTTATTGAATTATACATAATCAAATATCTGGAGAGAAATTTGCACAATTTTTATATTGCATTGATTACTTAATAATTTTAATTGTTAAAGCCTGATGAGTAGTACGGCACAGAAACTTTAAAACCTCGGACTGTCTGACGCACATCTTTATTCCCTGGTATATTGTTCGGTACGACAAATACATTGCTACGGTACGAGTAGTCGTTATTAACCAACCCCGAAGTATAATCTAAGCCCATGAATGTCTTGGCCTTGTTTGCTTTCAAAAGTTGATGTAATTTAGCAATGGTCGCAGCTTGTTCGTCATGTTTCTTCTCATTTATTACGATAGGTAAATTCGCCGCACACACCCACAGATAAAACATACCCACTAAAATATAATATTTCATTATTCATTCATTGCAGGCTATTAAAAGACTATAGATAAATATCTTTTATATATATTATATAGATATATATAGATAAATTCTTTATTCTAATATCATAGTTACTATCTGATGAAATTTTCAGTTACGACGGCCAGTCTCAACGGAGATTAGCCACGTACGAACAAGATTATAGTGAACGAGTGAGTGCTCCAAATCAGTCCCCTCCCTATTCCCTCACACTCATAGTCCGATGGAGCAGCAATCCGACACGACCAGAGAGAGATCAGGCGCAGTAACAACAGCTTTAAGCATCCCAACTTCGTAACTCCGGGTTGCCGCCGCGAATCGCTTGACAGAAAGTTCACTAACTGATTTTGACTCGACCCGGGATTCGAACCCGGGACCACATGACCAGGAGCCGCGCTTATGACTAGACCAATGGGGCAGTCACTTGATACCTAATAGGTAATAGTTGTCAGACCTTGCAGGCGGGTTGGCAACCGGACTTTTTGAAGTGAAAACTCCTTAGAATCTTTGTGATTTGAAACTCGATAAAACGAAAAAGCGACACTAAAAAGAGACAAACATATACATCTATAGAATTTAACCTGCGAGAGAATGAGGTCGAATATAATGTACAGTGTTTCTTATTATGTCGGTCTCAATAAATTAATAATAAAAAATAGATAATAATTTTTTTTATTAATCAAATATAAATAAGGTTTCACTTTTACTGAGTGTGAACCGCAAAAATGTGTTTTTATATTGTGTTGTAATCAGGAAGACGCTGTTTGTCCACCTCCTGTTTTATTCCCTCTGTTGCCTCTCAGGAGACCCACAGGATGATATAGGCTAGTGGATTCTCATACGCCGCCACTACACGGCTAATATACTGCATAAGTACTATAATTTTTATTTTTTATATCCTTATCTTATAGTTATGAAGAAAGAGGCATTCCATCTTAGTCCTCAAGGCTGACAACGCATCTTCATTTTGATTTGCAAACGAAGATAGATGTAGATGTCCATGGACCACAGCAACCACTTACCATCAGGTGGACTGTGTACTCGCTTGTCAACCATTTCCTACAAGAAAATCGCAAAATTATAACATATACACGCTTTGCTCAATTTGCACATTATACATACAGGCATGCAATACAAATATTAGTTTCAAAGGAATATATTAAGGGATATATAAAGTTATTAGATTTTATTAAATTAAAATTAAAAATCAAAACATTAAAATTTCACAAACAATATAGAGATAGGTAACGGCAACACCTGCTGCTCACAAAAATAACTAAACACAAAAAAAATGTATAAAATGTATTCCTATTATTGTGCAACTTAATAATTGCCGCCAATCTCCAGTGAATAAATAAAACTTGTAATAAAACAATCACAGACCACCCAGCCTTCTGGGTAGCCTGCACTAGTAGGCTGGGTGGTCTGTGAAAACAACGAACAATATAAAGGAAAACTATGATTCTGATTAAAAACCGAAATCAGAATGTTAAGAACTAATAAAGCAAGTGACTTGTACTAAAGTTTTTTAAATAAATGGGTGATGTTATAAAGAATTAAAATTATTTTATGAAGGCTATACAAAATATTTTATGAAGGCTATAAAAAATTTTACTGTGCGAAACGTATGATAGAAGGGGAATATAAATAGAAACGAAAGTAATATTTTGAATTCTTACTGCTACAATATTAAAGTCATATATTTTATCATAAATATCTATAATGGAATAAGCTACATTACTCTTTATAAGCAAAGAATATCCGGCATAACCATCAGATCTATCATATCGAACACAATCAAAACTCAATCTAGTTTCAGCCATGTCTCTGAATTAGCAGTATTATATTAGCATTACAATAATTACAAATTAATACAATAATTACAATTAAAAAAAAATACAATTATTGTATTTTTTTTTATAAATACTGCTGCGCGCCTAAGTTGACGTCTGGCACTAGCGCCATCTAGTGTCGGGTAACAGAGCGAGGAGAGCTTTCCAGAAAATGACATGACTAATCTTTCAACCGACAGCGCCATCTAGTATCGAATTGAAGAACTAAGCTTTCTAGAAGCCCTACACTCGAACTTTCTGCGTCTGGTCGGTCGGCGCCCATATCTACGGGAATATTCTGGATGTTTCGGTCGCGAATGTATATTTAAAGACGCTGCAAGACGTGATCGGGGCAGTATTGAATTTGGCGAGACAAGCGAAGCTTCGGAGCGAAAAAAAGCGAACCAGTGTGATTAATTATTAGTGTTTTTAAGTTTTAATTGGTGTTAATAAAGTGTTAATTTTGGTATTTCAATCGGCAGTTTTTATTGTCACGAACCTCAAGCTCGTAACAATTGGTGTGAGAAGTGGGATTAAATCATGCCGATTTTACCTAAGGAGGAAACGGAGGGTGTCCGTACCCGAAGTCAACGCCAGCAGGAGACGGATCAAAGAAGATTTGGTGGTGCAACGCCACAGACGTCGGAGGGCCAGCCGCTGGCTGCAGGCCCGTCAGTAGCTCCTTCATCTGCAGCACCTGACTTAGGTGCTCTGATGGTGATGCCGCAGGAGCAGGCTCGCCGACAGGTGGAACAGGTCCGTCGGTTGAAAGAGCAGCTGCGGCGTGGACAGGATGAACGGGCCCGCCGACAGGAGGAACAGGTCCGTCGGTTGGAAGAGCAGCTGCGGGACGGACAGGATGAACAAGCCCGCCGACAGGAGGAACAGGCCCGTCGGTTGGAAGGGCAGATGCTTCTCATAAAGGACTTTCACGCTACCTTCGGGAAGGAGATAAAGGAGGTGAAGGATAGGGTTGCTCAGCATGACAACCGCCTGTCCGAATCTGAAACCCAAATCGCGAAAGCTGAAACCCGAATCGAGAAAGCTGAAACCCGAATCGACCAAGTAAACAATCGGGTTTACATCGTGATGTCGGACGTGAAGAAAACGCTGGACGACCTCAAACTGGAGGATGGAATTACAGTTCCCATAGTAGCTACAACACCTTCGCTACGTGGGTTCAAAGTGCCGCCGTTTGACGGGACTTCTTCCTGGTCAGCCTACAAAATCCAGTTCGAGGCTGTCATGGAGGCGAACGGCTAGAATAAAAGCCAGGCCATGACTGCACTCACCCTAAGCCTGCGCGACCAAGCCTTAACTGTATTGGAAGCGCTCGGTAAGAAAGTGACCTTGAAGCATTGGAGGCGAGATATGGCGACGCTCATCTGGAACACGTCTTTCATGCGCAGCTCAAAGATCGCGTGCAACGCAGCAACCAAAACCTGCAGCAGTGGGCCCTTGAGATGGAGAAGATGGTTCGAAAAGCATACCAGTCTGTACCTGTGTTCATTGAAGGGAACCTGGTGCAGACATTCATCGACGGCATCCGCGACCTTGAAGTCAGAGCTGCTGTGAGGCTCGGGCACCACGAGACGCTTAAGGACGCCTTGCCCATGCACTGGAGGTGGAAGCCGTGCGGCAGGATCTTCGCTCCCACCGTGTCAGGGAGGTGGCAGCAGCTACGGTTCGCGAACGCAATAAAGGATACAGCCCTAGGTGCTATGGCTGTGGGGAAAGAGGCCATCTTCGATCCAGCTGCCGTAAGCGAACCGTAGAAAGAGAAGGTGAACGATATCAGGAGGGTGGTGCGGCTAACAGCCCCGACCAGCAGCAGCAGGGAAATGAATAAAAGTCAGAACTGCGGGGTGGGTGCACCCATTGTCACGGGAAGGACTGGTCCTTCCCGTGACCATGGGTGCTGTAAAGCTCTCGAAACGTCGGGTATTTAAAAAGTTAAATAAACGCGATAAATTCCGTAAAAACTAGTATTATTTCAATCAAGGGCGAGATCAACGGAATGCCGTGTAAACTGACCATGACACTGGAGCCTTTCGCACGGTTGTTAGTTCCCAACTTATAAGACAGTTCCTTGGGGACTCCGCATACAACCGAGACCTCATTAATTTGGTAACAGCCACCGGACAGCGTATACCCGTCCGTGGAGAGAAGGAGATGGAGTTGAAGCTAGGCAACACTGAATAAAACTATTATTTACGGATTCTATCGCGTTTAGTTAAACTTTAATTTATTTTTACTATCCCGACGTTTCGGGTGCTTTACAGCACCCGTGGTCACAGGGGACTGAGATGTTTGACGTCCCAATGTCATAGTTAGTCTGGCTACCTTCAGTTTTTGAATACTAATATTTGGTCCGATTTACGCAAAATGAGCTTATAGTATCATGAAGTCTTGCAGTGGTATGCTTGGGTTTGGGTTTAATTTTGTAAATTATAGGATCCCAAGCAGCTAGTAGTACCCATTCATCTTCTCTATTGAAATTTGGAGGTTTTTTAATTTCAATAGCCTCGCGTCATCCTTGGTAGGAATCGGTGTTCTTTTGCGAGGATTTGTGGTTTATCACTTGTGGTTTTAAGAAATCATTATCCTAGACAACATGATCTACCTGCATAATCTCATCGTAGCTGATATAATGGACGACTGCATCCTGGACTTAGACTTTATGAGGAATAATTGTTGTGAGGTCGACGTTAAGCAAGGTGTTTGAAATGTGCACAGGAGGAACTTTTTATGGAAGGTGCATTACCAGGGAACGTGTACAGCATTAAGAAGATTGTTCTTCCGCCGAGATCGGAAATGATTATGCCGGTTAGTCTTCCTCGAAACGCTGGGCAAGCTCACCGTTGTGTACTTGTGAAAAGGGTAAACAATGACCTTCCATGGAAAGTAGCTCGAATCTTGGTCAGAACCACTGAAACACAAAACACATCTCAGGAGTACGTGTGCTGAACCTTTGTGACCGGGAACAGATTATAGAAAAAGGCACGCTGGTTGGTACTTGTGAGGAAGTGGATTGGTTACGTCGGTGCCGATATCTATGGAGTGAGACCCCTAGCAAGGATGCACAAACGAGATTGACCCCACTTTTGGAAGACTGTCGCAGCGTTCTCTCCCCGAACGAAATGGTCAAGGCGAAGAAGTTGTTACTCAAGTATGCCGATGTATTCTCATCAAACGATACTGACATAGGAAAGACTGGCTTTGTTCAACACAAAATAAACACAGGAGAAGAATTGACTATCCGTCAGCGGCCAAGAAGATTGCCGGTAGCACGTCAAAAGGAAGTGGATACCATGATTGAGGGAATGGTGAAGGATGCTGTTATTGAACCTTCATCTAGTCCATGGTGTTCACTCGTGGTGCTTGTAAAGAAGAAGGACGGCAACATGCGGTTCTGTGTTGACTACCGCCGTCTGAACGACGTTACAAAGAAGGACAGCTATCCCTTGCCAAGAATTGATGACACGCCGGACATGCTTACAGGATTAAAGTTGTTTAGCACGCTTGATCTAAAACGTGGCTACTGGCAAGTTAAAATTGACCCTAAGGAAAAGGAGAAAACTGCGTTCTTGACGGGAAAGGGTCTGTGGCAATTTAAAGTAATGCCGTTTGGATTGTGCAATGCTCCAGCAACGTTTGAAAGGCTGATGGAGCTTGTAGTTATCGGGTTAATTGGCGATGCCTGTCTGGTCTACTTGGATGACATCATCTTCGTGGGCCGTACATTTGAAGAATACCTTCAAAACCTGGAACGCGTGCTCATGAAGATTCAGAGTGCCAACCTCAAGTTGAGTCTGAAGAAATGTTCACTATTCAAACGGCAAGTCAACTTTTTGGGTTGTAGTGTCGGAAGAAAGTATCCGCATGGATCCGGAGAAAATCGCCGAAAATCAAGGATTGGCCGGTCCCAAAAGACAAGACGCAAGTTAGAGCATTTTTTGGGTTTGTGCTCCTATTATCGGCGATTTGTGAAGAACTTTGCAGATATAGATAAATCTCTGCACAAGCTAACCGAGGAGAAGCGACATTTCTGCTAGGATGAAAGTTGCAATAGCGCATTCTAGGAGCTCAAGGACCGGCTGTGCAAAACACCTATTTTGGGATACCCTGATGCAAGCAAAGAATTTATAGTTGACACAGACGCAAGTGATATAGGACTTGGCGGTGTGTTGTCTCAACGGAATGGTGACCAAGAGGTCGTGATAGCGTACTTCAGGAAGTCGTTGTAAAAACTGGAGAAGAACTATTGTGTCACAAGACGCGAATTGCTAGCTGTGGTAAAGTCGTTGCAGCATTTTAGCAAATATCTTCTGGGGCGAAAATTTCACTTACGAACTGACCATGCTGCACTAAAATGGCTATTGCAGTTTAAAAATCCAGAAGGACAAGTAGCTAGGTGGATTGAACTACTGCAGGAATACGACTTTGAGATCGAACATCGCAGCGGGAAATCTCATGGCAACGCAGATGCATTGTCTAGAAGACCTTGTCCTGAAGATTGCAAACATTGTACTAGGCAAGAGAGTAAGGAAGTGGTATCCGTGAGGATGCTCAGGGCAGACCACCTCAGCAACGAGTGGAAGGACAGCTTATAACATGCACAGCAGAAAGATCCGGACATCAAGCCGATTCTGGAATGGATGAAGGCCAGTGCTCCCAAGCCCAAGTGGAGCGACGTCTCAGCGATGAGTTCGACCACTATAAGTCTTTTTGAGCCCAATGGGACAACTTACTGCTTCAGGATGTAGTTCTGTGCCGTAAATGGGAAAATGTTCGGGGAGACAGCTGTCATTTGCAAATGATTGTCCCTAAAACTAGAGTGCCGAATGTTCTACAGCTATGCCATAATGGTCGTTCAAGAGTCCATCTGGGAGTTAAACGAACTCTACTAAAGATCCGAGAACGGTTTTACTGGGTCCACTGTCAAAACGATGTCGAGGACTGGTGTCGCAAATATACAAGTTGTGCGGCTGTAAAGGGACCTCAGACTCGCAGTGGAGGTGTATTGAAGTTGTGCAATGTTGGTGCGCCATGGGAGAGAATAGCCATTGACGTGGCGGGGTTTCCGGAGAGTGAAAGCGGTAACAAGTATTTGATGGTTGTGATGGATTACTTCACTAAGTGGCCAGAAGTCTTCGCCATTCAAAATCAAGAAGCTTCAACAGTTGCAGATAAACTAGTTCATGAAGTCTTCTGTCGTTTTGGAGTACCTTTAGAGATTCACAGCGATCAAGGAAGGAATTTTGAGTCTCAAATATTCCAGGATATCTAGCCGAGTGGCTCAAATATTCCAGGATATATAGCCGAGTGGCTCAAATATTCCAGGATATCTAGCCGAGTGGCTAGATATCCTGGAATATTTAAGACACAAAATTCCTTCCTTGATCGCTGTGAATCTCTAAAGGTACTCCAAAACGACAGAAGACTTCATGAACTAGTTTATCTGCAACTGTTGAAGCTTCTTGATTTTGAATGGCGAAGACTTCTGGCCACTTAGTGAAGTAATCCATCACAACCATCAAATACTTGTTACCGCTTTCACTCTCCGGAAACCCCGCCACGTCAATGGCTATTCTCTCCCATGGCGCACCAACATTGCACAACTTCAATACACCTCCACTGCGAGTCTGAGGTCCCTTTACAGCCGCACAACTTGTATATTTGCGACACCAGTCCTCGACATCGTTTTGACAGTGGACCCAGTAAAACCGTTCTCGGATCTTTAGTAGAGTTCGTTTAACTCCCAGATGGACTCTTGAACGACCATTATGGCATAGCTGTAGAACATTCGGCACTCTAGTTTTAGGGACAATCATTTGCAAATGACAGCTGTCTCCCCGAACATTTTCCCATTTACGGCACAGAACTACATCCTGAAGCAGTAAGTTGTCCCATTGGGCTCAAAAAGGCTTATAGTGGTCGAACTCATCGCTGAGACGTCGCTCCACTTGGGCTTGGGAGCACTGGCCTTCATCCATTCCAGAATCGGCTTGATGTCCGGATCTTTCTGCTGTGCATGTTATAAGCTGTCCTTCCACTCGTTGCTGAGGTGGTCTGCCCTGAGCATCCTCACGGATACCACTTCCTTACTCTCTTGCCTAGTACAATGTTTGCAATCTTCAGGACAAGGTCTTCTTGACAATGCATCTGCGTTGCCATGAGATTTCCCGCTGCGATGTTCGATCTCAAAGTCGTATTCCTGCAGTAGTTCAATCCACCTAGCTACTTGTCCTTCTGGATTTTTAAACTGCAATAGCCATTTTAGTGCAGCATGGTCAGTTTGTAAGTGAAATTTTCGCCCCAGAAGATATTTGCTAAAATGGTGCAACGACTTTACCACAGCTAGCAATTCGCGTCTTGTGACACAATAGTTCTTCTCCAGTTTTTACAACGACTTCCTGAAGTACGCTATCACGACCTCTTGGTCACCATTCCGTTGAGACAACACACCGCCAAGTCCTATATCACTTGCGTCTGTGTCAACTATAAATTCTTTGCTTGCATCAGGTTATCCCAAAATAGGTGTTTTGCACAGCCGGTCCTTGAGCTTCTGGAATGCGCTATTGCAACTTTCATCCTAGCAGAAATGTCGCTTCTCCTCGGTTAGCTTGTGCAGAGATTTGGCTATATCTGCAAAGTTCTTCACAAATCGCCGATAATAGGAGCACAAACCCAAAAAATGCTCTAACTTGCGTCTTGTCTTTTGGGACCGGCCAATCCTTGATTTTCGGCGATTTTCTCCGGATCCATGCGGATACCTTCTTCCGACACTACAACCCAAAAAGTTGACTTGCCGTTTGAATAGTGAACATTTCTTCGGACTCAACTTGAGGTTGGCACTCTGAATCTTCATGAGCACGCGTTCCAGGTTTTGAAGGTATTCTTCAAATGTACGGCCCACGAAGATGATGTCATCCAAGTAGACCAGACAGGCATCGCCAATTAACCCGATAACTACAAGCTCCATCAGCCTTTCAAACGTTGCTGGAGCATTGCACAATCCAAACGGCATTACTTTAAATTGCCACAGACCCTTTCCCGTCAAGAACGCAGTTTTCTCCTTTTCCTTAGGGTCAATTTTAACTTGCCAGTAGCCACGTTTTAGATCAAGCGTGCTAAACAACTTTAATCCTGTAAGCATGTCCGGCGTGTCATCAATTCTTGGCAAGGGATAGCTGTCCTTCTTTGTAACGTCGTTCAGACGGCTCTAGTCAACACAGAACCGCATGTTGCCGTCCTTCTTCTTTACAAGCACCACGAGTGAACACCATGGACTAGATGAAGGTTCAATAACAGCATCCTTCACCATTCCCTCAATCATGGTATCCACTTCCTTTTGACGTGCTACCGGCAATCTTCTTGGCCGCTGACGGATAGTCAATTCTTCTCCTGTGTTTATTTTGTGTTGAACAAAGCCAGTCTTTCCTATGTCAGTATCGTTTGATGAGAATACATCGGCATACTTGAGTAACAACTTCTTCGCCTTGACCATTTCGTTCGGGGAGAGAACGCTGCGACAGTCTTCCAAAAGTGGGGTCAATCTCGTTTGTGCATCCTTGCTAGGGGTCTCACTCCACTTAACATCAGGTGAGCCGCATGCTCGTTTGCCCCTTCTTCTATAAAAAAATGACTAATCCTTCAACCGACAGTGCCATCTAGTATCGAATTGAAGAACTAAACTTTCTAGAAGCCCTACACTCGAACTTTCTGCGTCTGGTCGGTCGGCGCCCGTATCTACCGGAATAGATGTTTCGGTGAAAAATGTGAATTTAAAGCCACTGCAAGACGCGGTCGGGGCAGTATTGAATTTGGCGAGACAAGCGAAGCTTCGGAGCGAAATAAAGTGAACCAGTGGGATTAATTATTAGTGTTTTAAGTTTTAATTGGTGTTCGGTGATTAAAGTGTTAATTTTGATAATTCAATCGGCAGTTTTTATTGTCACGAACCTCAAGCTCGTAACAATACATTATTTCAGTATGTTTATCTTAATTTTTTCTACAATTCCGTTGAAGGATCCTTGTGAGAGTGAATGTCATGAAGAATTTCAGACAAAGACAGACGAAAGAAACTATTTTGTGATACTAAGAAATCGTCGCTAAGTGAGATAATATGAAAATACAGATCGATATTATTAATATATACTATAATAAAGCGGCCCCACAGGAAGTGGACCTGGTCGAGCCCCGACGGTTCGACAAAAAATGAGATTGACTTCATTATGACGACCAGACGCCAACTGTTCAGTGATGTCTCAGTGATCGCAAGGGTGAAAACTGGCAGCGATCACCGAATGCTTAGGGGCACACTGAACCTAAACTTTAAGTTGGAGAGGTCTCGTCTAATGAAGTCAACGCTCCGTCCCCCTCGTGCTCTAATCCAGAATCCCGAAAACTTTCAGCTCGAGTAACACAACCGCTTTCAGTGCCTACAAGATTGCAATGCAGTGGACGATATGAATGACAAGCTCGTGGAAACTGTCCATGCGGTCGGAGCTAAGTTCTGCAAAACCCGCCGCAGAAGAACACAAAAACTCTTCGATCACACTCTTAATCTCATGGCTGTTAGACGGGAGATGAGGCTGCAATCGTCAACAGATTTGACAGCATACAGGCAACTGAACAGACAGATCTCCAAATGCATGCGGCGAGACTTACGCAACTTTAATACTGCTCGTATTAAAGAAGCGATCGAGCGGAACCAGGGCTCCAAAGTCTTTGCCAGAGATCTGTCTGCCCGTAAGAGCCAACTGTCAAAGCTGAAGACTGAGTGTGGCAGCATCGTTTCCGGGACACCTGAGATTTTGAGTGAGATTGAGAGGTTCTATGGACAGCTGTACACATCATCGTTGGAGCCACACGCAAGTGTGAGTAACGATCCAAGAGCAAGTCTTATCCGACACTATTCCGATGATATCCCGGACGTCAGTCTAAGCGAGATTAGAATGGCTCTCCAGCACCTTAAAAACGGCAGGGCCCCAGGCGAGGATGGAATTACAGCGGAGCTTCTGAAAGCGGGTGGAACACCGGTACTTGAAGTCCTTCAGAAGCTGTTCAATTCCGTCCTCCATGGTGGCACTACTCCAGAGGCGTGGAGCAGAAGTGCGGTGGTCTTGTTTTTTAAGAAAGGCGACAACGCTCTCTTGAAGAACTACAGACCGATTTCCCTTCTGAGCCGCGTCTACGTGCTGTTTTCGAGAGCCATTACGAATCGTCTCGCACGCAGACTCGACGACTTCCAGCCTCCCGAACAAGCCGGTTTCCGAAAAGGCTTCAGTACCATAGACCACATACATACCCTGCGGCAGATTGTACAGAAGACTGAAGAGTACAATTTGCCACTTTGCCTGGCGTATGTGGACTATGAGAAAGCCTTTGATTCCGTCGAATTTCCGTCGTCGTCTTTGGGCGGTGCTGCAGTCCCTTCAGCGGTGCCAAGTTGACTGTAGTCTTAAGATGAACATGGACAAAACAAAGATCATGTTTAATGTCCATGTCACACCTATGCCGGTAGTTGTTGGGAGCACTATGCTCGAAGTTGTTGACGAGTACGTTTACCTGGGACAAATAGTCCGACTAGGTAAGTCCAACTTCGACCGAGAGGTCAATCGACGGATTCAACTCGGCTGGGCAGAGTTCGGGAAATTACGACATATCTTCTCGTCAAGTATACCTCAATCTCTAAAAACTAGATTGTACAACCAGTGCGTATTGCCAGTGATGACTTACGGATCTGAGACGTGGTCCTTCACTGCTGGCCGTATGAGGACGCTCAAGGTCGCTCAGCGAGCTATGGAGAGGGCTATGCTCGGAGTTTCTCTGCGTGATAGACTCAGAAATGAGATATCCGCAGTAAAACCAGAGCGACCGACATAGCCCAACGGATTAGTAAGCTGAAGTGGCAATGGGCCGGCCATATAGCTCGAAGAACCGATAACCGGAAGAAAGGTTCTCGAGTGGCAGCCTCGTACCGGTAGGCGTAGTGTAGGGCGACACCCCACTAAATGGAGTGACGACCTGGTAAGATATGCAGGAAGTCGATGGATGCAGGTGGCTCAGGACCGTGCTTTGTGGCATTACTTGGGGGAGGCCTATGTTCAGCAATGGACTTGTGAAGGGCTGTAATGATGATGACTATAATAAATTAGGAATGTAAACAGAAATCTAAAAAGGAAGTAGATCAGAAAACTTAAAATAATTAATATGATGCCAAAACACGTAAATCGTTATTGGCGTTCGGTTGGTAATCCAAATGTATTACTAAATCAACTACATTTTCAATAAATGTGAATCTTTTGTTTGTCATTATTTGGTTTATGCTTCTAAAATAGTTTTCTGTTTAAAAAGGTAGGTAAGTTAAATAAATTATACTTACTGTAGTTTATTTTCACAATTTTTTTTTATAGGATAGGGTGACAAACGAGCACACAGTTCACCCGATGGTAAGTGGTTGCTGTAGCCCATAGACATCCACATCTATCTTCAATTACGCATCAAAATGCAGATGCGTTGTCACCCGTGAGGACTAAGATGGAATGCCTCGTTTCCAGTAAAAAGGGTTTTAAAGATATTAGGATTAGTGATAATGTTACTAACATGACAATTTGTAAGTTAAAATACATTAAATACACGCGCGTTAGTATAAATACTGAAATCTAAACTTACATAAAACGAAACCTCCGACCACACTTGCTCCTATAAGAAAACCAATATCCATTGTGTTTTGTTTTAACATCAATAACATTGTTATTACGAAGATAGACAGGGCGGTAAGACGCACCAATTCCACTAATATGTAAACCATCATTAGAACATTGTTATACTGTAATGTAATATTATGATCATATTATTATACATATGACGTCCCGTGTATTTTTGAAAATTTAAAATTAAAAGTTGGCTTGCAAACCTATGTGGCTTACATAGCCTATTATTTCGTTTAAATTACAATCAAAGCATATCCTGTAAGCAGTGTGTATACGTAAGGGGAAAATGGGCATAACAAACTTTAATCCATTACACCTATTTCGCCACAGCCTTTGCGCATTAATCATACAGAATAAAAGCAAACTTTCAACTGCTAACCATTTTTAACATATATATGATATAACATATATATCTGTTATGCATAATCTGATGGCTTATTTAATAACGTTTCCATTGATAGATTATTACTTAATATATATATATATATATATATATATATATATATATATATATATATATATACTTAGTATACTCTTTATATACTTAGTTAGTACTTCGCAAAGTGCTCGACAGATGCGCTATATTGGCCATAATGACCCCGACATTCGGGTCGCTACGTTTTATCAAAATACACTCTCATCAGGTAGGTATTGTGTTTTTTAAACAAAAGTTGGTAATATAGGTACTTACATTGATGTTTTAACATTCCTCAACGCAGCAGAACAAAATTGGGATTGTATGCAAAAAATTTTGCTACCATCAATTTATTTATCCTTGGTAGATTAGTACTTTCTGCTTTTACGAATTCGTCTTCCATGACGCCTTTTCAATAAAATTCGGAATAAAACTCAATAGTCGTAGTGATAACTCGAAAAATTTAGAAATAACACAGCACATTAGCTAGTTCTCTTAATCAGTGACACAGAACACTAATACCCTTTTTATTTATTAGAACACTAATTACCTAACACTTTGTGCTTATTGATAACCAATTCTAGCAACAGATAGTTATTCTGTGTTTTCTTTTCCTCTTTGTTTTGTATTTATTTATTTATTATCTATGTATGTATATGTATGTGTATATATTTGTATATATATATACCTATTTATTAATATGTATGTTTATTTTATTATTATTTTTATGTATTGTTGTGGTATTTTAACAAAATATAGTTTAGTTTATTTAGATATTAGAATGTAAGTGTAACATAAAACGTACCACCTCCTACTGTTCTTAATTCCAGTTTCTCCTTAGCCCAAAGGTTGTCTGGAAGAGATCGCTCTTTAGCGATAGGACCGCCTTATTGTACATACGTATATATTAAGTTTTCTCTGTAATGTATTTATTCGTTGTATATGTGTGGTGTACAATAAAGTATATACTACTACTACTACTACTACTACTACCCTTAGGCTGGAGCAGTGACGTCACGACATACTATAATATGGCGGACAGCGTTTTGCAGATTTGAGGCACAGAAGAAAATAAAAATATTCTTAAAATTTAAATATAAAATTTATAATGCCATTTTATAAACAGAAATCAATATTACTGTTTACTTTTTACAAAAGCTATCATAAATATATATTCTTATAAATTATAAATTATATTATTCTTCGACAAATTGTAAAGAGTACAGATTGCCACTTTGCTTTGCGTATGTGAACTATGAGAAAGCTTTTGCTTCCTTCGAAATTTATGCGACGATGAATACTGTTACGAGCTTGAGGTTCGTGACAATAAAAATTGCCGATAAAATTACCTAAATTAACACTTTAATTTACTTTACACAAATTAAAACTAAAAACACTAATTAAACACACTAATTCACTTAATTCCGCTCCGAAGCTTCGCTTGTGTCGCTGAGTTCAACTCTGTCTCGATCGCATCTTGCGCCACCTATTTATTTAAATTAGCAAAATATCCGGAATGTTCAAGTAAACACGCGCAAGGTACCGAGAATTCGAGTATAGATTTTCTAGAAACTTAGTTCTTCGGGTGGCGCTGTCGGTCGAAAGACGTGTGATGTCATTTACTGCAACGCTCCCCTCGCTCTCGTTCCTGACACTAGATGGCGCTAGTTGACTTATTCGAGCGCGGCGTAACAATACAATCGCTTCAGCGGTTCTTACCAGTATATTCAAATGCTGAAGTGTTTGTTGTGCAATAGGGCTACGTGCAATAGGGTTAGCTGTAAGACAAGGTACGCCACCTTGTCTTACAGCTTACCCTGCCCCTTAGCAAACTGTAGAGAGGGCTATGCTTACTGATTCTCGTTGTGATAGACTTCGTAATGAGTATATCTGCAATAGAGCCGTAGTTACCGATATAGCAAAACAGATCAGTAAACTGAAGTGGCATTGCCGAACCGGTCATACACTCGTATAGCTCAAATAACTGACAACAGATGGGAAAGAAAGGATCTCGACAGGCAACCTCTTATCGGTTTGTGTCCTGCTAAGTGATGTAAGCCGTATTGTGCGCGCTTTGTGGCATTCCTTGAAAAGGTTTATGTTTAGCAGTAATGGTTGTCTTTAATTTTGATGAGATGGTGTGTAATGATGGTGTTGTACTTACCATTTTTCATTAATAATAGTACATTAAGATATTTTCAGTATTTTTTTTTATTTTACAAAAACCATGGATGCCCCTACATGGTCTAAGTCGGCTCTAGTTCAAGGCTTGTCCCAAAATAATTATTAACTGTAGGCATATACGCGGGTGGTTTGAAAAGTTTCCTACCTAACAAAGATACAAGACATTTTTATTGCAATTTATTTTTGTTTTTCTACATAGTCTCCTTGTAACTCTACATACTTCTCCCAGCAATGCTCCCATCTCTCTAACCCATCCAAATAGTACTCGGAGCTTTTCTCTGCAAAATAATTGTTCACGAAGGTGATTGCTTCCTCATTTGACGAAAATCTCTGTCCGCCGAGCGCATTTTTAGATGAGGGAACAAAAAGAAGTCACTTGGGAATAGATCTAGTGAGCAAGGTGGAAGAAGATGGTCAAGCAGTTTTTTAATTAATTTGTAAATTTTTGCCATAGCAACCACTGAGGTGAGGTGTGAGATGGCACGTTGTTTTAGTGAAACAGGATTATCTTATTCTGCAAATGTGGCCTTTTTATCGCATTTTCTGCCTTTAGTTTGTAAAGTAATGAAGCGTAATATGCTCCTCCTTTTTCCTTTTTGAAGATAATTGATTAAGATAACTCCATACATATCACAAAAAACAGTCGCCATCACTTTCCCAGCCGAAAGAACGGTTTTTGCTTTTTTTGGAGCCCGTTCCCCCTTTGCAGTATGTTATGAATGTATTTTTGTTTCGGGTCTATTAAGGGTGTATCCAAGTTTTATCTACAGTAATTAAACGGTGCCAAAACTTGGATTTATTGTACCTAAACTGCGCCAACGGCGCGTTGGAGATATTCATTCGAACACGTTTTTGGTCTAACGTGAGCAAACGCGGCACTCAACGCGCTGACAGTTTTCCCATGCTCAAATCTTGATTTAATATGTTACAAACACGTTCTTTGGACATTTTCATAGCCACTGCTATCTCTCTCACCTTAATTTAGCGGTCGTCTAGCACCATTTGGCGAACTAGCGATGTTATCGTCGGTAGTTGCAGTTTTGGACGTCCCGAACGTTTATCGTCTCCCAAGCTCTCACGGCCACCCTTAAATTCAGCTGCGCAAAATTTTACTGTGGTAAATGATGGTGCAGAGTCCCCATATACAGAGTCCAACTCATCTTTGATTTGCGTAGGCGTATTGCCTTTCAAAAACAAAAAATTAATGACAGCTCGATACTCAATTTTTTCCATTTTCAAAAAAACACTCACATCGACTCACTCAAACGATTTTCAAATAACAACTAAGCGTCCAAAATGGCTGAAATTTTGGTGCGTAAATGTCAATAGATGCACAACTATAATACATTCACTTTTTTAAAACCCACCTTGTAGGCTCCGTACACATATAGCAAACATATTATAATGTAGATGCACGTCAATATAATGATTATTCCAAGAGACTTTTTTGGATCTATAATTGGAAACATAAAAGAAGTTAGTCTAAAGTAGCGTAAGGTTTTATAAAAATCAATGAAATGATAATTAAATATCATTTAACCTGTTTGCAAATTTTCAACATATTCCTTTGTATATATCAGGTTTACGTCACTTATCCAAACTGCTATTTTATGTTTAATTTTTTCCGGATCAGAATACCCGACCCCACCAATTATCAGTAGAATAATAGCTTGTATCTGAAAAATAGGATTAATAATTTTCTCATATATTAATTTTTAGTAATATAAAGACTATTGTCCCACTCACTACTGAAAATATTCCGATCAAAATACCGCCTAATCTAAGTGAAAACCAAAAGCAACAACTATAAACCCAAGCCATTTGCTAAGTTCGGCTACAACTGACAAATAATGTTGCTATAATCAAACTCATATTGAACAATAGAAAATAATTTTATTAAGCTTTATTGCTTTTCCATTACACTGAAGTCACTGAACATGAATAACTTATTTGACTGTCTGTAACAAAGCTATCAGAGGTTTTGAAAACCTAACTTTAATTGCTGTTATTACGTATTGATTTGCCCGGATTGTATGCGTGATAATGATATAACTAACTGTAGATATTTGTATTTAGGCATGGGACATGTCACGTAAAGCAGACAACGAAAATATGTGAGATTCTAAAATTTGTTCATATTTTTGATCTTATTTTTATACAGGAAAGTGTAAATGTAAACAAACACTTTTTTGGATGAGCTTGATTGTCAAATAGGTATCTTCTGAAATTAACATAATCGGAAGGACAGATTTTTCGAATTTAATAAATTTTCAAGAAAATATTAATCTTAACCGGAATCAGCATCATCATCAATCACACTTAAGCAACTTCAACTTCAATACGTTTTGAGGAAGTTATTGAGCGGAATCAAGGTTTCAAAATATTTGCAAGAGATATGTCTGCCAGAAAGAGCCAACTGTCGAAATGGTAGTGACGGGGGCGATCTTGTACATGTTCAAGTCTGCAGTCTGTGAACATATACAAGATCGACCCCGTCATTACATCAGATTTGATAGACCACAAATCCTCGCTAAAGAACACCGATTCCTTCCAAGGATGATTCGCGAGTCTATTGAAATCAAAAGACATCCTAATTTCAATAGAGAAGATGGCTGGGTGCTACCATCTGCTTGGGATCCTATAATAAATAAAATTAAATCCCAACCCAAGCATACAACTGCAAGACTCCATGATACCATAAGTTCATACTGTGTAGATCGGAACAAAAGTTAAAATTTTGATCTATGGTAACCGCGGTTAACTATGACAGCTGGACGTTGAACATCTCAGTCCTTCCCGTGACCATGGGTGCTGTAAAGCTCTCGAAACGTTGGGTAAAAAAGTTAAATATACGCGATAAATTCCGTAAAAACTAGTATTATTTCAATGGTTTGTTTAAGAATATGACTATATATATATATATATATATATATATATATATATATATATATATATATATATATATATATATATATATATATATATATATATATATATATATATATATATATATATGTATATATTCTTTGCTATAGTTACAAATAAAATATTTTTTTGCAGACTCCGATTGCTCCAAGATATGATGCTATATACGAGATCCAAGATATGGTGCTATATAGATCCAGCTTCTGAGAATAACCGCTCACGGGTTACCGAGGTTACCCCGATAGGCAAATAGGTCTTAGGTAGGCTATGAAGCCCGGGAAATAACTATTTCATGTGATCCTCCATCTCCAACGCATCTCCCTTTATAAGAGTGACAGGTGATTACATGAATATATGAAACTCTTTTTCTGCTTTAGTTTTATTTCTTATGTTTTGGTGCGTTAATTCCTAATGGTAGTTCCATTATGTCATATTCAGTATTATCGACTTTTCTGAATACAGAACTATACTATGCCGAAATACAACCAGGCGAATAACCGTTCATCCGTCAAATTCAATATTTCAGAAATGTGATTGTAACGAAATACGAAAATACCGTAAGCCGAAGAACTAACTTAGATATTTTTTTCGAATATATATATTTTGGCGACATAAAATTCGTGATAATCATTGTTCGCAATTTTTAACGTGAGGAATTTTATACCTTCAAATAATTAGTTATTTCGAAACCTCGTGACTCCGACTTTTTGATGGCAAGACAAAACATCGTTCATAAAACATCGCTCATGAATAACGATGTTTATGAAAGATATACCGATGTTTGAAAAAAATTATGTATTGTTTGCATCCCTATTCGCGCATCTATTAAGCGCCCAACTGCCCTTAGTGTTTTTAGAAAGCACGGTAGTAAAGGCTCTACAGACCGGGTCCACTTTAACGCCCTATCCTTAATCCCTTACTGTTATTACACCACCCCTTTGAGTATTCAACCAAGCAACCTAAGGCGAGGATTATAATGATATTTTCATTGATAAACAAATCATCACAGTCCGCCTTCATTCATTACCTACAGCCCTTAACTGCTGAAAGAGTGCCCCGAGGGGTGCCAAAAAGCACGGTTCTGATCAATTGGTACGATGCTGCCTCTTGAGAACCTTCCCCCCCCCCCCATCGGTTGTCGATTCTCCGAACTATATTGTCGGCCTATTGCTACTTCAGCTAACTAATTTGTTGGGCTATGTCAGTCTCTCTGGTTCTGCTGTGAATATCGTTATTTAGTTCTATGTTTATGTAGCTCGCTGAGCAACTTAAGTTTCCTCATACGCAGTGAAGGGTTTTTTAGTGTAATTTGTAATTTATTAGTAAATATAATTATGGCTAATTTTTGAAAGACTGGTCAAATTCAGATTTTAATTCAAATTTAATCAAAAAGTGGGATGTTATGGATACTTTCCACGTTGGGTTTATACCGAACAATAAAAACACTAATACATCAGTAGCTTCATCAAAATTATCGCATATAATATCAAACTCGTAGTCGACATAGCCATAATGCCTTTGGATGCTAGCATGGTATTTCATCAATTGCCTAATTTTCATTTCATCCATGACCAAGGTACAATATTTTTTATCTGGGTTACTATCCACTCTCAATTTTAATGCCGTCAGCGTTCCTTGAGTAAAACCTGGTCGGCCATAGATGATACTGTACCGCTAAGTCAACGCCCATGGTACAGGCAAACATGTTCTAAAAGTTTTACGTACATAGTGATAGGATTTTTGTTAATAATCAAGTATTAGGGCGAAACATCTTAACTCTGTGAAATAATAAGTTTTGGGTAGTTTTCCAGATTTACTTTTAGTAATTGTCTCTTTAAAAGTTCGCTTTCTTGAGTTCCTATCTTTTATAGTACCTGTTTGTTTTCTTTACTTATCAAAGATCAGTCTCTGTTAGCTAATCTAGTATTTCTTGCAAATTTTAACTTTTTTCTTTAAATACCGTTGCTGCCATTGAAGCCTCTTTGCTTTTTATTTTAGCCTATTGCTTTTTGTTTCGAGACGTTTTCTTTATTTTATTTTTCCTTGGTGTACAGTCCGTTCGCTTAGATACGGTGCTGGTCCGTTTAGATATCCAAGATTCATGATTTCTACAAGCTGCAATCCAAGTCTGCTGCCTAAGAGGATCTCTTGGAAATATGTAAAATCAATTAGGTTTATTTAAAGACTCTCTTAAGGATCGCAAGCAAAAAGTAAAAATAGGTGAATACTTAAGCGATGAATCAGATATAACATTCGGAGTTCCACAGGACAGTATCCTGGGTCCGACTTTGTTCTTAATTTTCATAAATAATCTAACCAACATGGAAATTAACGAGTGCAACGTAATCTCCTATGCAGATGATACTGCAGTAATATTAATTACTGGGATTCTGTTCGTGGATCTGTTGAAGAAGGCCTTGTTAGGATCGCTAAATGGTTGACTAAAAGAAACGACGATAGTCGACCTTAGGTAAGGGGCGTAAACAAAGCCATGACTCGGGGTTGTCACGAGCAATGGTTGCTATAGGCTGATTGGCCTCAGTGTCCATTGAGATTGGCTCCAACGATATGTCAGGCTCGTCGTTACCGTTAGTTGAGTTAACGTCATTTTGCACCATTTCCTCTTCCCCGCAGGTAGTTTGCGGCTCGTTCGAGGCCGGCATACTATTGTTTTCTTTCCTAATGCTATTTGTTAAATTTTGACAGTCAAAATCAAAGTCCAGATTTTTTTGATTATCGTGGTATGGTCCCTGGTAACGTATGATTTGATTTTTATGTTTTTTTTACACTTGCCGAAGTATGTATGTCGTTTATCATATACGTAACTTTGCCCATTATTTTTATTATAACTCCCCGGCACCACTGATGTGTAATATTATTTACAATTTTTTTTATACAAAACATTAATTGTCCCGGGTTCAAAAGGTTTTGCATTTTTCCCCCATCTGCAAATACTGTTTGTTTTGGCCTTTATTATTTAAGGATGTGGATGAAGGCGGTAGTACATGGCTCATTAAGTCCAAACGAATTCGTAACTAGCGACCGAAAACTAATTGAGCTGGTGACAAAGAAGTTGTGCTGTGTAAGGAATTCCTATAATCGAATAAGAATTTAAGTAATTTTAATTTATATTATTTTTTATTGCTGTTATCATTAGAAAGTAGATACGACTTCAACCCCTTTTTCACTATTTTAACGTAACCAGCCTAACCGTTACTAGCGGGGTGATACGGCGGTGTCGTCCCTTGAGTGATACCGTTAACACTACAGAAATTTTTAGACTCGTAGGAAGTAAATGTAGCTGCGTTGTCGGTTACTATGGTTTGAGGTAAACCGAATCTCGAAATATACTCGTAGAGTTTTTCGATCACATCCGATGAAGTAGACGGTATTACGTATACTCGACCCATTTCGTATAAGCATCAACAATAACTAAATACATATGACCAGGTAACGGCCCTAAAAAGTCCATGTAGATCCTATAAAATGGCTATGGAGGATATTTCCATGGTGATATAGGCGTTGGTGGTGGGTAATGACGCAGCTGGGTGCATATTTTGCATGACCCTATCATCGTTTCTATAGCTGCATCAACACCCGGGAACCAAAACCTAGCCCGAGCTTCCGCTTTTGTTTTTACTACTCCAAGATGGAAATTGCGTAACTCGGACAGAATCTTTATCCGCAATAGTTCAGGCAAAACTATTTTGTGCCCACGCATTAAGCACCCATCTTGAAAAGATAACTGCGTTCTACATAAAAAGTAAGGTTTTATGTTAATGTAGGTTTTTGTTGTTTTTTTATGTTGTTTGTTTTATGTTAATGTAGGTTTATGTTAAATAGGGAGAACCGCTGCTGCATGCCCTGCAGCAGAGGTAGATGCGGCAATGCGCGCGCACCGTATCGTCTCTGCCAGTTCGACTGCCTTCGATAACGATAGCTCTTCCAGTTCCTGGGCGAACAACTTATCGCGCTTGGGTCCCGGTAACATCCCCTTACAAATCTACCCGGTAATACTTCTTCTATATTGCTGAATGAGCAGTGAGCTGTCAAACCACGAAGTCTTGCAGCCCACTGGACTTGTGATTCACCAGGATGTTGCGTTGAAGAGTAAAAAATTCTTCTTTCACTAAACCCGTGACGCTTTGGTATAAAATGTCTATCCAGGAGGTTCAAGATATCCTCAAATGGCACCTCTTGGATCTCTTTAGGCAGTGCAAGATCTGATGCTAGTTGGTATATACCGTCGGTTAATGCACTCAGGAGTATCGCTCTTCTTTTTTCGCCTCGTGTATCAGTAGCGGAGATAATATCATTCGCAATGAACCACTGCGTGAGGCGGCCTTTGTACGTCTTCCATGACTGCACATTGTGGTCGGAAATTGACAAAATTCCGAAGTGCGTTGTAGCCGTTTTTTTAAAATAATATGTGGGTGATCATCACCACTGGTAAGTACTCGTATGCGTTATAGGGGCACGAGTGAAATAACCGCTTGCAAGTAACACACTGATATATTTCATAATTGTTGACAAGCATATACCAGGCGGTCCCATAATGAACTGGCCTGATATAGTTCAACGCGACATGTCGCTACATGTTGTGTTGCATTAAATAGTACGTTTATCGTGCACTTAATATAAGAAACATGCATCGACATGAAATGCTTAGTCGTAGTTTAACAGGCATTTGAATAACGAGAGTTTTTTTTTAATAGGATAGGGTGACAAACGAGCACACAGTCCACCTGATGGTAAGTGGTTACTGTGGCCCATAGACATCTACATCTATCCTCGATTACGAATCAAAATGCAGATACGTTGTCACCCGTGAGGACTAAGATGGAATGCCTCGTTTCCAGTAAAAAGGGTCTCCGGTTCTCTACACTCACCATACGAAATACAGCAGCATTAAGCTACTATTTCACGCTGGTATTCTGTGAGAGCGTGGTCCTTCCCCGGTCGAGCCGACCCATTCGTGCTACAACTATACTACTAATATAACTGTAGCATGGCTCTACCACGTATAAAGAGTCGCGTATTTTTTCAAAATGTCGAAAACTGAGTATCGAAGTGTCATAAAGTTTCTGTTTAAAGAAGGTTTATCCCCTGCCCAAATAAAAGAACGATTGGATGGCGTGTATAAGGAGTCTGCCCCCTCCTATAGCACAGTGAAAAATTGGGTGAAAGAGTTTCGCCTCGGGAGAGAAACCGTCGAAGACTTTGGCCACGACGGTCGACCTGTGGAAGTGCTCACTCCCGAAACGATTGCTCTTATCGAAGAGGAGGTTCTGAGTGACCGCCGTTTGAAGATTAGAGAAATTGCAGCAAGGCTTGGGCTCTCTAAGAGTACCGTTCATCGCGCGATCCATAAACATCTTCACATGAAAAAAGTGAGTGCAAGATGGGTACCGAAACTTCTTTCAGCGGTACAGAGACAGGAAAGAGTGCGCTGCGCTTCGGAGTATTTGGATCTTTGTGGCGAAAATCCAAAGACTGTGATCGAGCGGCTAGTGACTGGTGATGAAACTATGATCTTGTATTATGATCCACAAAGCAAGCGCGAGTCAATGGAATGGCGTTATAAGGGTGAAAAGCCCCCTAGAAAGGCAAAGGTGCAACAATCGACTAAAAAACTGATGTGCACAATATTTTGGGATTTTCAAGGCATTTTGATGGTTAAAGAAAGTAATACAGTCGTGAACGGCGAATATTATGCTTCTTTAATATATAAATTACGAGACAAGATAAAGGAAAAACGAAGAGGCAAGCTGTCTAAAGGTGTCCTGTTGCTCCATGACAACGCCCCTGTTCATACCGCTGGTGTTTCGAAGGATGCAGTTCGTCAATACGGGTTCAACATCCACCTTACAGTCCAGACATGGCCCCGTCTGACTATTATTTATTTCCAAATTTAAGGCGGGACTTAAGGGGAAGAAAATTTTCAAGCGATGAAGAGTTGCAGGCGGCCGTCTTCAGTCATTTTGAGGATAAAAAATGTGATTACTTTTATAAAGGTTTAGAGATGTTGATTCACAGATGTCAGAAGTGTGTTAGTATTGTTACGCGCCAAAGTCCACGGCACTAGCGCCATCTAGTCTCGCACTGAAGAACTAAACTTCTTGAAGTTGTAACACGAATTCTCGGTACCTTGCGCGTGTTTACTTGAATATTCTGGATATTTCGCTGCTAATTTATATAAATAGGCGCTGCAAGATGCGATCGAGGAAGTATTGGAGTTGGCGACACAAGCGAAGCTTCGGAGCGGAATAAAGTGAATTAGTGTGTTTAATTATTAGTGTTTTAAGTTTTAATTTGTGTAAAGTAAAATAAGTGTTAATTTAGGTAATTTTATCGGCAATTTTTATTGTCAATAACCTCAAGCTCGTAACAATTGGTGTCAGAAGTGGGATAAAATCATGCCGATTTTACCTAAGGAGGAAACAGAGGGTGTTCGTACCCGAAGTCAACGCCAGCAGGAGACGGACCAAAGAAGATTTGGTGGTGTAACGCCGCAGACGTTGGAGGGCCAGCCACCGGCTGCGGGCCCGTCAGTAGCCCCTACATCTGCAGCACCTGACTTAGGTGCTCTGATGGTGATGCTGCAGGAACAGGCCCGTTGGTTGAAAGAGCAGCAGGAGGAACAGGCTCGCCGACAGGAGGAACAGGCTCGCCAGCAGGCGGAACAGGCACGCCGATTGGAAGAGCAGCTGCGGGGCGGACAGGAGGAACGGGACAGGATTTTTATCATATTGTATTTTGAGGTTTTTTAATAGTTTATTGCAAAAATTCCTATATCTTTTATAAGTAGCAGAAAGTATTAAATTATCAGGAGAAAGTTTAGATTTTAAATGAAGTTTGTCTCTATTTCTTATACAGCGGACGAGACCAGGTGTTATCCAAGGTTTAATATTATAATACTTACGTGACAGTTTTATTGTTGATGTATTATTCATTATTGCGTATTGTAAAGAATTTATAAAGTAACTCATGGACGTATTTGCATCGTCAGAGCAATAAACAAAGTCAAAATTAATGCTACGAATGTCATTTTCAAGGTTCGTCATATGGACTTTAGTGTAGTTGCGTATGCAGTTTTTCCTAGGTAAGGCTAATTGTAATGTTAGTAAAATTGCTTGATGATCAGTAAGCGAGGAATTAGTAACTAATGTTAAAGAAGGGTTATTTGATTTAATCACAAAATGGTCTAAACAAGAGCCGCTTTGATGTGTAGGGCGGTAATGTGTTGGTAATAGCACATGAAAAGAGCAAATATTTAGGTAGTTATGTGCATGGTTACCTATCTGTTTTCCCAGGGGTAATGTTAATATTTATGTCACCGGTTAGGATTATATTTTTATATGTGCTAAATTTGCTTAAGGTAATATCAAGGGACTCTAGAAATCTATCAATATTTTGTGAAGGAGGTCTGTAAACTGCGATAACAATCGTCTCGGAATTAATTCGAATGATTAAGCAATTACTATCTGTGATAGTTACTTTTAAATTATTTTTAACATAGATTACTAAACCGTCATTTTGATTAATGTTTTTCTCCGTTTTGTGTAAAGAATTGCCATTTAGAATCGGTAGGTGGGATGAGAGGTTTGACAGCCAACATTCTGTAAGGATAATGTTACGCGCTCAAATCGGCGTACTAGCGCCATCTAGTCTCGAACCGAAGAACTAAACTTCTTGAAGTTTAAAACTCGAACTCTCGGTACCTTGCGCATGTTTACTTGAACATTCTGGATATTTTGCTAATTTATATAAATAGGCGCTGCAAGATGCGATCGCGGTAGTGTTGATTTGGCGAGAAAAGCGAAGCTTCGAAGCGGAATAAAGTGAATTAGTGTGTTTAATTATTAGTGTTTTTAACTTTAATTTGTGTAAAGTAAATTAAAGTGTTAATTTACAGCCCTAGGTGCTATGGCTGTGGGGAAAAGGGCCATCTTCGATCCAGCTGCCCTAAGCGAACCCCAGAAAGGGAAGGTGAACGATCCCAGGAGGGTAGTGCGGCCAACAGCACCGCCCAGCAGCAGCAGGGAAACGAGTAAAAGCCAGAACTGCGGGGCGGGTGCTGGCTGATGTTAAAAGAGCCCCAAGGATCTCGATCTCACAAACCCATGATGGGAACAGTCTAATCATCAAGGGCGAGGTCAACGGAATGCCGTGTAAACTGACCATAGACACTGGAGCCTCTCGTACGGTTGTTAGTACCCAACTTATAAGTCAGTTCCTTGGGGACTCCGCATACAACCGAGAACGCATTAATTTGGTAACAGCCACCGGTCAGCGTATACCCGTCCGTGGAGAGAAGGAGATGGAGTTGAAGCTTGGCAACGTGATCTACCTGCATAATGTCATCGTGGCTGATATAATGGACGACTGCATCCTAGGCCTAGACTTTATGAGGAATAATTGTTGTGAGATCGACGTTAAGCAAGGTGTTTTGAAATGTGGACAGGAGGAACTCTTTATGGAAGGTGCGTTACCAGGGAACGTGTACAGCATTAAGAAGATTGTTCTTCCGGCGAGATCGGAAACGATTGTTCCGGTTAGTCTTCCCCGAAACGCTGGGCAAGCTCACCGTTGTGTACTTGTGGAAAGGGTAAACAATGACCTTCCATGGAAAGTAGCTCGAACCTTGGTCAGAACCACTGACATCTCAAGAATACGTGTGCTGAACCTTTGCGACCGGGAACAGATTATAGAAAAAGGCACACTGGTTGGCACTTGTGAGGAAGTGGATTGGTTACGTCGGTGCCGATATATATCGAGTGGGACCCCCAGCAAGGATTCAGAAACGAGAGTGACCACACTTTTGGAAGACTGTCGCAGTGTTCTCTCCCCGAACGAATTGGTCAAGGCGAAGAAGTTGTTACTCAAGTACGCCGATGTGTTCTCGTCAAACGATGCTGACATTGGAAAGACTGGCTTAGTTCAACACAAAATAAACATAGGAGAGGAATTGCCTATCCGTCAGCGGCCAAGAAGATTGCCGGTAGCACGTGAAAAGGAAGTGGAAACCATGATTGAGGGAATGGTGAAGGATGGTGTTATTGAACCTTCATCTAGTCCATGGTGTTCACCCGTGGTGCTGGTAAAAAAGAAGGATGGCAGCATGCGGTTCTGTGTTGATTACCGCCGTCTGAACGACGTTACAAAGAAGGACAGCTATCCCTTGCCAAGAATTGATGACACGTTGGACATGCTTACAGGAGTAAAATGGTTTAGCACGCTGGATCTAAAAAGTGGCTACTGGCAAGTTGAAATTGACCCTAAGGACAAGGAGAAAACTGCGTTCTCGACGGGAAAGGGTCTGTGGCAATTCAAAGTAATGCCGTTTGGGTTGTGCAATGCTCCAGCAACGTTTGAAAGGCTGATGGAACTTGTACTTACCGGGCTAATTGGCGATGCCTGTCTGGTCTACTTGGATGACATCATCATCGTGGGCCGTACGTTTGAGGAACACCTTGAAAACCTGGGACGCGTGCTCATGAAGATTCAGAGTGCCAATCTCAAGCTGAGTCCGAAGAAATGTTCACTATTCAAACGGCAAGTCAACTTTTTGGGGTATGTAATGAAAAATGTGTATAAGAAAATCGCAGCTGTAAAGGATTGGCCGGTTCCAAAAGACAAGACGCAGGTTAGAGCATTTTTAGGTTTGTGCTCCTATTACCGGCGATTTGTGAAGAACTTTGCAGATATAGCCAAACCTCTGCATAAGCTAACCGAGGAGAAGCGACATTTCTGCTGGGATGAAAGTTGTAATATCGCATTCCAGGAGCTCAAGGACCGTCTGTGCAAAACACCTATTTTGGGATACCCTGATGTAAGCAAAGAATTTATAGTTGACACAGACGCAAGTGATATAGGACTTGGCGGTGTGTTGTCTCAACGGAATGGTGACCAAGAGGTCGTGATAGCGTACTTCAGCAAGTCGTTGTCAAAACCGGAGGTGATGAAAAAGGAACTATTGTGTCACAAGACGCGAATTGCTAGCTGTGGTAAAGTCGTTGCAGCATTTTAGCAAATATCTTCTGGGGCGAAAATTTCACTTACGAACTGACCATGCTGCACTAAAATGGCTATTGCAGTTTAAAAATCCAGAAAGACAAGTTAAGAGGTGGATTGAACTACTGCAGGAATACGACTTTGAGATCGAACATCGCAGCGGGAAATCTCATGGCAACGCAGATGCATTATCACGAAGACCTTGTCCTGAAGATTGCAAACATTGTACTAGGCAAGAGAGTAAGGAAGTGGTATCTGTGAGGATGCTCAGGGCAGACCACCTCAGCAACGTGTGGAAGGACAGCTTTCAACGTGCACAGCAGGAAGATCCGGACATCAAGCCGATCCTGGAATGGATGAAGGCCAGTGCTCCCAAGCCCAAGTGGAGCGACGTCTCAGCGATGAGTTCGACCACTAAAAGCTATTGGGCCCAATGGGGCAGCATGCTGATTCAGGATGGAGTCCTGTGCCGTAAATGGGACAATGGTCGAGGAGACAGCTGTCGTTTGCAAATGGTTGTCCCTAAAGCTAAAGTGCCGAATGTTCTACGGCTGTGCCATAATGGTCGTTCAAGAGTCCATCTGGGTGTTAAACGAACTCTACTGAAGGTCCGATAACAGTTTTACTGGGTCCATTATCGTGACGATGTCGAGGATTGGTGTCGTACATGTACAAGTTGTGCGGTCGTGCGGGGACCTCAGACAAGTAGTAGAGGAGCACCGAAATTGTACAATGTTGGTGCACCACGGGATAGGACAGCCCTTGACATTGCGGAGCCGTTACAGAAAGGCGCAAGAGGGACTCCTAAGATCGTCCATGTGGATCGCTTGGCGCGTTATTATGGGGCCGATAATGCTCGGGACGAGCATGTCTTAGGAGGGGGCAGTGTTACGCGCTCAAATCGGCGTACTAGCGCCATCTAGTCTCGAACCGAAGAACTAAACTTCTTGAAGTTTAAAACTCGAACTCTCGGTAAACACGCGCAAGGTCGTGTTTACTTGAACATTCTGGATATTTTGCTAATTTATATAAATAGGCGCTGCAAGATGCGATCGCGGTAGTGTTGATTTGGCGAGAAAAGCGAAGCTTCGGAGCGGAATAAAGTGAATTAGTGTGTTTAATTATTAGTGTTTTTAACTTTAATTTGTGTAAAGTAAATTAAAGTGTTAATTTAGGTAATTATATCGGCAATTTTTATTGTCACGAACCTCAAGCTCGTAACAATAATAATATTACATTTTATATCCAGTCTATGCAACAAAACTTCAAACCCGGTTATATTCCGATTTATGCTTCTAATATTTTGTGTAAGTAATATTAACTTATTTTCAGGACGTGGAAGGAAGTGTTTACAGTCATCAACATTACATGTTTTGGCGTCAGACACAGAAAAGTTGTCTAGGTCATTGAGTAATTGATTCGCCATACTTAAGCCTATAGATAAACTAAAACTAGTGTTTAAGAGCTAAGTAAATAATATAATACGCGGCGCTCTTAGGCGCCCTCATAGTCTATGGAGTTGATATATTTGTCCTCTGCGAATTTACGTGCTGGACAGCTTTCATCACCAGTTTTGTGGTCGCATTTTTTTAAACGTTCACACGTCGCGCAAATGGGGGCATGCGCTTTGTTATTACATTCCTTAAAGGAATGCCCGAGCTCTCCACAGTAGTTGCATGTAGGGCTACTTTCCCGACAAAATTTGGCTGAATGACCAAACTGCTGGCAGCTGAAGCATCTTGTTACTATTGTAAAGTCTCTGCCGTCCTTGATTGTTAAGGGCCTTCCTGATGCTAGGTGACACTTCGACAATGTAATTACAGGTAGGAAGGTTTTTCTTACCTGATTTATGGCTCAGTTTGACTGTTGCCAGGAAGGACTCACGCATGGCATTGGGAAATTTATCGGCAATATTTTGTTCGAAAATGCATTCGAACACTTCTTTATCCGTGAGGGCTACAGGGACACTAACAATTGCAATCCTTGGACGCCGTTTAGTCAGTTCTTCCATGGTAAGGCCAAAAGCTTCTCGGAGTTATTTAATTTGTCGATATCTCCTTTTGTCTCAGCGCTAATTATAACTCCCCCATTTTTGAACTTCCTCATGCCTCGGACATGTAGTTTGAGTTCTTCTAGGGATATTATTTTTTGTAAGAGGCACTTCGTGTCATCACTGGATTTGGACTTGTCCCTCGGATAAATTGCTAGGGTACTAAGGTTGTTTGGGCAAATGAGGGTTTGGCCACCTTTTTTGACCATGTCCGCAAAAGTGATTCCAGAGTCCGGTTTTGATGACTCTTCGATACTCTTCTTGAGTTCCTGCAGCTTTTGTGACAGGTCAAGTTGGTTCTGCAGAGATACGATGGAGGTCTGGGCTTTAGTGGCCCTAACGTGGCCATTTTGAGGGACATGTACTGGACTACCAATTGTGATGTACCGTGGCTTACTTTCTGACAAAGCGAGATAATGCGCATTTTTTAATCAGAGTTAAGTTTTCCATCTGTAGCGATGGAGCATACCTCGTTAAGGCACAGGTCAATGCTTGTAATCCAATGCTGCAACTCAGGAGTTGGGAGTGTTTTAATTAGTTCGCTTGATATGGGTGTCTGCATGGGCGGGGTTGATGGAGACGGGGTGCGAGTGGTCCTGGCACTCCGGTTGAAGGGACTGTTCTCCTTTTTAGTACCTATTCTAGATAAAGCTAAAGCATTTCAACAAAATCACTAACTTAAATATAACTAAAGTATGTCACAGTTACTTCCGGTACTGTTATAACGAGGTCACGGCTAAGCACATACTTATTTAATTATTTTAATTACTATATGACACGTCTGTACACAATAACGTGCACTTACGAACTATCAAAAAGATTTAATCAGACATTGGAGAGGTACCTAGCAAAAGTTGTAGACAATCGGCAACGAGATTGGGACAAGCACATACAACCGTTTTTGTTGTCATATCGAAGCGCTGTTCACGAAAGTACAGCAGTGACACCAGCTTTCGCAAACTTTGGAAGAGAATTACAGCTGTCTGCAGACCTGATCACCGGGATACCACCTGATGCCCCACGCAGTATAACCGATTATGCAAATGACTTGCAAACAACAAAGGGTTCGACGAAGGTTCACTAGTGTGGTTGCACAATCCAGTCCGCAGCAAAGGGAAATCTCCTAAGCTTCAAGCTAAATGGGACGGCCCGTACCGGATTGTAACCAGGATCAACGATGTAACCTACCGGAGACAGAAAGGCGCAAGAGGGACTCCTAAGATCGTCCATGTGGATCGACTGGCGCGTTATTATGGGGCCGAAAATGCTCGAGACGAGCATGCCTTGGGAGGGGGCAGTGTTGCGCGCCTAAGTTGACGTCATGTACCCGGAACTAGCGCCATCTAGTGTCTGGGAAGAGAGCGAGGGGAGCTTTCCAGAAAATAACATCACTAATCTTTCAACCAACAGTGCCATCTAGTATCGAAACGAAGAAATAAGCTTCTAGAAGCCCAATACTCGAACTTTACTTCGCGCGTATTTACTTGAATATTCTGGATGTTTCGTTAATAATGTGTATTTAAAGGCGCTGCAATATGCGATCGGGGCAGTATTGAATTTGGCGAGACAAGCGAAGCTTCGGAGCGAAATAAAGTGTATCAGTGTGATTAATTATTAGTGTCTTTTGAGTTATAATTAGTGTTAAGTGAATTAAAGTGTTAAATTTGATAATTCAATCGGCAGTTTTTATTGTCACGAACCCTAAGCTCGTAACAGTATCATACAATTCTTTATCTTGCTCAGGATCCGGAATCTCCGCGCTTATTATGTCGTCTATTTGGCTGGGCCACAACTTCTCTTTAAGCCATATTAGAATGTGCATGCATGCGGTAATCCTCTTTTTTGCCATTCAATTGAATACATGAAGCACTGCACCTCTCCGAAAATTTTCTCTTTGTTATAATATAAGTTATAATTACATACATTAATTTTTGTACTTTTAATCTAAATACTCTAGCAACTATATCGTGTCTGTCAGTACTTTTTTGGCCCGGCATTAGCACCTCCGTTATTTCTTTCGATGTGGGATTGCAAGTAAAAGTAACAAAAAGATCAGGTCTTCCGTAAGTTCGTAATCGTACATAGGCGAATGCGTCTTGTGTGTATTCGTGTAGGTAGCGGGGACTGTTAACGAATGATGAGGGCAGAATTACCATTTTACCTAAATCTCTGGGGTTTACATTGGCATCGCTAGAAACTGCATCTTGTAAATGTATATAATTCTCAACGCGCAGCTTTTTTTTTTGATTTAAAGATATATAACGCAGACGTTCACTTTCTACCTTCACATACATGTCTACCAAAAATTGATGAAATAATTGTCTACACCGGGCTAAGAGGTTAAAATCATTTTCTCGCAACATCATATGATACGCATAAAAATCCATACATGATACTTTTTTGTTCGGAGTAGGCTCCTTTGTGACCGGGTTAATGAGTGGAATTTGAAAATGATAACCCTCTTGTCCTTTGCAAGAAATCAATGGGTATTGCAGAGCGTCATAAAACTTGTGTGTATCGGCTACCCGTTGCAACGTATCATCACGTGCTCGCAAGACAATGTCTCGTGAAGAAAATTGATCACCACTAATTACGGCTGCTATTTCGTTTATCAAAGGTGCATTGTAGCGCCTTTCATGCTCTCCTCGAGGGGTCCGATCTGCGTGAATGACGACTTTATAATCCTCTTCAGGTAGGTTTTCTAAAGCAGTTTTAAATGTTTTGACTAAAATGTTACGTTCATGCAAGAATCTTTGAATTTTGAACACTGTGTCTCTCTTAACTCCCTGGATAAATTGGCAGCGACGGTCTACCTCAATTTCTTCGTCACCCATAAAATAAACTTGAAAAAATTTATGCTGTTCGTTTTCAGCTGGAAAAAGTGAACCTATTCTATGATAAATTCACCCTTGCACCGTAAATGTAGGCGAAAATCCCGGCATTATTATTTCCCGGTCAACTCCGAAGGACGTCATTAGAAAGCATGAGTTATATTTCCGGATCCTGTTTAAAAAGCGCTGTGACTCATTAGCATCATATAAAAAGAGAGTTTTCAAAGGTTCTTCTGGTTCTCCAAGTAACGGAAGAGACACTTTGCACACATTGTCCGATAACAACTAACCAGTGATTTTTATAATCAATCAACGGATCCTAATTGAATGCTGCGTCATTAAAAACCGACCAATTGTTTCTTTGAAAATTTTGTCCACGTTCAGCTTGGAGCTGTGCATTTGCATCTCTTCGCGCCCGTGTCTGTTCTGGTGTTTCAGATGCCCTTATAGTAGATTGACGTTCAGCTTGCTCAATGAGTCTGTGTTGAGTTTCATCAGGTGTTTCCGCGGCTCTTAAGGCGGCCTGACGTTCCGCTTGTTCAAATAGCCTTTGCTGATTTTGAGCAGGTGTTTCAGTAGCTCTTAAAGTAGATTGACCCTCTGCCTGTTCAAGACGCCTTTGGTGACTTTGGTTAGATATTTCAGTAGCTCGTAAAGTAGCTTGACGCTCTACCTTTTCAAGACGCCTTTGCTGACTTTGAGCAGGTGTTTCAGTAGCTCTTAAAGTAGCTTGATGCTGTGCCTGTTCAAGACGCCTTCGCTGACTTTGGGAAGGTGTTTCAGAAGCTCTTAAAGTAGCTTGACGCTCTGTCTGTTCAAGACGCCTTTGCTGACGTTGAGAAGGTGTCTCAGATTCTCTAAAAGCAGCCTGACGCTCTGCTTGTTCTTGCCTTCTCAGTTCAGCATCTTCTAAAGATTCTAGCGATCGAGCTAATCTTTTTGCTTGTCTTTGAGAAGATACTCTTGAAAGGCTGGACTTAGGTTAGCGAGGCATTATGAACTGACAAAAAACCTATTTATAAAAAAACGTTAAAATACCTAATAGGAATTAAATTTCCTTTTAAATATTTTTTTAAAAGCAAATCCAAAATATCTAAAAGCAATAAATATTCCGTTTAAATATTTTTTAAAATCAAAACAACAAAACCAATTCAAGACACAACACGAATCCGGAAACGAAAAAAAAAAATCGAATCAACTTAAACCAAATCACAAAAAAATCGCAGAAAACCGAAATCGAAAGCAGTAGTCAATATAAATATAACCAACGAAAAAAGAAGTAAGTGTATAGGTACCGTATACACTATCTATACTATTAATATTCCTTTGAAATATTGTTGAACAACCTAAAACAACGAAAACCAATTCACGATTCAGAGTCTAAATATGTATAAAGGAATACTAACCAAATCAACAAAAACGATCCAAGAAAATACACAAATCCGAAAATGAAAGCCAATATAAATCCATTCAACCTTAACCAAATCACAAAGAGCAAATAACAAACAACCGAAATCGAAAGCAGGTAGTCGAATAAGCTACGAAATAGCAACAATTTAAGCGTATAAGTACCGTATACACTATAAGTTGACGCGCCGCTCAATGGCGGGAGTTAAGTACATGTCAGGAAACGTTTCGTTACCGCGTTTTCAAAACCTAGTGATGTCATCTAGCGGAATCAATTTAAACTATGTATACGTTAGTTAATAAGAACTCTCAAAAAAATTTTCTTATAATTTTGCATAATTTTTCTTATTGTAATACCGATTCATCCATACCACATATAAGAACTGTATTCATTTCCGGTCAATAAATATTAGTAAGGCTTATTAATAAGGCTTACTAAGAACTGTTTCTACCATAGTTAAGTAATAGTTAAGGGTGAAAGCGTGACAGTTATTTCTGATCCATACTTATAATCACGCCTGTAACCCTTGCGGGGTAGGCAGAGCATCAACGGATTACTTAATATTGTCTGCGAGGTTATCGCCTATTCTGTGAATTACAATGCACCAAAACGTTTGAAGAAAATCAACTGGTGAATTTTATGTTTTTTATGGCTCTCTTCCCGGTCCTGCGTGGAAAATACAGATCCATACATTTTTTATCTTAATTTTGGTAAAAGATAATCCAGATATTCTGACCTTCTGTGTTCGTCCATCGTACCGTCGTCCGTCTTGTAGAATCACGGTGGTGCCACCTAGCTGAATTTAATTTTGCAACATATCCGATTTTCCACGGGAATGATATGTTTTTCCGCGGAAAAAAGTAGCCTATGTCACTCTACAGCCACCGAACTATCCCCATACCAAAGTTCATGCCATGCCGATGTTCTGTTGCGACATGAAAGAAGGACAAACTTTTGCAACATATTCTATTTTCCCACGGGAATGAGATGTTGTTCCGCGGAAAAAGTAACCTATGTCACTCTACAGCCACCGAACTATCCCCATACAAAAAATTATGCCATGCCGACGCTCTGTTGCGACGTGAAAGAAGGACAAACAAACAAACAAACAAACACACTTTCGCATTTATAATATTAGTATGGAGTATGGATTTATATTATTTCCATATATAAGGGTATACATTTTACAATATTATGCTGGACATTAACCATTATTTTTCCCAGGACTTTCACCCTCTTCCCGGTGTAATATCTAAGAACTAAATTACTAGGTTCTAATATACAATTCGAAAATTCTTTTATGTAACAATCTTTACTAATACATGAAACTGAGCTACCTGTGTCAATCTCCATTTGTAAAACAATGTCATTAATTCAATGATTTCATCCTATTTCCCTTCTAAATATTTTACTCATAACTTTTTCGTACAAGAAAAAGTAGCGCATCTGTCATAATACAAACGTCATATCAAAACACGACGTAACCAGGTATCATTATTTCCTAGTTTGTAGTATATAGTATCGTAATGATACTAAGCGAAAACTAACTCCCTTTCTGGTCAATCGATGCTCGATGAATGCATTTATGTTGCATCCTTGATACAACTTTAATGAGGGGCTACCAAGATCAAAACTCTATGCTCCAGAAGCAATCGGTTTTAAAACCGAATTTCAAAATATTTTATGAATCAGAATTTTAGATTCAATTAAGCAGATATGGTTTCTTTCGTACTCTTTTCGTTTTACCCTAATTGAATACAAAATATATTAAGTACCAATATTCAAAATTTAACTTCCACTAAGTTCTTTAGACAAAAATTAAACAGAAATAAAAATAAAACCGTCAAAAAACGAAACGTATAGATAAACTAGACGCGTGACGCCAAAATCCCGGCACATGGGAAAAAAGAAACATGAAACGTCAAACTTGATATAATTTTTTTAATAGTATAATTTTAAGTACCTGGATGACCGAGCACTCGGTGTTTTTTTTTTTTTTTGGAAATCGTATTTTTTGGAAATTATATTTAGATACAAATTACATACTGATGAAATATGAATAACATTTTTCGATCATACCGACATAATAGAAAAAACTAAACTGGTTATTTAAATAAAAATCATAGGTGCAATTAGTTTCTTTTAATTTTTCGTGTTTTTAAAAAAATACATATAATAGATTTTGTCACAAAAGAAGAGATCTTGCTAAAAAAGGAAAAAAAAAACGGACCGAAAACATCCGAACTCGAACTGCCCGACCTTTATACCTACATATTGCTAATACTGTGAGTGGGTAACGAATCTAAAGGTAATATGTATATAATTGGACGCCACCACGATCACACTTCCACACCAATATCAGTAATACAATAATTTTTATACGTGGTAGAGCCATGCTGCAATTATATTAGTAGTATAGTTGTAGCACGTATGGGTCGGCTCGACCGGAGAAGGACCACGCTCTCACAGAATACCAGCGTGAAATAGTAGCTTAACGCTGCCGTGTTCCGTATGGTGAGTGTATAGACCGGATACCCTTTTTACTGGAAACGAGGCATTCCATCTTAGTCCTCACGGGTGACAACGCATCTGCATTTTGATTCGTAGTCGAGGATAGATGTAGATGTCTATGTCAGATGGATTGTGTGCTCGTTTGTCACCCTATCCTATAAAAAAAACATTTTCATAATAGTGACCACTCAGACCAAAAAAAAGCTCGTTGAGTCTAGTGCGTCTTTAACCCTTTAATCTAAGATACGATACTATTCATGACAGACACTATTACTCAAGCTCATGTTGTTGTGAATCGATTAGGTAGGTGATAGAAAAAATAAAACAAACAAGTCCATTTGGGTTTTTTAATAGCGATTTAAAGTCAAAAATATTTATTTAAAATATATTTACTTTAATCGTTCATCATACTCCTGAAAAAAATCATCTAAAGCCGTTCCCGGCGCAGTTACGTCATTATACCGTCCCGAGCTCAAATACTACACTATCGTCATTATATGAGCACAGCAGCCTACTGTTCGCTTACCGACAAGGCAGCTGCAGCAATGACCTACAATGGTTTCTTAAGTATTGGCCACAGCATCATCTCTGCTAATCAATAAATATGTGTGATAAGTACGACTGTTGACATGTCTAGATTTAATCCTACCTCCTAAGAGGTAGTTATTAAGCCTCAAAATCAAAGGTAAGTAGTTACGTTGTACCAGTTCTGGCTCACTGAGTCAGAGTGGTACAACGTTCATCGACTCACGATCCTAAAAAAAAAAAAAGATTTTGGCATGCTCTGATCACTAATCTGCGGTCCGTTTTGCACAGGATGCACGGTTCCGGAGATGTGCAAATCAATTAACCAATATCTAATTGATATCTGGTGAGGTCCTCCACCGTCATTAGCGTCCCATTGTTCTTATCTAATGTCATTGTCTATTCTACTCGGCGTGTGCGTCGGCTTATCAGTACTATTGTATTATACTTCTTTGTTCCTAACTACAACGCCACTCTGAATCATCAATAAAACACATTACCCTAAAAAAAAAACACATTATTATTAAGATTTTGTATTTTGTAAATAAATATTGTAACAAAATTAACAATAATTATTTACAAAATACAAAATCTTATTACTTATTATCTATACAATAGGAGCGAAACATATCATCCACTAAAATATCGTTGTACAATGTGTTCCCTGTAAGTATACTCGTAAAACTATGTGTATTGAACATCCCTGAAACTTATATAGCAAATACATTAAGCAATATTCGCCACAAACTGAAGTCTACTCATTCTGAATGCTATCAACATTCCAGTTCCATCTTTTACAATTCCTTTTTAAAAACTCTAGATGATATCATACAGTTGATCGTCCATATGAATCAAAATATTGACTGACGTCATTCGTATCGATATATAAAGCTACCCAATGTGCCTCTGGTTTATCATCTGTATCCAAATTGCATATTGTATACGTTGGTACGTGGGTATACATGGGCAGTCTATTAGCAGCATAAACATTATTTTCTAGACTGGGGTAAATCTTTTTCAGATGTTTTTGTACATCTAGAGTATCCATGATATTACTGCTATTAGTAGATTATTACAGTACCAATCTACTCAATGACTAACGTAGGAATGGTCAATTATAGTGATTTCTAAATATTAAATCGCATTATTTTGTGTTATACAAATCGTATTTGAGTCATCGATACATCGAACAAGACACAACACGAAGGAATGTTGAGATATGCAACAGAATGTGAGATAAGCTTGTTGACGCATAAAGTTACTATCAGTTTCACTGCAGAAATTCTTTAGATTAGAATTATTACTTACTGGTGCTATATAAGACCGAGCAGCTGCAGTCATGGAGTTAGTGTATGGTCGTTTGACCGCAGTGGATCCATCAATACTACATTTGTGTTACTTCAACGCATCAAAGGCCATGGATGTAAGTGTTTATTCTATTGACAAACTTACTTTTCTTTCTGTTATTTTCTTACATGTGTATGATTTAGTATTAACAAATTATATTTAAATATTGTGTGTATATGATTAAGCCGTGGTAGCTCAGATGGTTAGCGCAAGCTGTAAATTTTACAGTACGCGACCTGGGTTCGATCCCCGCCGGCACTAATTAAATTGTTAATTGCAATTTTAAGTGTTGATTTACCCCGTGCTCAGCGGTGAAGGATAACATCGTGAGGAAACCTGCATGTCTGAGAAAATTTCGAAGGCATGTGAAGTTCGTCAACACACATTGAGGCAGCGCGGCGGATATTTCCTAGCCTTAAATGCAAAGACAATAGCAGAAAGTGAAAAAGTTAAAATAATACTTTTTAACAATGACAGTCATTAGCTGATCATTAGTGAATGTGATTCTGTTTACTTAAATTACAGGAAGACAAGAGCAGAAGGGGAAGAGATGGGATGATGGGAAGTAATGAAGCATTGTTATGTGAAGTTTGTTGGAACAAACATATTTTTAGTCACGTGTAAATACTTTTAACTTTTTGGTTCAAAATGACACAACATCTAAAAAATATTAGGTACATCATCGACATGGACGGATTTTACATTACATATCCTCATAAACATTTTCAATGTAGAGAACGTAAAAACTATCTAATAAAAATTATGCGTTTATCGATCATTATTTGTTTCGGCCAAGTTATCCTTTCAATTATTGGTCGCCAAAAGACAAAAAAACTGTTCGTCATTGCGAAACACACGTGCACGGCATTCCATATTTTGACGTGACCGAAGAATTAAAATGTAAAGAAAACAAGTGAAACATCATTCCCATACTAAATTGGTACATTAGAAATTTGTGCAAAGACGAAATGATCGCATACAAAGGTGGTTCAGCAGAAAAACAATTTTTAAAAATGTTGACGACGAATGCTAGAATTTTAATATTGAAAAATACAAATGTCCAAAACATATATAGGAGGGGGGCAAGCACAGAGCCTTGAGGGACACCGGCTTTGATTTGACGAGTAGAGGATAGCGTGCCTTCGTGTCTAAACGAAAGGTACGATCCTTCAAATAGAAGGCTACAAGGTGGACGAGGCGGTCAGGCAGGCCTAAGTCGTACAATTTGTAGATAAGGCCCTCATGCAAAGACTCTGTCGAATGCTTGAGTGTGAAAAATGAATGTTGGCAATGTCGAAAAAGACCGCGATGGTCTTTTGACGACGAGGATAAAAACCGCTGAGGAAATATTCCACTATGCGGTGAACTTGCTGGGGGCACGAGTGTTTGGCACGAAACCCGAATTTTGGAGGGATGACAAAAGGGTCGCCGTCTGTGGGAAACAAATGGCGCCTCATGCGCACGAGAATAACTCGTTCGAAAAGTTTGCCCATGGCCTTGAGGAGGCTGATAGGACGGTGATTGGAAGGGAGGTGGTGAGGTTTTCCTGGCTTGGGAATGCCAATGACAGTTGCCTCCTTCCAAGAGGTGAGAAAGTAGCTGAATTCGAAGCAGGCGTTGAAGATTATTGCCAATAAGGCGATCGCCTGTTCCGGAAAGTGTTTGAGGGCTTGGTTGTAGATGCAATCCGCACCTGGTGCTTTTTTGGGCTTAAGTCCTTTGATAATTTAAATTTTAAATTGTAGATGAAATCTCATCTTTGGACACAGTGATAGGGTCAGAGGCGGTAGAGGGCGAGTTCCGGCGACGGACCTCGTCCTCCACTAGTTGGATATGTAGAGGGTCAGTGGGTTGTGAGCTGGGAGAGCATTGAGCAGCGACGCTGTCGGCGAAGCACTCAGCCTTTTCTTCGTTCTCGAAGGCAATAGAGCCGTCGGGACGAGACAGAGGGGGAGTGTGCGTGATAGCGTCTATCCAGAGGGCTCTCGCCATCTGGTAGTACGCTGTGTGAGAGGGGGAGATTTTCTCCATGAGATTGCCCCTTTCGAGGTCTCTGAAGTCTTTGAGGCGGTAACGGAGTTTGCGTTGAAGGTGGTGGGCTGCGAGTCTATACTCGGGAGTGGGATAGCTCTACGGAGGGCAGCTTTTTTTGGCTTTGAGTAGGTTGTTAATATCTAGGGGAAGACTAGTTTTAGCAACCGGGACAACCTTTTCATTCTCTTTAAGAGAGGATGTTATAAGAGACGTGAGATTTTCGACCGCGGTGTCTATTTTCCCCGTACTGTCGAGGACGTCGGAAGAAATGGTTATGGGAGGGTCCGGAGAGTCTATAGCCGAGGCTAGAGACTTCCTGAAGCCCTTCCAGTTGGTGTAGGTTTTGGAAGTGGGAGTTGGAGGTGGCTGATGGCCAAGAAGGAGGGATACAGGATGGTGGTCGGATCCTAGATCATCGAGAGACTCGATTGCTCTAAGGTTAAGGGAGACTCCTTTAACTAGAGCAAAATCTAGCACGTCAGGAGCGTAGTTAATGTTGTCGGGATAGTGGGTGACAGCGAGGGGGCTGTAGACAGTCAGGTTGAGAGACAGTGATATTGAGCAGCACCCTGCCACTACTAGTAGTAGTGCAGCAGGTCCATTCAGTATGCTTGGAGTTAAAATCTCCAAACATAATGACTGAGTCGCCTAATGCAAGGATGGCTTCGAAATCACTCTTAACGGGGAGTGTTCCGCTAGGGATATAGCCAGAGGCTATAATGATGGACTGGTGTCCAGTCACGGCTAATCTAATGATAGTGGCTTCCATACTGGTAAGCATCGAAGTGGGGATGTAGGAGCAATGAAGGGACTTTTTGTAATAAATGGCAGTACTGCCGCCTTTGCGGTCGGGTCTGTCATTACGAAGAAGTGAATAATTTTAATAGAGAGGCCTTTAGAGACCTTAGGGATGGGTGTTATTACAACGACCTTAGTAGGTCGATGTGTTCAGCAAGAGGAAGGAGACGGTCCTGAGGGGACTGAGCAGCGCGCAGTTTACGCGCAAGGATAGAGATTTCCCCTATATTGATCTTATTCATAGTGTTAGACACTAGGCTTAGATCATCTACTATAGGGTCTGTCTGTTTTTGTGGGTCGGCGGAGGGCCGCGGGATATTATTTGCCTTTGGGAACCAAGGGTTTATTGGGAGCAGCGCAGGCTGGGAGAGCGGAAGGCTCATAAGGGGCCGTGCAGGACCCTGAGGTGGCCAATAGGGGCCCTGAGGGGGCCGATAGATGCCCTGTGTGGGCTGAGATGAGCCCTGAGGGGGCTGTGGTAGGGAACGGCCCTGGCGGGGCACTTGGAAGGGGCGACTTCCAAGAGCCGGGAAATTTCGGTCATTGACCTGGGTGGAGCTTTGTGGCTCAGAAGTGGGCGAGGAGCGCGAGGGCAGCCCCTAAAGTTGGCCGGGTAGCCAGTTTGTCCGCATAGGACACATGCGGGTGGAGATTCGGCGTTTTTGGGCCGAAAGCACTCTTTCGAGTGATGGGGTTCTAGGCACTTAACGCACCTTGGTGAGGCTGAGCAGTTGGCTGCCGTGTGCCCATAGAGTTGGCAGCGGTGGCACTGCGTTGGGTAACCTTTACACGCGACAGGCCGCACACAGTGCGTACCTCGCCGAAGATGGTTTAAGATGTAGGTGAATAAGCTATTTAATAGTTCAAATATTCTTAAATAACTTAGCTGTCATAAAATTCTAAATAACAAATTATTATGGTAGTAGCTTATTCTCTTTGTAACAAAGCGCGCACACAAATCCACGCACTTAAATCACTAGAAATCTTAAAGTCACAAATAATCTTTGCCTACACTTACACTCTTTCTTTAAACCGTATTTTGTTTTTCGATATAAGGAGCTAAACTTAATAGCTCCTCGAACTCCTCTTCCCCTATTCTCAGGTATTCGAATTTCATTGGGCTCCAGAACTGCGATAATCCGCATATTTGAGTGATTTTACCTACATAAGTTTTAAATAGTCCTTCACCCATAGCTTTCTTCTAACCACGACAATAGTAAAGAAAAGAGTTCGTTACTATTAATAGTCATGTTTTTTTTTCGTCTTCAAAAGGTCCAGTAATAAAATTTTGGCCCTTATCCCACTACATCATGCAAAACATGACGATATATCGATATTAATCAAGCTATAATATTGATAGTGTTTAAAAATATCGAATCAACAAATATAAATACTTTTTTCACATCCCTATGACCGAGAAGGGCGTAAAATCAGGGTAGTGTAATAACTCAGGTCCCTATCCCTAATTAGGGGACACTCTCCGCCATACTCTAGTACATAGTCAGTAATCTATGCTCTCCGCTAGGAGCGGCTAGGAGTAATAGTTTTCTGTGAGGGACACGCCCACCCTTCATCCAGGGCAATCCAGGGCCCTGATTCAGGGTAATGTAATTGGGGCGTAAACTATATTGGCTGGATTTGTTAAATATACTTTAAAAATCACTTATTAGAGTAAAATACATTCTTTATAATGGAAGCCAATATATTGGAAAACGGTCATTCAATACATTGTTTACCGGACGAAGTTATATTTATGGTGATAAAACACCTAAGTATTAACGAAATTATGAATTTCGGTTCGACATGTAAACGTTTTAACGAATTAATTAACACTAACCATGTCGTTTGGAAACATAAATTCAAATCCATGTAAGTAAAATCGTTATAAATTAATTATTCAACTAATATTCCCAAAGGATATCAGTATGAACAGGTACCTTACCTTCCTGACATCTATTGCTACAGCCACTTGAATAATACATTCAGCCTGAAAGACCATGTATTGGTACCCAGCGGTGCACATATATAGATGGTAAGGTCTTTCAAGAAAGTGTAGATCCTGTACCTGCATTTGTTTTAGAACCTTTTAGGTTTAGTCATTTATTTTATAACTATGTTATGGTATGAAATTTCATCATTGTCATTCTTAAGTTCAGTCCTTCACAAGTCTACTGCTGAACATAAAACTGAGCCACCTGTATCCATCAATGTCCTCATTTTAACTTATTAACTACTATTAAAAATTCTGTTCAACTGTACAAATCTTATGAAAACTAAAAAAAGAGATCTATCCTCTTTTGTTAGTTTAGACCTAAAATATATGAGAGACTACATTCATACAAAGGGCAAACAAAAAGATCAATTAGAACCCGCATAGAAGAACATATAGCTGATGTGACGCATCAACATTCTGGGAGGTCTGTACTATTTGATCATATCCTAGGCGACCCCAACCATAAAATCATCATCATAAATCCTCACAAAAGAATATTGATTTCTACCAAGAATGATACATGAGGCTATTGGAATTAAAAAACATCCTAATTTCAATAGAGAAGGAGGCTGGGTACTACCACCTGCTTGGGTTCCTGTAATCAATAAAATTAAAACTAAACCCAAGCATACCACTGTAAGATTTCAAGACACAGTAAGTTCATTCGGCTTAGGTTGGACCATAAATAATAATTAAATAGCTGAAGGTACTCCAGGTTAAAAATGACATCGGGATGTCAGTCATCTCAGTCCCCCATGACCATGGGTGCTGGAAAGCACCCAAAACATGTGGAATTAAAAATAATATATATTGAATGTGATAAAATCTGTAAAAGTAGTTTTAATCAATATCTATTTTCATAGATTTACTTCTTTGTTCTGTTAATAAATATTGACAAATATACCAATGAAACAAAATACAAAAATCTATGTACAGCTAATCTAAACAAGTACTCTTTTTAGTCTGTGGGCTGATCTAAAATAGTTGCCTATTTTCTACTTTATGTTAGTTGAATAAGTATGAGGGGAATTTGGTTGGAAATTGGCCGTTAATGGTTTTTTGCTCCTGTTTTATCATTTAAATAATGGTTTGAAGTAGATTTTGATTAATTAGGGTGATGTAATTTTGTGTATTAAGTATCTGCGCATGTGAACTATTAGAGAAAACTATGAAATAAATGCTTGAATGTTGATATATACGAGTACCTAAAGTTATTTTGATCACTTAGTCACCTTATGAACTTGGCGAACTGTCCATGAGGTTGAGTTTTCATCAAAAACTTCAAAAAACTTCACAGTATGATGCATTGTCATATTGTGAAGAAAAAATGTATAAAATCGAAGATCCAAAATCTTAATAAAAAAAAGAATGAGTGGGAGTTGAGAATCCTACTCTCATTCCTTTTTATTGGTTAATTTTCTACCTTCACTTATAACTTTTAATGATATAAAGTCTGCATTCTTGAAGTGGAACCAAGGCAACCCCAGCTGCACCTCAATATACAATAGTTTATACTCTGAACAGAAATCATAGTTATTTTACTTATGCCCTGTGTCATATTATAACACAGACAGTGTTGTTGTTGGTTTATACTACATCTGTTTGGCATTATCTTGTTTTTATTTTTGACTGCTTACAGCTTTCCATGAATGTTTTATAGTGTAAAGTTGTTTCTGAAAAAATTGATAAATATTACTTTTTTTATATAGGATAGGGTGACAAACGAGCACACAGTCCACCAGATGGTAAGTAGTTACTGTGGCCCATAGACATCTACATCTATCCTCGATTACGAATCAAAATGCAGAAGCATTGTCACCCGTGAGGACTAAGATGGAATACCTCTTTTCCAGTAAAAAGGTTCTCCGGTTCTCTACACTCACTATACGAAACACAGCAGCGCTATTATTTTATGCTGGTATTCTATGAGAGAGTGAGCCGACCCATTTGTGCTACATATACTATACTAAGATAACTGCAGCATGGCTCTACCACATATAATTTTTCTATGAATTATTCTGGGAGTTATAACAAACACTAGAAGTGGTACAAAAAGAGGGTATTAAGCTTTTAAATGCCATTGTTTTATTTTAAATGCTGTAATGAAAAAAAATTATTAGTATTAAATGTTGTGTAATATTACTGGCAAACTAGTATGTGTTATAACTTATAACTAGTATTTTTATTTAAAGTTTCCGGAGATTGGTATTTTTCTGATGTTTGTTGAATGTTTTATAAAGAGTGTTGGTTGGCTTACTTATTCCCCTGTTAATTTAGCCTGATTCCATTAACTTTACAATGTCTTAGTTGTAGAAGTGATATACAGTGATGCATTAGTTAAATGTGCAGTTAGACCACTGTCGTGGCACGGTTCTTAATACGGCGCACATTGTATGTTACTTTTGGCAGCAAGAATGGCCTGGTGTTATGTGAAAAATTCAACTGGGGTTAAACATTATATATCTAGGTGTTTATGCCCTCAATTGGTTGGTGGGTGGGTTTGAATTGGTCTAGTAGTGGTAAGCGACACTGCTGATTATGATGTCCCAGGTTCGAATCTCGGGTCCAGCCAGCTATTGAGTTTTTCCATCAAGAAATTCTTAGTAGCTGCCTGGATTCAGAAAGTTGGTGGTGTTTTACCAATGTGCCTCAGAAAGCATGTAAAGTCATTGGTCCTGTTCCTCATCTCTCTCCAGTCGTGTAGGGCTGTAGGGTTTCTGTCTTATCAAACTAGTGAGAGAACAGAGTACAATTCCCCTTCTCCCCCTTCCCTTTAAAATTGTTTGTTAGGTTTTGTATATTCCAGTCCTTACAAAATTTTGTAGTACTGAGTGAAATACATTTTTGAAATTACATATAAATGTTTTAGGTATCCAGCTATTTTTGAGGTTGCTGAAAAGTATAGTGATGGTAATTGGCTGAATGATTTTAAGGATTTTATGAAACACAAGCAACTCGTCTATAGGGAACTAATAACAATGTCTCCTAAGCATTATGGGTAAGTTGTTTTTGGTATACATTTATATAGTACTAAAGATCCGCCCTAGTATTGCAGGGGTGATTTCTGGAACTCGACATCAGCGCCACCTACCGGGTCCAAATGTAAATCCAAACTATCTAGGGATCTATTTTTATGTTTTAGCGATACTAACAGACAGGAATTGGTTTTTATATACAGAGATTAGTAATCGCTATTCCCCATTTTCCAGAGATGCTGGTTTTCTCATGAATCTTTCCTTTAGCTTGTGGTAAATAGGCATTTAAATTTATTTTAAGCATAACGGTATGATGCAAATTGCAAAGTCAAAAGGTCGCGGGTTCGAAACCACTATCTGACTACTATCGTGAACCACTCTTAACACAAGCATCTTTAGCTTACCACGAGCGACTAAAGAGAATATTAGTAACATTAATAGCATTGCAAATATTTTTAAAATTGCTACTTACAAATTACGCGAGAATTGAACCTGGTGCTTGCATACTCTGAAATTTATGACGAGCACTTAGCCCGTGAGCTACTACAACTGTCAATATATAGCTGTTAACTCTTAAGAATGTTACTGAACTGAGCTAAAAGTGTAGCTCAGTAAGTACAATAACATCCTTCAGCCGGGCTAGCATGAGCAGGGGATAAAAATTTTATCCACCGATTATATCCACTGACAAGGGATAAAATTGTCTTATCCCTATGTCAAAGCTTTATCTACCCTGCGAGCATGGGCCTATGGTGGATATAATATCGACAGTAGATAAACTTATCCCCGCGCATAGATAATATATGATAGCAAAGATGTTTTATACAACATCTTTGTACAATAGTATAAAGCTATAAACTATACTAGCTATAAACTTCTTTTAAGATTAAGTAGATTTACATTAACTTATATTTTCTTTTACCTTTTGTTTATTATATTGCTAAACTGTTAATAATTTTTGTTAAACAATATGTCATTTATAATATTTGTTATATTTATTTTAAGCGTATTTCTGCCTTGTTTTTATTTTTTCTATTATTCTAATTCTTTCTTTATTTTCTTTTGTATAATATTTAAGTTAAGTATACATTGCTTGTATCAAATCGCAGGTATTACTTCGCTTGTGATAGCATTTACTAAAAAAATATATGTCTAGAATTAAGCCAATTGCGAAACTGGACAATACAGACCCTTTGGAGGTGGTGTAACCTCTTGAGGAAATTAAAAAAAAATTATCCCCGCAATTACTGCCATTATAAGAAAATTACAAAATACATCAAAATTGATGTCTACTCTAAGTCACAAAGATTTAATTTTAACTGAAAATGATGAAGCATGAGGAATAAAAATGTAATGATGTCAAACAAAACAAGGAATAAATAATTTTATAATCATGAGTGTTGTGTTATTTGTATTCCTAATATTATGTATATTAGTCTTTAAACTTGTATTTACCTACACAAGAGGCTAATTAAAGTATATTGCTCCACACATTCTAATGATGGCCCCAATAATTTAGGTCAAGTATTTGCTGATTATTTGTTGTTTGAACAACAGCCATGCCATGGTCTTGAATCGTACCTCTCTAGTAGGTAACTACCATCTGCCAAGAGACTGAAAGATGTAAACTATCTACCTAGAAACAATATTAAGATAAGTTACATAAGCCACATGTATTGATTGCAAATATACGATGTTTTTGGACAAGGTGGTTGTAATAGATGCTTACTTCAATATGCACTGGTAGTCCATCCACAGAATTAATAGGCTTTATAGCCTCATAGAGTTCTTTACACAAATACATAACAATCTTTGAGCATCCGAAACCGGCGTATGAATTCGTTGTCGGAGAATTCCAATAGATTAAGTATTCTGATCACGTATCGATCGCTAGTGTAATTTTCTTTCCTGTTTTTCAATTTCTGACACGAAAATGTAGTTGCAATAGGCTCGAGACTTCTTTTTCGTATTAAAATGGTTTGAAGATAAACTTAAACCCACGTCCGCGAAAGAGGATAAAATTGTCCCTTTCAAATGTCAAAAAGGGATAATTTTTTCTCTTTCCCTTGGCCTCATGCTACGGACGGGGAGATATACAACACGTACGAATTAACTTGAGACTCCGCTGGAATGCGACCCCCTTCACGACTCCCCGCACCGCGTCCCGCGCTGGCCGTGCGCGCTCAGTACCGATAGCATTTTTGTTACGGATACGCGTCTCGACTCTAGTTCGATATTTTTGATAATTGTTTGTTGTTTGGTTTGGACTTTTGTTTGTTTTTGTTATACTTGAACGTTATTTACGAAATTAACCATATCGAAAGATTAGAAAATGAATACTGGGAGAGTGATAGACTTGGAGAAATCCAACAGAGAGAATTAATAGAGTGTAGAGTGAAAGTGAGGACGATCTAATGGACGGAATAGAACCGATCGTATACAGTGACAATGAATAATAAATATTATAATAAATCCTTATTAATATTCCTTACTTCTATTCCTTGATTTTACATAGTTTGTGCTGTTCCGCTTATCCAAGATTGATTCACTTTCACCCTAAGGTTGCCTGGGAGAGATTGCTTTTTTAGCAATAAGGTCGCCTGTTATGCTTTGTATTTTTATTGTGTACGAATCTGTAACACTTTTTATAGTGCAATAAAGTGTATAATAAATAAATTAATAATATTATAAATGAGAAAGTGTGTATGTTTATTTCTTTGTCCTTCCTTGACGCGTTAACTAAAAATAATATTATATATATTATAAAAAATAAATATTTAAAATATATAAAAATGGCAACAGTATATCACTTATTACTTCACCCCTTGCCAGAACATTTTATTTTGTTTTTATTAATAATCTCATGCAAATCTCAAAAATTTCAAATAAAAAAATATTACGACGCATTATTTTGCACACCGTACATTGACAATTACGTCATCGGCCCAGGTCTCAAGTTAATTCGTACGAGTTATATGTCTACTCGTTATGTCAAACCGGGATATGCTATAGAGATAAGACAATTTTATCTCTTGTCAGTGGATATAATCGGGGGATATAATTTTTGTCTCTTGCCCATGCTCGCAGGGTGGATAAAATTAAGCAAGGGATAAAAATTGTATCCTCCCCCCGGGAATATATTGTCCCCCGCCCATGCTAGCCCGGCAGGGGTATAAAAAGTTTAACTTGCTTGCCTAGTTTAGATCTGATTTGACAATAACTAATGTAATTAATGAAAAATTGAATTCCTAAACAATAGTAAAACATAAAATTTCAAACTGGCCAGTATTATAAAATAGTAATTTTTAATTAGAATTACTATTTTTTTTTTATAGGATTGGATGACAAACGAGCATACAGTCCACCTGATGGTAAGTGGTTGCAGTGGCCCATAGATTTGATTTGATTTGATTTTGATTTGTAATCGAGAATAGATGTAGATGTCTATGGACCACAGCAACCAGTTACCATCAGATGGACTGTGTGCTCGTTTATCACCCTGTCCTATAAAAAAATATCCGTATATATGAGATGATAAGTGCGACATACGAGCACACAGTCCACCTAATGGTTAGTGGTCACTGTAGCTCATAGACATCTACATCTTTCTTTCATTACATTACGAATCAAAATGCAGATGCATTGTCATTCATGAGGACTAAGATAGAATGTCTTGTTTCCAGTAAAGAGGGTCTCCGGTTCTCTACACTCACCATACCACAGCAACGTTAAGCTGCTATTTTACGCTGATATTCTGTGAGAGCGTGGTCCTTCAGCAACCGAGACAAACCATTTGTGCAATAACTATACCATTAATATATTTGCAGCATGGCTGCACCACGTAAAAATCACATCCATTTTCACAGATTATTTTATGAGAAATATCAATACAAAGTCTGCGGCCTGTGAACATTTTTAGTATTGCTCTCACCATTATACCGGATTAGATAAACCACAGTTCTTGCATGAGAACACCGATTCTATTAAAGATTGTGTGTGAGGTTGTTGAAATCAAAACATTAAATTAGAACTGACTGACTGAACTGAACGGACTGACGATGGTTAGCGCTCGCTGTAAATTTCACAATACGCGAGATTGTGAAATTAAAAACAAACACTCACGCCTGTCACCCAGAGGGGTAGGCAGAGACTACAGACTTCCATTTAGCACGATCCTGATATACCTTTCTCGCCTCTTCCACATCCATATACCTACGCATACATGCTCGTCGGTTAAGGGTACTCTTAATTTGGCCTATTTTTAGTATATCGCCAATTTGGTCGACAAACTTCCGCCTAGGACGTCCCTTTCCGACTGAATTTTTTTTCCGACTCCCTAATACTGAAATTGTTAATTGCAATTTTAAGTGCTGATTTACTAAGTGCTCGGCGGTGAAGGAAAACATTGTAAGGAAACCTGCATGTCTGAGAAATAAGAAAAAAAAATATTTCTAAGACAGGTGAAGTTCGCCAACACGCATTGGGGCAGCGCGGCGGACTATTCCTTGCCCTAAAACCCTCCCAGAAATGAGAGAAGGCCAGTAACAGTGGGAGGTATATAGGCTGCAACTTTAACTTTAACTGATGACTCAAAGTTCAAGTGAGTAAATGGAAAAGGCTTAAATAATAATTTGAGTAAGATTTAAATCATCACAGTACCGTTGGTAGAACTCCCGTTCTGCATAGCAGTTCATGTGAGTCGCTGCCGCACTGTCAGCTGTCACCTATTTCTACCGCCACGTAGCAAATGCACTGCTGTGTTCCGTGCTGCTGCACTGTGCTTAGCTGAGAGCTGCTCTGAGCTATAGAGTATTATTATGTACATGTACAAAGCAAAAGCAAACCACCTAAGAGTAGTGCTACATGTACATGTAGCACTACTCTTAGGTGGTTTGCTCTGTACTGTCGTTTCAATTTTATTTTAAAAAAAACTGGTCATGTGGAAAGACAGTAAATCACTGGAGACCACATAGCATTCGTATTACATAAGCTGTTTTCATTTACAGTACAACAGTACATATTATGCAATGTCTTTAAAGGCAATATGCTTATGTATGTATCCTGTTAAGTAACACAAGTTAAAATGTTCACATATTTGTTTTAAGGAAAATCGATGATATAACTCCACAGGATGTAAGTTATTTTTTTGAAATAGCTTCAACCAATAGTCGCAGCTATTACTATACAATATACATACTGCAAGATTTTATTAGGAAAGGTAATAAAGTCCTAAATAACTTCCAAAGCAAAAAGTAAGTTTATTGAAATATTTTTTTTTGCACATAACATAAATAGTTATATAATTTCATCAAATTTTTGTATGTTTTTTTACAGACCATATACATTAACAGAAATACATTATGCAAAAAGTGTGGTTCGCTGTCTTATACATTGTTATCTGGCTGTAAAATGGGTGAAGGCCCAGATTAGCCATGAGTTACCGCCAGAAGTCGTTATCAATTACTTCTTGCAGTGGATTGACACTGTAAACTTACACTTGAATGAAGATGTTGAAGACCAAGTTGGTATTAAGCACAGTTTTTACAATGAATGAATTCAGTAAAAAAAAACTCTGGTTTCATCTATCTGCAATTTTATTACAGTTACAGCATTTGGCCAATAAAGTTAAGATTCATTTGGATGAAATGCATTCCAATCAGTTGGTAAAAAGCAATTACAATATATACACTCCAGGGCAAATATTTATAGCAGTGTCTCAAGTGCTCTTTCATCAAAGGCACATGGCTCTTACGACAATCGCAAATTTAGATACTCTCGATATAGTAAAGGTAATTTTTGTACTTTTACTCATGATTTAGTGAAATATTTCGTATGAATTAAAATAATATAGACTTCGTGCATTAAAAAATAGTTAAGTTATTAGGTGGCGGTATGTCTTATCTAGTCCAGGAGGAATCGGCGCATGAGTACTGAAAACTATTCCGCCTTAATTACTTTATGCGATTCTCTTCAAATTGTCCTACTTATAATGATTTCTCATATTTACGCGAACAATCCGTAATAAAACGCGATAAAATCCATAAAAGTAGTTTTAATAATTAAACGCGATAAAATCCGTAAAAGTAGTTTTAATCAATGTGTTCTACTGATGATATAAAGTACCCGGTTGACCAAGCTTTGCTCGGTATTTTTCGCTCGGTTTTTTTTAATTCGTGTGTTTTGTAAATTATATTTAGATACAAATTACATACTGATGAAATATGAATAATATTTTTTGATCTTAGCGACATAATAGAAAAAACTGAACTGGTTAAGTATTTGAATAAAAAATCATGAGTGCAATTAGTTTAATTTACATTTTCGTGTTTTTAAAAAAATACTAAAAAAAGGGCTCCAAAAAATAGATTTTCTCAAAAAAGAAAGGAACTTGAAAAAAAAAAATTTTAAAAGTTGGTCGGTCGATCTGGGCTCGAACCGGAGTTTTATGATTCTGTGACCGCCCATTATACCAATTTAGCTATTTATAATCATTGATAATCTGTCAAAATTTACCTTCTTATTCTAACGATATTGTAGCAGTTTTTCATTGCCTAAAAACACGGACAAAAAGACATTTTCTAAAAATAAATCCTAGCTAAATCGATTTATTATCCCCGAAACTCCCTGGACACTAAATTTTATGAAAATCGTTGGAGCCGTTTCCGAGATCCCGATTATATATATATATATATATATATATATATATATATATATATATATATATATATATATATATATATATATATATATATATATATATATATACAAGAATTGCTCGTTTAATATTATGATATAAATACATGTTGCCATGGGGCAACTCGGTTAAATCAATAACTTCCTTAACTAACTTTTGAAAATTATTAATTATCAAAGTGGAAAGTTAAAAATTGTTGGTACCGAAAGCGATTCCACGTTTTCGGTACTCATGCGCCGATTTTCCTTGGACTAATCTGTCTGGGAGCCCATCTGGGTAAGTATCACACTCTTACTCTGCTGGCTGGTAATGGTAACTATGGTTCATAAAAGATAGCTTGATCTCTGCGACAGCTGTCAGTAAAAATCACGGTACATTAATAGTACCTGTCAATGTCATACTTTATGGGCATGCACTAAGTCGGCATGCCCATAAAGTATGACATTGACAGGTACTGTCTGTACTACTAAGAAATTCAGGACTTCATAGGCGTGATTTTCTGACAGCTGTCGCAGAGATCAAGCGATCTTTTATTAACTATACTGTACTGTGCACTAGGCCACGCAGTCGTCCTTTACTTATCTTACCTTAGTTGTACGTTTTTATAGACTTAGAATATACTGGTGTATAGGCGTAGACGACCTGACAGCCCGAAAACGCGTGCAATTTTGATTTGTCATTGTGTGCGGTAGCTAGGGATGTACATTTTATTAACAAGGACTATCGAAAAATGATTGTAAAAGGAAGCGGTAAAAAGATTTATGAAAACAGTTAAGTACACAAACTGAATAAAGCTTTGGTGCTCTTGATCGTAACGCACTACGCTGCGGTATGCGGCATGCGGTGCCGGACACATAATCGTATGAAAAACTTCTAGAATGGTCTCTATCTCTTGTTCCGTCGCAATATGAAGTGTGAAGTGGGTAGCGTGTACTCCGCACTGCGCGCAAAAATAGACGCGTCATAGCAGTAATGACGTCTTGCGAATTTACCTGTGAAATGTGCAATCATCAGGATTATTTCGATGATTAACACAACAGTCACTCACTGAACATGTAACCATTTTGAAAACTACGGATTTACACTTATTCAATTAACACTTTTATTCACTTATACAATTAACACTTTTATGATCTAAAAAATTAGAAAATTTCTACGAGGAGCTTATTTCATGCGAGCCGACTTGTGCCGACCTGTCATTCGAAATTGGTCACAGAGTTAGGAAATTTGGTATCCTTTTCTATCTTGCATTTTTGCCATAAGGAATTTTCTTCTTCCTTGCATGCTATGTTCGTCTATACGCCACTATATTCTAAGTCTATGTACGTTTCAGAACGTTCGCGTAAGTTGAACAAAAAATTATACTATGGAGTGTAGAGGTAAGGAGTATAGACTATATAAAAAAAGTCCCTAGGAAAGCGCTAAATAAGGGACTTTATAATTTTTTTATTGCGCAGACTTTCACCATAATTCTTTTTACAATAATTATTTTATTGCTTTCAAAATTTTTATTTTCAAAACCATTCTCAACATATTTTACGACAGATTTATCATTCCCTGTAGCTACTCCAGCGCTCATGTGGAGAGTTTTTGAACTGTTATTTACTGCTTACAGATGGACACATTTTCAATTATTCTACCGGGTGGCCCATAAGTCCCTTGAAATGTAAAATGGAATTATTTTTTGAAAATTACATCATCTAAATGTAATCCGTTACGATCGCGGCACTCCTGTAAGCGACGTTTAAAATTATCCATCACTGCGCGGCAAGTAAGCTCTGTAATGTTTGCCATTTCTCTTTGGATATTTTCTTTCAGGACGTCAATTGTCCGCGGGTTGGTTTCGTACACTTTAGTCTTAAGATAACCCCATAAGAAAAAGTCCATTGGGGTCAGATCTGGACAACGTGGTGGCCAAGGAATATCTCCTCTTCGGACGACCGGCATAGCGACGTTAGAGGTATGGGCAGTTGCTCCATCTTGTTGAAACCAGGTCCGCGTATTGAAGCCTGGAAAATTCTGCAACTCTGGTGTAAAAAAGTCCTGGTTCATAGCTACATACCATTGTGAAGTAACAGTAAGCGCGCGGCCTCTGCCGTCCTCAAAAAAGTAAGGGCCTATAATGCCATGCGCTGACATAGCCGCCCAAACTGTCACTTTAGGGCTATGTAAGGGCTTTTGAGGTTTGCGATTTGGATTTTCGCAACTCCAGTAGCGACAATTTTGCTTATTGACATGGCCGTTGATGTGAAAGTGAGCCTCATCAGAGAATAACACGTTATTAAACGAAGTAGAGCGGTTCAACATTTCATTTGCGAAATTTAGTCTGTGGATAGTGTCAGTATCTTTTAATTCCTGTACTATCTGAATCTTGTACGGGTGAAGATGTAAATCTTTCTTTAAAATTCGCTGTAACGATGTTCTGGGTAAGTTTAATGCACTGGAACGCTTACGAGTAGACTGGGTAGGATTTTCACGAAAGTGTTTCACTACATCGATGTTTTCTTCCGTCCGTGATGTCCTTGGTCGACCTGACCGTTGTTTATCCAACGTCGAACCACTCTCTTCGAACTTAATAACCCAGTTCTTAATCGTTTGAACACTTGGAATGTCTTTAAAGTTGCGTAAATTCTGATATTCTCGAAATTTACGCCGCGCAATGGTAGCCGAATCATTGTTTCGATAAAAATCGCGCACACAAAATGCACGGTCCGCACCGATGGAACGCTCCATGGCGACTGAATTCCCAGAAACCGTCGGTACTCCCCCCGCACCGCGCGCGCCACTCATGCGCGCCTTTTGTATTTTATTCGAAATTTACATTTCTACCGACTTATGGGCCACCTTGTACTATGGGAGATTGTCCTCCTTACCTCTATACTCCATGAACTATACTTTATATCGCATGGACTTTAAAAGTAGCCCCATACACGCTATGGTGTATCTGTTAGGTTTACCTGTACAGTTATATCCGTCAGGTAAGCTTGAGCTGAGTACCTAGAGGACATATACACGTAGCGGTAAACATGTACAAACTCTCAGTTGAAACTTGATCTCGACCCAGTAGCGCTAATAGGTTTTATTGTTTTATTGTTTGCTTTATTGAAGAAAAGAAATTGTAAACGAAGATACTGTGAAAAGTAGTGTAAAGCATGGTTACTACTATAAAGAAAATAATAAAGCCACGTCATCTTATTGAAGGAATAAATATTTTGGCGGAGAAACTACTGCAATTATGTAATAATAATATTACGAGTATGTGTCTATCAGAAAACACAGCATCGCTTATGAACAAGCAGTGTGCGCTCACCTTTTTTATTGATACTACCGTCTATTGTAAATCAATCCATAGATACCCTCAACTCATGAGAATTTTATTGTTGTTTATAACTGTCACCGCAAGGAGGGGGTCGCCCTGTTATATTAGTATTTTGTGCCTGTTAGTGTCATTGCGTGTGTTGCTCGCTGCCGTGTCGGACGTAATTTAAGTTGCACTGCAAAATACTACAGTTTTATTCGTAATGAGTGGTAACGCTGATTCCCCGCAGCTTGTTCGGGAAAAGAATGTGAACGTTACGATTGAGGATGAGTCGGACTCTTCTTCGTCGAGTTCATCTCAAAATGGAAGGCCCGCCTTCAAAAGAAGGAATTCAATAGAAGACCCAGGCTTGGATGGTCTCATAAACCAGGTAGGATTTTTATCAAATATTTATATGTAGAGTGTCGGCAGCTCGCAAAATAACCTACAAGATGTTAATGCCTATACTTGTGATAACTTTCTTACTATACCAAAAGAAAATCCCATGCTTGATCTAGGTTCAATAGCCATCAATATTGATGGAAGTAAAATTATAAAACCAGCCCTTCCGGAGAGGGTTGATTAGATAAAGACATTGCAACATTTTGGCCTACCCACATGGCAAAATGTAAGATATTCCAAGACTACAGTCTTTTGTAGCTACCCCAGGGTTTACTCAACTGAGGGTAAATGATGAACGTGTACTGAAAGTGTAATGGCAGCATTGTCAAATGCTGTTTTTGAAAGCAATGAGTTACTCCGAGCAGGTTTACAGTCAGTAGTGGATTAGGCTGCGAAATCCCCAGAGGAATTAAATGCACCAGCACTTGCGCAAAAAATAAGCTCTGCTATTGGGAAAGGGACAGCCTTTAATAAAAATTCTGAAGATATCTTACAGGTTTTATGTGGTAAAAGAGCTGAATGCATTGAAACTAGAATGGAAAGATTAATTAAAGAAGTGCCTAAGAAATGTATTCAGTTAGCCCTGAGAAATATTCCTCCATCTGAAAGTGTCTTATTCGACCAATCTAAATTAAATGCCCTTATTCAAAAATTTGGTGGCCCTACACAGTGGATAAAGTCACTTACTTTTAAAGAAATTAAGAATAGTCAGGGTTTGGCCTTCAAAAGGAAAGGATCGGATTCTTCTCTTTACTCTTCCGCTAGTACGGCTCCTAAGAAAACAAAGTTAGAATTTCCCCAGAGAACTACTTGTTACCAAAATTATAATTCGCATTACCAAAACGGCCCTTCCAGGGGCAAGGGAAAAGGTAAACGCATAGGTAAAAAGTCGTCCTTTCGCTCCCTTGACAGAGATAAACAATGACTCAGAGCCGGAATTCAGGGGGGGTCAATTAAAGGACTTCAGAGACCAATGGGAGCAGCTCGGAGCTACTCCCTTTATTCTAAAAGCAATATCAGAATCTCGGATTCCGTTCATTAGGAGACCTGTACTGAGGTACCCCTCAGCAACAGTAGCTCGGAGCTACGCAACAAAAGCTTCATCCCAGATGACTGTATAGATAAACTAACTGAAACGTATTGGAGTTCTAGAAAAGCCTACTTCTTTGACTCCCGGTTTCTTCTCCCGCATGTTTCTTGTAAAAAAGAGCGATGGTGGCTTGAGACCAATTTTCGACCTTCGGAACTTGAACAAATTTGTAGGAACAAAACATTTTCATCTAAAAGCCATACCAACGTACCAGAATTCCTTCAACCTGGAGATTGGATGGTAAAAGTCGATGTTTCACAGGCTTATTTCCACTTATCTATAGCAATGTCACACCGACCTTTCCTACGACTTTTTTACAATCAAGAAATGCTTCAAATGACTTCACTCCCATTTGGCCTATCGTCGGCTCCCAGGCTCTTCTCTGCTGTAAGTTGCTGGGTCGCGGAAACCCTACGCAAAAAAGGAGTGCGGGTCCTAGTATACCTGGACGATTATCTTATAGTGCACCAGGACCCTTCCTAGTTAGCATCACAGACTACGGAGGTGGTGAAGTTCTTGGAGTTCCTGGGCTGGCAGGTGAATCTCAAATAATCAATACTGACCCCAATGAGATCACTCGAATTTCTAGGCATAAAATGGAATACAGACAAAAATGTAATAAAGTCTTCCTACCAAGAAACAAACGTCAATCTTGACTGCAATAACAAAAATATTAACAACAAAATCTTGCCACCTTCGGCAATTACAATGCCTTCTGGGCCAACTAAATTTTGCATGTTATGTAATACTTCGTGGTTGACTTCACTTTCGCCGTTTACAAATGTTTATAAGACGATTCACGGGGAATCGGGTAAAAACAAAAAAAAAACCAGTTCCTCATGGGGCAATACTGGTTTTACAATGGTGGCAGGGAGCCCTATCATTGACAACGCCAATTCACACAAAAAGTGTATCGCACTTTTTGACTACAGACGCCTCCAACATCGAATGGGGCGCTGTTCTGGACAAACAGACCATGTCAGGTTCATGGGCACCTTACCAGCGGCCTTGGCAATGAAACAAAAAAGAGATGTTTGCCGTACTGTCTGTAATGAGACAGAACGCAAAGAAGCTCAGAGACTCTCATGTGCTCTTACAAACAGACAACAAAACTGTTATGGCATATGTTACGGCCCTCAGTTGCCCTGACAGAAGTCGACTGGACTAGGGCCCATCAGTAACCCAACTCGACGGGCAACCAGAGGGTTCGGGCCCAAATGGCCTATGGATAATTATTACGTAATGGCTGGATAAGCAAACGCAAACTTACCGAGTTACGGAGGTAGGGTCGACCACAATGTACCGTCAGGGATAAGTAAATGGTAGGTGTGAGTGGTGTAAGAAGGTGTGTAATGTAAGCTGACGTCACCGATGTAATCGGCCAGCAGACCCACATGCATTGCCCTGCTCCACAAGGTGCAATCACTCCAGTGGGCGTTCACCGTTATCTGAACTGTCCAACGTCACTTAGCACAAACTATAATCGAAGAGGGACGCGATCTCCTCCCGGGTCACAAAGTTTAGCGTTCCAAAGCAAAAATCCCCTCGTACTATATTAAAATATCACACAAGCAACTCGTCGACGCAAATTAATGGCAATCGAAGTTAAATTAATAACTCAAACTCAAAGAAAGCCTCGTTGTCACGTATACGAACGAAATAAGACAACGCAATGGAGGCAGTCCTAATGCGACCTAACGATTCTAACGTAACTCCCGACGAATTGGCACGGCCGCCGCGCGCAAAACGAATGCCCCCCGGCCCAAACCGTCAAACAGGTTTATCGCTCGAAACGAGCATTTTCGCAAGTTTTAAGTTGTTACGATTTAGTCTAAACAAACCCCCGTCCCGGGCATAACGACTTATGCCCGCGAGTAAATTGGCAAACGGGATAGGGTCGCGACGGCACGTTTGCAAGACCGAATCTCCAACCAAAACCTCGGCCACCCTAGGCACCCCATCCGGTCCATACGACAACTTAACAACGCGCCCACGGCGCCAAAACAAAGGCAAAGCGTTGGGTCTTGTCATACCACTTAACGCGCTGCTGCAAAAGATGTACGGTACAAGTACAAGGTACAAAAGATGTAGGTACTCCAGAGACCATCGGTGCCAAAAACTCTGAGTCATTTGTTGCAGCAGGTCAAATCTGCTCAACCGCGAAGAGTTTATTTCCTTGAAGGGGTACTCGGGCAGGGCGTTAAGCGGCTGGCAAATCAGGAAGTGGCCTGGGGTTAGAACCTCCAAATCATTCGGATCGGACGAGAGGGGACAGAGGGGCCGAGAGTTGAGTACCGCCTCAATTTTACAGAATATAGTGGCAAGCTCCTCAAATGTCAAAATAGTTTCGCCAATAACGCGACGGAGATGCGTTTTTGCAACCTTAACCACCGCCTTAAAAATACCGCCCCAGTGTGGGCAAGCCGGAGGGTCGAATTTCCACTGGATGCCCTTCTTGGACATCGCAGTAATACCTAAATAAGTCCTGTTGCTGTACAGAAATTCGATGACTTATTTCAAATATCTACCCGTGCCCTTATAATTCGTCCCGCAATCAGACCGGATCAGGTTCGGCAAACCGCGACGCGATACGAAGCGGCACAGCGTGGCCACAAAGGCTTCAGTGCTGAGGGCACTTATAAGTTCTAAGGGAACGGCCTTAGTGGCGAGGCGTACGAAGACGCACAGGTAGGCCTTATGTGAACGCGCCTTACGAAGGTTGGAGGACTTGACGAGGAAGGGGCCAGCTAAGTCGGTTCTGACTCCAGCGAATGGTCGGATGGCCCTGACGCGGTTGGGTGGTAAGTCACCCACCATCGGCTGCGATATGGTGGCCATCAGTTTATAACAAGGTATGCACTTAAAGAGGACGGTCCGAATGGTGCGTCGGCCAGCCAAAATCCAAAACTCCCGCTGCAAAATAGCCGAAAAAGCGTTACAGCGTGGGCATTCTGAACATGATGGTGAGTTACCAGCAACCGAACAAAGGCGCCATCCTTAGGGAGCAGTAACGGGTGTGGAGCTCCGTACGGCAGTTGAGAATTTTTCAAACGTCCGCCAACGCACAGATTCCCAGCGTCGTCCAGGAAGAGGTTCAGGCGGGCAAGAGCGCTCTTGACAACAGAGCCCCGCTTCAAGGTTTCAATCACGGGCTCAATATGCTCCGCTTGGACCATACGGGTCCAATGCATCAAGGCTTCGCGACGCTCGCTAGGGGACAAAACGGAATCAGAGATTCGGTTGGACGGGTCTCTCGAATTGCGGACAAATCGACGCAACCAAGCAGTCACTCATAAGAGCTTATCGAGAGAGCTGTACCGTTCTAGTAGGGAGAAATCCCGAGTGGGCTTATCCTTGCCCACTCCTACTCGGGCTCGTAGGCCAGACAATTCAATCGGTTCGGAGTATTTATACTAAGGCCAGAATGACTGAGACTCAGTCAACCAACTGGGACCCCACCACACCGGGTGGTCAACCAAAGAGGGGGCTTTGGTTGACCACCCGCTGTGGTGTGGACAGCCGCGAGAAGCAGTCTGCGGGATTCAACTTCCCTGGGACATGTCTCCAGTTTAGAGACGCGCCAGAATTCTGGATTTGAGACACGCGGTTCGCCACAAAGACCTCAAGATTGTGAGGTGCAGCTCTGAGCCAACAAAGTACTATCTCACTGTCCGACCAAGCGTAGACGTCCGTAATGTCGATTACAGACTTCAAAGACGAGACTCCTCAACCACGTTCACTCGTGGTTGAGGAGTCGCGTGAGAAGAGCGGCTCCGGACAGTTCCAATTTAGGGATAGTTAAGCGGGACCTAATGGGAGCAACCTTGCTTTTAGCAAGTACGAGATGATGATTTCTTAAATTTACGCGAACACTACACATTGAATAAAATTATTATTTACTGATTTTATCGCGTTTAATTACTTTAATTTATTTTTTATTATTCCGGCGTTTCGGGTGCTCTACAGCACCCATGGTCACGGGGGAACTGAGATGTTTGACGTCCCAATGTCATAGTTAGTCCGGCTACCTTCAGTTTTTGAATATTAATTTTTTTTACCACCACTACATTCGATTTGATAAACCACAAATCCTCGCAAAAGAACACCGATTCCTACGAAGGATGATACGCGAGGCTATTGAAATTAAAAAACATCCAAATTTCAATAGAGAAGATGAAGATCCTATAATTAACAAAATTAAATCCAAACCCAAGCATACCACTGCAAGACTTCATGATACTATAAGCTCGTTTTGCGTAAATCGGACCAAAAATTAATATTCAAAAACTGAAGGTAGCCGGACTAACTGACATTGGGACGTCAAACATCTCAGTCCCCCCCGTGACCATGGGTGCTGTAAAGCACCTGAAACGTCGCAAATATACGACAGCAGCATAGCCTTTCTCAGAGGCGTCGCAAAATCCATGTAGGGTAGCCCTGCATTTCCCTGGAGGGAAGAAGCACCTTGGCATGGAGACCCGGTTGATGTCCGGAAGGGAGGACACAATGGAGTGCCACTTTCGCAAGAGAGCACCGCTTATAGGGTCGTCCCAACCCAACCCGGATATCCAGAGCTTTTTAAGAAAGCACTAAGCCAAAAAAATGACCGGAGTGATCCATCCATTAGGGTCGAAGGTGCGGGCTACTGTAGACAGCACGGAGCGCTTGGTCCATGATTTAGGAGGGGGATCGAGTTTGACTCGATACGTGAAAGTATCAGAATCAGAATATTTTTATTGCCAATAAACTGTGTATGTACAATTTGCGGGTGACATTGCAATTAAATGTTACAGGGTTTACCGATATCGGGTATGCAATAATAAAGAAACAAAACTTAATTTAAATTATTTGGTATTAAAATATTCATTTAAATTATAGAAAACATTATGTATTAACCACTTTTTTAGTTGTATTTTAAATTTTGGCAAGTCCATGGCTTTTATATGAGGTGGCAGATGATTGAATATTTTAATACCTGTGCAAAAGGTGCTCTTATAATCATATAATTATTTATTTTAGGTGTACATAAATTATGCTTATATTTAGTGCGTATTGGGCGTGAATTCCCGTTAGATTTAATCTGAAAATAGTTGCCATTCTGTTTGATAAAAGTGATATTTCTAAAATGTAAATATTAGTGAGAGTGAAAATGCCTTTTTCTTCGAATACATTTCTTAGAGTTTCATCTGAGTACATATTATAAATGATCCGCAGACGTCGCTTTTGCAGAATAAATGTTGACTGCACGTTAGTAGAATTACCCCAGAAAATAGTACCGTAAACTAATAGAGGGTATACCTGGCCGAAATACGCAGCCCTTGATACATCAACGGGGGTTGTTTCTGCTAATATGGATAATGCGTAACTGTAGCTAGAGATTTTTCGTTTATTTTTTCAATATGAGATTTCCAATTTAAATGACAGTCTATGGTGACTCTAAGACATTTAATGTTATTAACTATTTCGATTTGGGTGTCTTTATCTGCTGTATTTAAATTTAAATAATTTGTTTTGTAATTTATGAATTGAATTATTTTAGTTTTTGTTAGATTAACGTTTAAATTAATTTGTTTAAGCCATTCAACTGTTATTTTTAAAGTTTTATTTATATTATTTTCAAAACTCATTTGAGTATCAGGTATAAAGATAGCATTGAGTTATAATGTACTAAGTACTAGAGAAGCTATTCCAAACAAAAATTGTGCACTACTCGTATGTCTTCGCGCATGCGCGGTAATAGTAGAGTCGCGCATGCGCAGTTGGTATAAACGCGCATTGCGCTTGCGCGGTCAGTTTTTGTTATTATAGATTATACGTAAGTAGAATGGTCAGTATGTAATAATTGTTTATTTATATTTGGTGGAGCCACGTGTTTAAGGCTGCCGAAGTCTAGTTCCCCGGTCGAACCTTAAACCTATTACGCGAGATATTAACTAAAGTGGACTGTATATGCGGATGCTTCTACGCTTACGTAAAAGCGACTACTATAGAATGCGGTATAATGCACTCGCTCTTCCCTAAACTAAACTATTATGGTGCCAAATCGCTGAAAAGGAATCCTGCCTTATTAGGAGAACAACAAAATTGGAGCGGGTTAAACTATATAAGGCAGTAAATAAAGGAGTGTTGACTCACCGGGGTTTCTTCTATCCTGTTGAGCACTATAGCTGCAATTTCTGGAACTTCTTCTGGAACACTCCGGAGAGAGGCGGTGCGCGACTATATCTCACACGAGGTGAGGCGGGTTTCCTGGAGCTCGACTGCTTCCAGGCTAAAGCGGTTTCTACTAGCGGTGTGGTTTCAACGACGACTGTGACGGAAAGAGCTGTTGTTCCAATGAATGGCGCGGTAGGAAAGAGAGCTGTTGTTCCAATGACTGGCGCGGTAGGAAAGAGGCTGCGCAACGGTCGCGCGTGCCTTATATGTCCTCGGCCCCGATGATTACGTGACATTCTAGAATCATCTTCTTGCCCCTCCCACCCCACCACCCCGATGTGTCGATGGAGGATCGAGGAGGGTATGAATGATATCGTTTTGTCGGAAAGGAACAAGCGGCTTGGCACCTCTACCGTCAAATATAATAATCCAATGGTTTCTTCCGCGCAACCATCTCCCCCGCCCTTGAAGGATTTCCTTCAAAATTAACGAATACAACTAGAGCTAAGATCAACTAACAAAATAACTAACTAACGCTAAGATTACTTAAATTCAACTACAATTTAATCTAGAAAGCTAATTTAAATTATGGAAGAGGCAGGGGGCACAAACGGACAACCGGACGCAAGTAAGACCCAACCGTGGTCTTAACGCGAGCTATCCTAACTACTCCGTCGGAACCGGGAAAGACCTCTTCGACAATTCCTAACGGCCAGTGGAGAGGCGGCGTATTCTCTTTGGTGAGCACAACTACAGTTCCTACAGCTAAAGGCTCAGTTGCTGTGTTCCATTTTTGCCGAGACTGCAAAGTATGCAAGTATTCCATCCTCCATCGTTTCCAAAACGATTGCACTAACCGATCTAATAATTTGTGGCGTGCGGAAATGCTAAGTCTGTTCTCATCCATACCTGCGGCTGGCAAATACTTTAAAGGCGTTAAATTCAAAAAATGTGCTGGAGTTAGAGCCAGCGGTTCCGAGGGGTCACTAGACAACGTACGACAAAGTGGGCGACTATTCATTACGCATTCAATTTGAGCAAGCACCGTACTTAGCTCTTCGAAGGACAAAATTTGATCTCCTATTACTCGGTATAAATGACTCTTTAGACTCTTGATATTAGTCTCCCAATTGCCCCCAAAATGGCTCGCGGCTGGGACGTTCAGAGACCACTCAATGCGGTTCTCGGCTAGAATGTGAGCGAACTCCGAATTATAATATTTGCTAGCTAAGAGCTCATGTAGTTCCGATAGAATACGTTTTGCACCGACGTAGTTCGTACCGTTATCCGAATACAATCTACTTACAGGGCCACGACGGGAAAGAAATCTTTTAAATGCACCCATAAAGCCTGCTGTGCTTAGATCACCAACGAGTTCTATATGCACCGCTCGAGTAGTTAGACATACGAAAATGCAGACGTAAGCCTTTGTGGATCTTATACCACGCCCGCGAGTGAGCGTGACCTTAAACGGACCAGCGAAATCAGACCCGGTGTGCGTGAAGGGCTTTACTGATTGTATTACTCTACAAGATCTAAGTTCCGCCATTTCCGGAAATGACGGCTTGGGGCGTGCCCGAAAGCAAGCTATACATCTGTGCACCCGATTGCGTATTAAACTACGTGCAGAAAGAATCCAATAATTCTGACGCAAAATCGACATCAACAAGTCGGGGCCAGCGTGCGAGTTCAATTTATGATGGTAGTCGACTAATAAGTTCATGATATGGTCTTTACGCGGTAAAACAATAGGGTGCCGTTGGTCGAAACTCAATTGCGAGTTGGACAAGCGTCCACCTACCCTTACAATCCCACCCTGTAAAAATGGCTTAAGGCGTTGAAAGGCGCGACTACAAGCTCTATTCGATTGTAATCTTCTAATTTCTTCAGAGAAGTGCGCACGTTGAAGTTCACGCAATACTAGCGACTCGGCATAGTTGTAATCGGACGTAACGATATACGAACAAACACTACTTATCGACTTTAAACTACAAAGGCTACACTGTAACGACAAAAATGATTTAAATATAACACAGCGTATTGCTGTGGCGCGGCTAAACTGTACTATTTTATTTTTAATTTTACGGAACACCAACAAGCTAAACAAACACTAAGGAAATACCAATATATAATTCTATCAACGACAAACTAATATTTAAATAATAAAACTATCCAATCACAAGTATGCAATTTCTAAGCGACTAAGCTATAATTATTAATAAGCGGTGAAACTATGCGATGAACGCTTCGGAACAACACTGCATATGGCTTGTTGCTCGCGAAGTCTCACTTCCTCCCGCCAATCAAGATTGGCCTCAGCAGGTCTATTCCGTAGCCTCCAGTGAGGCACGCTTTCTGTCGCAGCGGCTCGGTGTCTCCATGCGCCGCGACCGTGACCTCGATCCGCGCCGCGCGCGCCTCCGCTAACTAGATCGATTCGAGCACTGAATATGTCACCTGACGGGTTGCGGGGCGATCTAATCTTGCTAATACGGGCCTTGTTCGCGGTGTCGGTAAACCTAGCTCCAGGGCTATCCCTACTCGGCGTTCCCTTCGGCTTTTTTTTTTTTTTTTTTTTTTTTTTATAGAAGAGGGGGCAAACGAGCATGCGGCTCACCTGATGTTAAGTGACTACCGCCGCCCATGATCAACCGCAACACCAGGAGAATTGCGGGTGCGTTGCCGGCCCTTTAGAAAGGAGTAAGCTCTTTTCTTGAAGGTCCCCAGGTCGTATCGGTCCGGAAAAATCGCCGATGATAAACTATTCCACAGAGAGGTTGTACGTGGAAGAAAACTCCTTGTGAAACGTACAATGGTGGACCGCCAAGCATCCAGATGGTGTGGATGGTATCGGGACGTTTGCCGTGTCGTGCGTTCACGAAATTTGGCGGCTGGGATTAATCCGAACAATTCCTCAGAGCACTCCCCGTGATAGATGCGATAAAATACGCAAAGAGATGCAACATCTCTTCGCAACGCCAGTGAATCGAGCCGATCGGAAAGCACTCGGTCGTCGACGATTCGAGCCGCTCTGCGCTGGATGCGGTCAAGTGGAAGGAGCTGGTACTGGGGAGCCCCAGCCCAGAGATGGGAACAGTATTCCATGTGCGGCCGAACCTGCGCCTTGTAAAGTTGCAGGCGGTGTGCCGGCATGAAATACTGTCCCGCTCTGCTGAGCACGCCAAGCTTTTTAGAGGCCAATTTGGCCTTCCCTTCCAAGTGACCACGAAACTGCACGTCACTCGATATGTCGACGCCGAGGATTCCGATACTGGCTGAGGCAACAAGGGGAGTGCCTTGAAACTGAGGGGATACGACAAAGGGGTTCTTTTTAGCGGTTAACGCGCAAACTTGTGTCTTCTGGGGGTTAAACTGGACTAGACTGGATAGGCTGCGACGAAACTACAACAGGTTTACTAACAACAGACTCTAACGTCTTGCTTCTCGACCCTTCGCATAATTTATTACCCGAGCGCGGGATGTTCCCCTCCCCTATTTCCCGAAAATTGCGAGTCAATAATTCGGGAGGTTCGACAGCGACGGTGCAACAACAGGATGTTGCCGAAATGCTATCTATGATGGGGGCGGAGCCAAGGATAACATATCCCAATACGGTTTCCAGTGCGTAAGGCGCGGTATGCGAGGAGTTGCCCTTGACCTTATTGTTTAACAAAAGATGAGGAAAAAGCGATGCTCCAATGAGCATGTCTATTTTTCCAGGAACGGCGTAAGTGTCGTCCGCCAGAGTCAAATTCTTAAATTCAATCATTGCCGAGGTGTCAACCGAAACGGTTGGTAACCGTTCAGTGACCCTATCTACTACTAGTGCATTTATATCAAAGTTAACATTACGATCTATCCGAGAATAAATTTTTAAATTTATATATCCCTGTGTTGATTTACTAGTGCCTCCGATGCCTTTAATTACAGGACATGAAAGTGACCTGTTTATTACTAAGCCTAAGCGCCGACAACATTGTCGCGTTATAAAGCTATTTTGGGCTCCGCTGTCCAGCAGTGCACGGACGCTTTGTTCGTTTCCACGCGAATCCCTAACCAAAATACGTGCCGTACCCAGTAACACGGTTGAAGGAGGTTGTGCTCCCATATTTGCCAATGAGCACAGAGCGACATCACCAGGTCGACCGCTAGAATCGTTGACCTTAGTAGGGGCGAATTCCTTATCCGCTTTACTTGACGCCGCTATATTGCTATTTTCAAAATGTAATAGCGTGTGATGTTTCCTGGCGCACTTGCTACATACGGAACTCGAATTGCATTTTGCTACTAAACGCTTATCGCTTAAGCAGTTCAAACATAGGTTGTTTGTCTTTACTAATTTATAACGCTCGCTTGGTGAATATTTACGAAAAGTCGCACAATTATATAAATTACCGTGTCTATCTTTACATACTAAACAAGTATGCTGGAGTGATGTTGGCGTAGCGGTTACGTAAGTTAACGACCCTGCTATTTTAGATGGTTGAGTCTGTCTACGGTCGACGCACCCTTTATTGTCCTGTTTAACGTTCGGAGAGCGCTGCATCACCTTTATTTGATCTCGCACGAACGATGCTAATGAATGAAAGGAAGGCATCTCCGAGCTACGATGCTCCATTTCAAACGCACGCACGGTGTCGGGGTCCAACTTCTTCAGTGCAATATGGAGAAACACCACGTCCATAAGATCATTAAATTTCAAATTCTTAAGTGCAGCCACCGATGCCACAAATTTATCTAGAAATTGCTCTAAGCCGTTGATGTTCGCGGATGATATAGGTTTAAGATCGAATATCTGGTTCAAATATTCGGAAGCTAACATTCTCCTATCTTCATATTTAGTTTTAAGCGTTTCGAATATTAATAAGTAATTGTTTGCTGTAGGTGTAAAACGAGAGCAGATCGACTGTGCCCTGCCACTAAGTTTACTGATTAAGTAATATAATTTTTCGGCGTCCGATAACGATGGGTTATTGTGTATATTGTTTTGAAAACTACTGAAGAAGAAGGGCCACGTCTTAATATCACCATTAAATACCGGAATATCTATTGGCGGCAACCTAATCGAGTCGCTTGGACGTACCTGTTTTTCCGGCTTTGCTTCGTTTTGAGATAGGGATCTCGCTATTCTTTTCACGCGACACAACATATCTTCGAATGCCAGCAGCGGTTGGTAGTTCACTATGTATTTCGGGTCGATTTGTAATTCCAAATGATTAATTTGGTCTAATATTTTTTCGTAATCTATTCGTAGAGAATCTATCGTTTCAATTTCGGTCAAAAAAGTTTCCCGCACTGCTTCTATATGAATGTTCTTTATATAATCACTTATATTCTGCATACGCGAAAAGAGTATGTCCCTCTTAGCATAAAGCGTTTTAATTTTGATTTCACTTCCACTAACTGCCATTTTAAACTATTATAATAAAGTTATATCAATCACAATTAATCTCACAACGCACAAACAATAAAGGATGGACACTCGGTATGCCGTATTACGTAATTAAATCGAACACCTGCGCAGCGAGTCGAGGTGACGCGTCATTTGCTAGACTCAATAATTTTATCAAGATTGTGGGTAAGCGTATCAAACGGTTCCTATTACACTGTTTCAATTATTTAATAGGCTTTAAATTTAATCAAATACGAGCGCTATAAAACGAATAATTCTGTTTGCGAGTACCTAATCAAATTTTAAATTTAAACGAACACTATTTAAGTCTATTCTATAAATTGGAGTGCATTATCTAATTAATTAATTCAACAATTCGACCAAAATCCTGCTCGAAGTGACCATAAAATGGTGGAGCCACGTGTTTAAGGCTGCCGAAGTCTAGTTCCCCGGTCGAACCTTAAACCTATTACGCGAGATATTAACTAAAGTGGACTGTATATGCGGATGCTTCTACGCTTACGTAAAAGCGACTACTATAGAATGCGGTATAATGCACTCGCTCTTCCCTAAACTAAACTATTATGGTGCCAAATCGCTGAAAAGGAATCCTGCCTTATTAGGAGAACAACAAAATTGGAGCGGGTTAAACTATATAAGGCAGTAAATAAAGGAGTGTTGACTCACCGGGGTTTCTTCTATCCTGTTGAGCACTATAGCTGCAATTTCTGGAACTTCTTCTGGAACACTCCGGAGAGAGGCGGTGCGCGACTATATCTCACACGAGGTGAGGCGGGTTTCCTGGAGCTCGACTGCTTCCAGGCTAAAGCGGTTTCTACTAGCGGTGTGGTTTCAACGACGACTGTGACGGAAAGAGCTGTTGTTCCAATGACTGGCGCGGTAGGAAAGAGAGCTGTTGTTCCAATGACTGGCGCGGTAGGAAAGAGGCCGCGCAACGGTCGCGCGTGCCTTATATGTCCTCGGCCCCGATGATTACGTGACATTCTAGAATCATCTTCTTGCCCCTCCCACCCCACCACCCCGATGTGTCGATGGAGGATCGAGGAGGGTATGAATGATATCGTTTTGTCGGAAAGGAACAAGCGGCTTGGCACCTCTACCGTCAAATATAATAATCCAATGGTTTTTTCCGCGCAACCAATATTGTATTGTTAATTATATCGAGTACAATTTTTTAAATTGTTTTTTATTTTGTATATGTGCTAATTTAATATAATATTACATAATATTATGTCAGAATTACATTTTAATGATATTTTTATCTGAATATTTTAAAAGATATCTATGTCAAATATAAAAAAACGTACTAAATGTATTTTTAACAAAACTTATTTACATAAAATTTAAATTACAAATATATTTATTTAAATTAGAATCATAAATGTTGTAAATAATCGTTCATAAATGCTGGGCACGCGAGAGTTAAAAATGGACGAATTTATTCCACTTTGACTTTGATGTGGAAACTTAAAAATAAAATAAAAGAATAATAAGCGGATTTAAACATGGAAATTTTTGCCAAATCATAATAACTTATATTATGTTTCTATAAAAAAAATGTGTATAATAATATATTCGTCCTATACTTAAGTACCCACGGAAATGTCGCATCTGAACATATTAATTTCATAATCTATATTCAGTGACACGAGATGGCGTCTTAGGAATAATTTGTTTTATTATTAATTTATAATACTTTTTTATTGAATAAGTATCTTATTAACCGATGAAAAGTAATTCCTTGGTTTTTACTGACATTTCTTGAATTATTTGTGCAATATCTAAGTACACAAGACGGCATATTTTTATCAAGAGATTTTTTTTAAATCAACACAACACGTGACAACTCTACAAGCGCCTAGCGAGTGACTGATTAAAGTGCAGTGCATGAACCGCAGTTGAGTGGAACAGAGTAGCTGAATGCGGTGTCTCCTCTAGTACGTAGTACATAATAGCTCAATGAAAGATAGTTGCATCATCAGCGAACATAACACATCTATTGTTAGTGATATTTGGCAAGTCATTCACATAAATTAAGAATATTAGCTTATATATTATATAATTAGCTTGTGGAAAGCCTAGTGTCATTTTAACTGGCTTGGACCGTACATCTTCAAAAGTTTTACTGACTTTGTCAAATTTTTCAATTGCTGTTATTTGCACTCTATCTTTTAAATAGCTTTTTAATAGTTCTAATGTCAAGCCACGTGCACATAATTTGTCAAGTTTATTTAATAGTATATCATATATGACACAATCAAATGCCCTTGACATATCTAAAAACAAACCTACACAAGAAGTTTTATTATTTAATGATTCCCAAATTTTCTTGAGTATTTCATAGATCGCAAGTGTAGTGGATTTATTTTTCTGGAAGCCAAATTGATTTTTACTTATTTTACTATATTTATTGAAAAACTCTATAAGTCTATTGTAGATGACTCTTTCAAATATTTTCGAGAAGTTAGATAAAAGAGCTATGGGCTTATAGTCTTTGACATTACATTTTGAATCTTTTTTGAACAAAGGTTTTATTTTTGCTGAAAGGTACCAGTTTCTATCATTAAGTTCAATAAATAAAAAAGAGGCTCATTAATATACTCCATAGATTTTTTAATAATTTTGATCGATATGTCGTCGTGGCCGCAACTTTTTTTTTTATTTTTAAGGTTCATTATTGTTTTTTCCAATTCATTTGCATCAACGGGTGATAAATATAAGCTATGTATATGTGTAGGAGGTAGATAGTAGGTATCTGTAGCTTGTGTTTGAGCGTTGATGGTAGCAAAATGAGTGTTAAATACTTCAGCTATAGAACTTGCATCCGTGATATTTATCAATAGTCACATTTTTAATGGTTGTTTTGAATATGTTTTGTGAAGTGGTCTGCCTTTTTATTAAGTGCTATGTAGCTTTATTTTTGTTGTTAATATTTTTAATGAATTTTATATTTGATTCTTGTTTTGCTAAACGTGTAACGGATTTTAAAATTTTCCAATATTTCTTATAATACGGTATTAATTCCTGTTTCTTATATTTAAATATTTTCTGATGTAACTTTCTTTTAGTTTTGCATGCTCTTTTAATGCTAACTGTCTGCCAATTTGATTTTTTCTTGAATGAGATTCTAACCTTTTCTACGGGTATACAAAGATCGTATATTAATTTGAATAAGCTAATGAAACTATTACACGCCTGATTGACATCACAATACGAGAAAAATTCAGAAAAAATTAATTGAGAGAGATATTTTAAAAAGATATTTACTTATTTTCATTTCTTCTATGTACATACCAATATTTTTCAATATAACCTTGATTACGTTACGTTAACGTACCCTACGTTTATGTATTGTGCAGAGTGATCGGATAAGCCTAAGTGTAAAACTTTTGAGCTGTAATCTTTTATATTTGTTATAATATTGTCTATGCAAGTTTTCGATTTTGTTGTTATCCTAGTTGCGTCATTTATTGTTAGTTTTAAGTTATATTTTAATACAGTATTTTAAAAAAGTGAACATTTTAGATTATTTTCAAGTAAATTGATATTAAATTCACCAGCTATTATTACTTTTTTATTCATATATCTTGAACGTATAGTAATTCTATGTAATAACGAGTGCAATGTTTTTATAAAACATAAATATTTCAAAACTTGAGTCTGGAGTTCTGTAACAGCAAACAATAATATAATTTAATTCTGGCAACAGTATACCACAACATTCAAGGTGTTTATCTAAGCTTAATTGAATTATACAAGGAAGTGAAATAAAATCTATACTATTTTTAATATAAATACAGACCCCTCTTCTAGACTCGTCTCTACAATATGAGTCAGCAACTTTATAGCCTGGAGTTTGTAAAAATTTTACATCTTGGTTCTTTAAAAAAGTCTCAGTAATACACATGACATCAATTTTTTCCATAGTTAATAGAGCCTCTATCTGGCTGAGTTTAAATGTCATGCTCTGAATATTCTGGTGAAGTATATTAAGACCACTTAGAACTGTTTCTGCTTGTATATTATTTAGTTTATTGTTAATATCCTGTGAAGGAACGAAAGGAGCGACAATATGTCAATCTTTCCTTTTCCGGACTAACAGGACAAGAGGTACTTTTAAAAACAGTATATGTGTTCTGTTGCAATATTTGACATTAATTTATTTAAGTCGTTCAAGATAATACGAACACCATTTATATTTATTTTGCCTGAGTATTTCGAAAACATAGTATATGAATATTCTAAATATTTGTTAGAGTCCAGTATACAGCAGTATTTGTGTACTTTATTATCTGAGTATAATAAATTAATGAATTGTTCAATTCTTTTATTGAAGAGATTAGAATTATAGCAATATTTATATGTCGGTAAACAAATAATAATGTTTGTGTGTTGTACAGCCAGGATGCGATGCTTTAAGATTTATACAATATTTTTATAATTTTTGGAAACATTAAAATCAGTATCTCCTATCATAAGTATGCAAAAATCTTTAAGAGTGAAGTTAGCTAGCTTCTCCTGCAATCCACGTGACAGTTGTTCTATGTCGCCACCTGGTGTGTGATAGTGACAGTATGCGGCGCTCTGCTCCATCGTGTTGTCTCTTATTACTGAAGATTGCTTGTGGCTACTTATACCGCTGATTATACATATATTGGGCTTAGTGTTAAATGTGTGCTTCTCTGTATAATTTATAGGCTTTGAAGTATCGATAATGTTATTTCTTGAGGTGAAGTCCCTTTTATTCGCATGTATGGGTATTGTAGCAATTTTTCAGACTGATTACCGAGCGGGGTTGACATACATGGGTTAACATAATGATTTCTTATATTTACGCGAACACTACACATGATTAAAACTACTTTTACGGATTTTATCGCGTTTATTTTTACTTTTTATTTTTAATTCCCGACGTTTCGGGCGCTTTCCAGCACCCATGGTCACGGGGGACTGAGATGACTGACGTCCCGATGTCATTGTTAAACCCGGAGTACCTTCAGCTTTTTTACATGGGTTAGTTAGAACTTTACTAGGATTTAATTCGTCTACATTTATAGTTTTGTATTATTCTATAATTTTCTCGTGCTCCTGATTTTTCTTATTTAGTTCTGTATTTATTTCGTTTAAGTTTTTAATTTCATTGTTAGCTATGTTGAGTTCTCTTTGTAATCTCATCAATTCCAATTTTAATACTTGCAAATTATCACTAGTAATTATTTGACTGAGATCTGGAAGACTATTTGAGTTTCTTGACCAATACGATGTAGACAGGTTTTCTTGGGACGTCTGTTTTTGTTTTTTTCTTTGAGTAATATAGTATATAGATTCTTTTAAAGTTTCCGTATCTATGTCACTGAGAGAATGAAAAGAATTTTCAGTAGGAATATTTACCTGTATTGTAGTAGGAGCTGGTGTTTTATTGTATGTACAACCATCGCATTTGAGTTTTTTTCTATTTTCAGTAGCCACTAAGTAGAACCTTTTCTCTCCTATACTTGTACATTCTATGTGATAGAAGTTCTGGCAATTGTCGCAAGTTATGAAATTCCCTCTAACAATATCCTTTTCACACTTATCGCATTTTAATGCCATCTTGAGCAATGTTAAACGAGAAAAAATAAGGAAATATAAGAATATTAAAAAAAATTAAAAATTGATTTGTGAGAAGTGTGGGATTTCTAACCCCGATTACTCGGTAATAACGTTCGTACTTATTCAGCTAGGCCGTACAGACAGTCGCAATATTTTTGAACAATGCAATCATAAACATACGGATAGCAGACTTAGGTAGCAAACCAAACAATAAAAGTAACCGATAAGACAGTTTAAAAATGTCCACCAATCACAAGCCACTACATAGACGCGCACAGAATTTTATTTTGCAACGACCTTTCAAATATAATTTTTTAGTTTTTGATTCAATAACTTGTAGTTTATATTGTTCACAGTTAGAACTAGTTAATATGTATGTTTAAGAACACACTTTATGATAAATTTTTGGTCACAGATTGTTTATTGGTGAAATTCAAAGTACACACAGTTTTTCCACTTTTCTCTATTTAGTTTTCATAACAAATGTAAATAACATTTATTGAGCGTAACTGTATTGTTGACTTTAGGTTTCACATACAATAATTAATATTAACACACTTATATTATTTTAATTATGAATCTAAAGCGGAGCAAAGTTTTACTTAAGGACGCCACATCTGTGTGATCTGTGTCCGTCCGCGTCCTGTTTGTGGCCGGGCTACCATTTTATGCTCTCACTGTTTAGTACCAAAGTTGGATACGTCAAATGCACTTGTGCTGTTGATATAATTTGTGAATTTTGGAGTAATTTTCTGTGTCATTGCGTTTGAACTCTGTTCAATAACAGCAATCGTCAATATTAAGATGCCCAATATCAATATAATCGGATTTGGCATCAAAAGAAGCAGGAATCACACGAACGTAACTTTACATCAGTACGTACTTAATTTTAGCTGAAATATCTTTAGATTTATAAAATAACAAAAGATTCTGCATTCGTTGAAGAGTTTCAACATTGAAGCATTAATTATTTCCCTTTTGCTTTTATTTTCAATAGTTGTACTTCATGAAATCATTTTCTTGTTTTTGTAGGGATAGAGTATTGATAATGCTATTTTATGGTTCTTTATAGGTTTTATGTTTTACTTGAAAGTAGGCTGCTTTTACATTCAATAGGTATTAGTCGGCTATTGTCGGAATGACCTACTCTTTTATTAACTCACTTTTGTTCGTACGCAAGTTCTGGCATTTAGCGAGTTTAGGTGTAGGTGTACGTAAGGATCTAAGGAATAAGGAGCACTATATATGATACACGGATTAAGTTCTGTCGAAACTTCTTCTCGATATTAATTGTATTATATTTACGCCAGTGGTATATTATGCAGTCTTTGAAGCTCTGAAGTGAACTTATTTTGTAAATAATTATAAATTCTTCCTCATATTAAACAATTCTATCCGTTAAATTTCTCAATTCATTTTAAAATTAACTACATTGCGTATAATTTTAGAGAACATTGCAGAGTACATCTTTATACGTGTTAGAGCCACGTTGCATCTATATTAGTTGTAGCACGAATGTGTCATTTCAGCCAAAGTAGGACCACGCTCTCACAGAATACCAGCGTCTAATAGCAGCTTAATGCTGCCGTGTTTTGTATGGTGAGTGTAGTGAACCAGATACCCTTTATACAGGAAACGAGGCATTCCAACTTAGTCTGACGACGCACGCACGGACGTACGCATGCACGCACGCACGTACGCACGCACGCACACACGCACACATGCACACCCGTATGTCCACACGCACGCAAGCACGCTCGCACACAAATATAGTGAGTCGTAGTAATAGTTTCCTAGGACTTAAAACCTCGAGATCTGATGAAACTTCGATTTTCGAGAAGTGGGGTGAAACCAATAACTTAATTTTTTTTTCAAAATCATTGATTATCATAGCGGGAACTTAACATATACTAATATTGTCAAAAAAGTGTGTTGTAGTCACCTTTGTGTGGATTTCTTCACATTAAGGTATTACTGGAAATGAAATCACTGATGAGACTGCATGTGAATTTATTTTATTTTATTTTAATAAGGATAACAACAACGTATATCACTAAGTGCAATTTTCAAATTTACCTCAAGTATGCCAATAAAAGTTATCCACATATTAAATATAAAGGCAAACTACTTACAATTATAATGAATAATATAATGTTACGCGCTCAAATCGGCGCACTAGCGCCATCTAGTCTCAAACCGAAGAACTAAACTTCTTGAAGTTTAAAACTCGAACTCTCGGTACCTTGCGCGTGTTTACTTGAACATTCTGGATATTTTGCTAATTTATATAAATAGGCGCTGCAAGATGCGATCGTAGTAGTATTGAATTGGCGATACGGGCGAAGCTTCAGAGCGGAATTAAGTGAATTAGTGTGTTTAATTATTAGTGTTTTAAGTTTTAATTTGTGTAAAGTAAATTAAAGTGTTAATTTAGGTAATTTTATCGGCAATTTTTATTGTCACGAACCTTAAGCTCGTAACAATTGGTGTCAGAAGTGGGATAAAATCATGCCGATTTTACCTAAGGAGGAAACGGAGGGTGTCCGTACCCGAAGTCAACGCCAGCAGGAGACGGACCAACGAAGATTTGGTGGTGCAACGTCGCAGATGTTGGAGGGCCAGCCACCGGCTGCAGGCCCGTCGGTAGCTCCTACATCTGCAGCACCTGACTTAGGTGCTCTGATGGTGATGCTGCAGGAGCAGGCTCGCCGACAGGAGGAGCAGGCTCGCCGACAGGAGGAACAGGTCCGTCAGTTGAAAGAGCAGCTGCGGGGCGGACAGGAGGAACAGGCCCGCCGACAGGAAGACCAGGTTCGTCGTTTCGAGGAGCAGCTGCGGGGCGGACAAGAGAAACAGGCCCGTCAGTTGGAAGAGCAGATGCTCCTCATGAAGGACCTTCACGCTACCTTCGGGAAGGAGATAAAGGAGGTGAAGGATAAAGTTGCTCAGCATGACAACCGCCTGTCGGAAGCTGAAACCCAAATCGCGAAAGCTGAAACCCGAATCGAGAAAGCTGAAACCCGAATCGACCAAGTAAACAATCGGGTTAACAACGTAATGGCTGACATGAAGAAATCACTGGACGAACTCAAACTTGGAGATGGAGCTACAGCTCCCGTAGTAGCTACAACACCTTCGCTACGTGGGTTCAAGGTGCCACCGTTCGACGGTACCTCTTCCTGGTCGGCCTACAAAATCCAGTTCGAGGCTGTTATGAAGGCGAACGGCTGGAATAAAAGTCAGGCCATGACTGCTCTCACACTAGGCCTGCGCGACCAGGCCTTAACAGTTCTGGAAGCTCTCGGGGAGGAAGTCACTTATGAGCAACTCCTTGAGGCATTGGAGGCGAGATATGGCGACGCTCACTTGGAACATGTCTTTCGTGCGCAGCTTAAAGATCGCGTGCAGCGCATCAACGAAAACATGCAGCAGTGGGCTCTAGAGGTGGAGAAGCTGGTGCGGAAAGCATACCGGTCTGTACCTGCGCTCATTGAAGGGAACCTGGTGCAGACATTCATCGACGGCATCCACGACCTGGAAGTCAGAGCTGCTGTGAGGCTCGGGCACCACAAGACGCTTAAGGACGCCTTGGCCCATGCACTGGAGGTGGAAGCCGTGCGGCAGGATCATCGTTCCCATCGCGTCAGGGAAGTTGCAGCAGCTACAGTTCGCGACTGCAACAAAGCATACAGCCCTAGGTGTTATGGCTGTGGGGAAAGGGGCCATCTTCGATCCAGCTGCCCTAAGCGAAGTGCAGAAAGGGAAAGTGAACGATATCAGGAGGGTAGTGCAGCTAACGGCACTGCCTGGCGACGACAGGATCGTCGTTCACCTCACGCTAGGGAGGTTGCAGCAGTTACGGTTCGCGACCACAATAAGGGATACAGCCCTAGGTGCTATGGCTGTGGGGAAAGGGGCCATCTTCGGTCCAGCTGCCCTAAGCACACCCTAGGAAGGGAAGGTGAACGGTCTCAGTAAGGAAGTGCGGCTAACAGCACCGCCCAGCTACTGCAGGAATACGACTTCGAGATCGAACATCGCAGCGGGAAATCTCATGGCAACGCAAATGCATTATCACGAAGACCTTGTCCTGAAGATTGCAAACATTGTACTAGGCAAGAGAGTAAGGAAGTGGTATCCGTGAGGATGCTCAGGGCAGACCACCTCAGCAACGAGTGAAAGGACAGCTTTCAACGTGCACAGCAGGAAGATCCGGACATCAAGCCGATCCTGGAATGGATGAAGGCCAGTGCTCCCAAGCCCAAGTGGAGCGACGTCTCAGCGACGAGTTCGACCACTAAAAGCTATTGGGCCCAGTGGGACAGCTTGCTGCTTCAGGATGGAGTTCTGTGCCGTAAATGGGAAAATGTTCGGGGAGACAGCTGTCATTCACAAATGGTTGTCCCTAAAGCTAAAGTACCGGATGCTCTACAGCTGTACCATAATGATTATTCAGGAGGCCATCTGGGAGTTAAACGAACTCTACTGAAGATTCGAGAACGGTTTTACTGGGTCCACTGTCGAAACGATGTCGAGGACTGGTGTCGCAAATGTACAAGTTGTGCGGCTATAAAGGGACTTCAGACTCGTAGTAGAGGTGCATTGAAGTTGTACAATGTTGCTGCACCATGGGAGAGAATAGCCATTGACGTGGCGGGGCTGTTTCCGGAGAATGAAAGCGGTAACAAGTATTTCATGGTTGTGATGGATTACTTCAATAAGTGGCCAGAAGTCTTCGCCATTCCAAATCAAGAAGCTTCAACAGTTGCTGATAAGCTAGTTCATGAAGTCTTCTGTTCGTTTGTGTTCGTTTTGGTGTACCTTTAGAGATTCACAGCGATCAAGGAAGGAATTTTGAGTCTCAAATATTCCAGGAAACTTGCCGAGTTATGGGTACTCATAAAACAAGAACGAATTCTTATCACCCGCAATCTGATGGAATGGTGGAACGATTTAATCAGACATTGGAGAGGTACCTAGCAAAAGTTGTAGACAATCGGCAACGAGATTGGGACAAGCAAATACAACCGTTTTTGTTGTCATATCGAAGTTCTGTTCACGAAAGTACAGCAGTGACACCAGCTTTCGCAAACTTTGGAAGAGAATTACGGCTGCCTGCAGATCTGATCACTGGGATACCACCTGATGCCCCACGCAGTATAACCGATTATGCATATGACTTGCGGAACAAAATGAATGACATTTATGAGCACGTCAGACAATCGGGCCAGCAAATGTCTGAAAAGATGAAAACCCGGTATTTTTTTTTTATAGAATAGGCTGACAAACGAGCACACAGTCCACCTGATGGTAAGTGGTTGCTGCGGCCCATAGACATCTACATCTATCTTCCATTACAAATCAAAATGCAGATGCGTTGTCACCCGTGAGGACTGAGATGGAATGCCTCATTTCCAGTAAAAAGGGTCTCCGGTTCTCTACACTCACCATACGAAATACAGCAGCATTAAGCTACTATTTCACGCTGGTATTCTTTGAGAGCGTGGTCCTTCCCCGGTCGAGCCGACCCATTCGTGCTACAACTATACTACTAATATAACTGCAGCATGGCTCTACCACGTAAGATCGCAAAATGAACAACAAAGGGTTCGACGAAGGTTCAGTTGTGTGGTTGCACAATCCAGTCCGCAGCATAGGGAAATCTCCTAAGCTTCAAGCTAAATTGGACGGCCCGTACCGGATTGTGACCAGGATCAACGATGTAACCTACCGGATACAGAAAGGCGCAAGAGGGACTCCTAAGATCGTCCATGTGGATCGCCTAGCGCGTTATTATGGGGCCGATAATGCTCGGGACGAGCATGTCTTAGGAGGGGGCAGTGTTACGCGCTCAAATCGGCGCACTAGCGCCATCTAGTCTCGAACCGAAGAACTAAACTTCTTGAAGTTTAAAACTCGAACTCTCGGTACCTTGCGCGTGTTTAATTGAACATTCTGGATATTTTGCTAATTTATATAAATAGGCGCTGCAAGATGCGATCGTAGTAGTATTGAATTGGCGATACGAGCGAAGCTTCGGAGCGGAATTAAGTGAATTAGTGTGTTTAATTATTAGAATTTTAAGTTTTAATTTGTGTAAAATAAATTAAAGTGTTAATTTAGGTAATTTTATCGGCAATTTTTATTGTCACGAACCTCAAGCTCGTAACAATAATATAATATTATAAATGCGAGTGTGCTTGTTTGTTTGTTTGTTTGTCCTTCTTTCACGTCGCAACAGAGCGTCGGCATGGCATGATTTTTTGTATGGGGATAGTTCGGTGGCTGTAGAGTGACATAGGTTACTTTTTTCCGCGGAAAAACATCTCATTCCCGTGGGAAAATAGAATATGTTTACTAATATTCCCTTAACCGCTCGTGGTAAAGCTTAAATTGTTTGTGTTACGAGTGGTTCACGCCAGTAGTCGAATGGCGGATTCGAACCCACAACCTTTTTGAGTTCGCGGTCCGCGCCCTGTCATTAGGCTACTGTCGCTTCATAATTGAATAATTATGTACGAATGCATAAAAAGACGTATGTCAAACTGTTATCAGAGGGAGGGTCCTTTAATTCGAAAACAGAATACAATGATGAGAAAAGTTACATCGCCTCATGAAACTGCTAACTGTGTCATGCCATAACTGACGCCTGCGCGGGCGATCGCCAAACATGCTCAGTTTTGCTTACATAGTTAAACTGCACAAGTATACCTACGGGCAAAAATATCATAATTCATATAGGATATTTTCGGGTTGCCTGTTTACAAGTGTGGTAACCTGTACATTTATGCAACATACACGTTCGGGTTTACCTCTCAGGTACACCGTAGCCGTTGTATACTACCTTGGCTACCTTTAAAATTATCTCTGATAAATAATGTAATTTAGTAAATATTTATATTTTAAATGTCGTTTTTAGGTATGGGAACATAAGTATGGAAACCAGATTGTTGTGTTTGCTATTTTTCAAGCAGTGGCAAAAAGATGTGGGGCAGAGTGTGAACTTATTGTATTCTCAAACCATTTGTTTCTGGAGTGGCGTATCGACGAAAGCGAACCAAACGCCCAAGTGTTCACTATCAACGTCGCTACCGGTGAACTTGAGCCAAAACGCCGATGTCCATTCGCACAGAGGAACCAGAACGCCCGTTATAAGTACAGTGCGGATTCATTATTGCAGTGCCTTCACTCGTCGTTTCTCAAGACCATGGGTGTTTTAAAAAACTGGTAAATATTAACGATAATTATCATAGTTACTGCATTAGCTTCGTATGGCAGCATCATATGAAAATAGACCTTTCAAAATGGCCTAATGACATGGGCCTCTTTCAACATGGTACTACGTATTTGGTAATTGCCGCACTTGGTAGCGTTATTATACTACTCTGTGTAAAAAGTATCGGGAATATGTCAATAAAAAGACCCGCGTAAAAGAGGTCGTTCTAATTTTTTTACTGCATGTTGGTAGCACTGTACTGATTTAGCGCGCAAAGTTTGAGCGGGATCTGTCATTTAATTTGTTTTAAACTACACTTTTTGTTGGTCATAGTTTTGAATTCTCGGCGATTTTTACAACGGAAAATATTGAACAAAGAGTGTGCCTTAAATTTTGTGTTTCGAATGATGTTTCATGTGGTGAATCACTAAAAATGTTGCGAAATACCTACGGCGAATCGTGTATATCGAAAACAAGGGCTTATGAATGGTATAAGGCTTTTAAAGAAGGCCGAGAAGTAGTATTAGACTTGCCTCGTTCTGGTAGACTTTCAACCGCTACGACCAAAGAAAACATCGACAAAATCAAGAAGCTAGTGCTCGAAAATCGACGTATGAGTCTGAGAGAGTTGGCTAGTGAGGTGAACATATCTTTTAAGTCCGTCCACAACATTCTCATTGACATTTTAGGCATGAAACGCGTCGCCGCTCGACTAGTTCCAAAAGAGCTGAATTTTGTTCAAAGAGCGCAGCGAAAGCATGTCGCTGAAGACATGGTTTCCCGAGTTTCTACGGATCCGACCTTTATGAAACGTATAATAACTGGCGACGAGACATGGGTTTATGAGTACGACATGCAAACAAGCCAACAGTCTTCAGAATGGCGTCTCGAAAACGAGCCGAAACCCAACAAACCGCGGCAAAGTCGCTCCAAAATCAAGGTGATGCTGACAGTTTTTTTGACTACCGTGGTGTGGTTCACTCCGAATTCTTTCCAAAGGGAGAAACAGTGTATAAAGAATATTATTTAGGCGTCATGAAGCGTTTGCGTGAGAGTATCCGCCGAAAACGTTCAGATTTGTGGCAACGCAACTCATGGATGCTGCACCATGATAATGCACCATCACACATAGCCATTATAGTGAAAGAGTTTTTAGCGAAAAATTCAACAAAAGTTCTCGACCAAGAACCGTATTCACCTGATATGGCTCCGTCTGACTTTTTTTTATTTCCCAAGTTAAAATTACCACTTCGAGGAAAACGTTTTGAGTCGATAGAAGCCATAACAAAATATTCGCTGAATGAGCTAAAGGCCATACCGCAAATAGCCTATGAAAAATGTATGGAAGACTGGGTGAAGCGTTGGAGATGTTGTATTGCAAGCGATGGGGCCTACTTTGAAGGCGATAAAATAAATTTAGATGAATAATTTGTATTTTTTGTTTTATTGACAAATTCCCGATATTTAGTACACAGAAGGTACATCATAAATAAAGGATGATACTATCAGCATATGGTCTATATTGCTAATAATTCCTAAACTATTGTCTCGGATACTGATTTAACTATACTGGATACTCGGCGCTTTCAACCCAATCACACAGCGTCGTGAGCAAAAGGAAATCATTTAAGTTATATGATGGAGTATCTTATGGCTATATTATATCTATGCCGAGGAAGAAGCTCCTAATATTTATGATACCCGGTTGTTATAGCAATTGTAATTTTTAAGTTACATATATGATATATTATGTTTAGTGATAAGATTTATGTCTAGTTCTGAGATTGAAACATACAATAAAGCCAACTGTAGAGTTAGACATTCATCGTCGTCTTAAAACAGTGTACGGATATTCTTAGTGATCTGTCTATATAATATATAAAAGAGGATTATTGTATATATGAAATCGTTTAACTCAAAATATGTTTGTGTGTATACATATTTCAATGGAAAAAGTTTATATTTATAAACTAATAAAAAATTTAAAACATTTTTTTTAAAAAGAAACATTACAGCATATCTGAAGTCCACTACTAGAACATGGCTTCCCCCAAAGAATTCCATAAAGCACAGTCTTGAGCCATCTGTATCTTTTTCCGCTCCTCTTACCTACCAGGTCGTCACTCCATCTAATGGAGGGCGGCCTAATCCACTACGCCACCACGTCACTCACCGGTACGAGATTTCGCTGCGAACATCCTCATTATTAAGTTAATTACGCAAAGAAATTCCGAGTATAGCCCTCTCCATAGCTTACCGAGTGACCTTGAGCTTTCTCATTTGGCTAGCAGTAAAGTACCACTTCTCAGATCCATATTTTATCACTGGCAACACGCACTGGTTGTACACTTCTATTTTCAAGTTTTAAAGTATATGTGACGACATATGTCGGAACCTCCCAAACGCTGCGCAGTCGAGTTGGAACCGTCGATTGACATTTCGCTTGGAGGTCTTAGCCAATCTGACATTATATCCTAGTTAAACATACTCGTCAATAACTTCGAGCTTGGTAATGGCATGGACATTACATGGCATGGACGTTACACATAAGTTTTATCTTGACCCAGATAAGACCTCCTCCCTTGAGAGACACTATTGAGTCATTTAGCTCCAGTAATTTCGCCTAAATTACTATATCGGCAAATAATGTGCCAAATTTATAAAATTTCTCCCCTCAATCTGCTGCTAATATTTCTGCATGCCAATATTTTAATATTCTAATATTTTCTTATATTTTAATATTATTACATTTTAAATTTCAATGTTTTAATATTTTCAATCAGCACACATATATTAATTAACATTATTATTATACTTCTTTCTAGGATGACACAAAATGCGTCAGATCTTTTAGGATTCCTGGGTGGAAATAACAGCATTCATCGTCAATACGACATTTTTTATAAATATTTGTTCCGGCTTATTGATATGGCGGACTTAAATTCAAATCTAAACCTGCAGAATGTAAGTGTTATGCTTAATTAAAATAAAATAACCAGAAAAAAAATTATTTTTAAATTCAACAGTCAGTTATCTTAAACATTAGGAGTAATTGGTATTGGAAATATTTCTAGTATTGTATTGCCCGCCTTACTTCCGGGCATAGTATCAGTAATTTAAAGTAGACTAGTTTAAAAAAAATGAAACTGAAGTAACAAAAGAAACTTACAGTCTACTTGATGCTATGTAGCTACTGCAGTCTATCGACACCTGTAACCAACTTGAATAAAGAAGTCTGCAGATGCGTTGTCTTCTGTGGATTAAGATGGAATGCCTCACAAACTGTAATTATACAGGCTCATACACTCTTAAGACCGGAACAAAGCAGTCCAACCACGTAAGTGGGTGATACCTATGCAGAACAGCAGGCTGTACCTTACTGAGGAGGCAAGGTAGTCAAGTCCACCATTCAGTACCAGCCAGTGTGTCTCACTGGAAGCTGACAATATTCCGTTAGGACCGAATGTGAAGAAAGATTTAATTCATAATACTCCTAATGACCACATGAAGCCTGCCTTCTAGCTGTTTCGACTAAGGAATTTGGTCACTGGTTACGCTTTAGCATCAAGTAGTTTCCGCACTTTTCTAGACTGAGAAAGCTTAAGTAAAGCGCAGTACTCGGCGGAGAAGGCTTGCACACAGCGTAGAACTGTCTAGGATCGGCAACTGTTAACCTTATCGGTACTCTTGTGGTACTTTGTTATCCGAAAGGCTCTAGTATCAACAAATATTTCTCAGTTTATGGAATATTTAGAAACAATAATAGGAGACCCGAAAGTCTTAATTTTATATCTTATAACAGATTCAAAACACTGGCTTGGGATGCTATGTGCGTTAAGATTAGCGGTTTCTCATCTTGGCAATACCTCGTTAAGAGCCAAGGCGGCTGAACTGAGTAAATGCGCAAATATGAGTCCGAGAGGTGACTATATATTTCTGCCATTTGCAGACTTCAGTTTTAACATTTTAAAGGATTGTATATTGTTGACTGGTCTTCGCCGTGGAAGTCAAGAGGGCCGATTGTTTCCTCGCCTAAAGTCTAATTATAGCCATTCAGTGAGGAAACACAGCCAGTGTTCTTGACACTATACCGCGACTAGTAGTTTTATAATTTTAGATGTTATGATGTTATTTTAATAAATATTATCAAATCCTTTCTTGATTATACTGTACCTAAGCATATCATATATTTAAATCTTAATTTTTTTCCAGTTGACCGAAAGAGAGTTACAGATTATATCTATGTTAGTACATGTAAGCACGGGAGCCACAAACAAAGCAGTAAGCCTTTATTTATTTATCTTATAAGTTATTATTATTAATATGTTTATTTATATTGCGCTTTTAATGTTAGTGTATGATGTTTCTCTTCCTAATCAATAGTAAGGTATTTTTTTTAAATCTTGCTATTGATTAGGATTGCTTTTTTATTTATTTTTTATTTTTGTGCCAGACTTAACACTGAGCACTTATAAAATCTGCTTGTTAAATTGATGTTAACGATTTCATTGCAGATGCATTTCAAAAACATTTGCATTTGTTTGTTTGCAAAAATTCGTTTTGTACAGGTTAAAATATCTGAAGTGAAGAAGCACCGCCGTGGTGTGGTGTTCGCTGTAGGCATGATATGCTATCACAAGGAGCACGAATACGTATGTATAATACGTGGCTGGGACCTGACTTGCGGCCCGGAGTGGCAGGCCAGCATCCCGAAGCAAGACCTCAGTTTTGGCCACAAACAGCCCTTTTATCATGTGCTTGCTGCCGATCAATCGGACAGATACGTTGCACAAGGTAAGGTTAATCATATTCACAAATCATAGCATTAATTTGAAAAGTTTGTTGTATAATTGGCTCAAAGAATATGACTACAACCAATGCGGAAATTTAATAGCTCCATACGAATAGCTATGTGCAGCGCAACAATCACGTTAATTTCTCTCTCTCTCTCTCTCTCTCTCTCTCTCACACACACACACACACACACACACACACACACACACACACACACACACACACACACAAATTAAATATATCTTAACAGAGAGAGTTACTTAATGAGAAGAAACTGACTCCTGAAATACAGGGTATACTAGTTTGGCAGTCAGCTTCATTGAGTGTTGTAAAATAGAAGTGTCAAATAAAGATATTTATTATTTCGCTATTATACGTGAATCAAATGTACCAAGCTGTAATAATAATAATAATGTCCTCCAGACCGAATTCAGGTCACGGCGGCCTGTCTCAACGGAGGCTAGCCATCGGCGCAGGACAGGATTATTGTATGCGCAAGCACAGCTGCACTCTCTATTCCCTCACTCTCATAATCCGATGGGACGGTAAACCGACACGACCGGAGAGAGATCAGGCGCAGGACCAACGGTTTTACGTGCTTTCCAAGGCACGGGGGTGAGACACCGCCAACTTCCTGACTCCGGGCAGCTACTGAGAATTTCTTGACGGAAAAACTCAATAATTAATTTTTGGCCCGACCCGGGATTCGAACCCAGGACCTCATGATCAGCAGTCGCACAACACTAGACCAACTACAACCACTAGACCAACGAGGCAGTCAGAGTACCAAGCTATACTAAAGATTCAAAGAACTTTCGGCCGCTTATTCGATCTTTTTGTATTTATTGTTTGGCTGCAATAAATATTAATTATTGGCTTAATTTCATTAAAAACCAATAAGTAAATAGATTAATATATTGAATATAGCTCATTAAAGATCACAACGACTGTTTGCATTATATCCTTGCCGTCCTAGAATATTTTGACGCAACATGCTCTGCCTTCGCAGATGCATTGAACATATCTGAACAGTTCTGTGCCCGTACAACTGACATATACGCCTAAAAGAAAAGGTGTACAACAAGTGGTGAAATTAATAAATCTGTACAACCGACTTCAATATAAATAAAATGTGAACATTATTAACGTTAACTCAAAAACTACTGCTTGTATCTTGATTAAATTTATATGGGACCACATGAAAAGCATCACCTTTAAAATAAAAAAGAATCATTAAAATCGGTTCACACAAAAAAAAATACAGTCGAATTGAGTACTTCCTTTTTTTTTAAGTCGCTTTGAAAGCAAATTCCTTCTATTGAGTCCTTTATAACAGTTTTAGCGAAAAGCACATTATTATAAATAATCATGTGCTTTTCGATAAAAAGTCTCTAGGATTATTTTTAGCCGACTTAAAATAGACGACGCAAAAAATAAGGTTGCTACGAGTATTTGACCGGGCGTATTTTGTTGGTTGTATATCGTACGTGATTATCTTCAATTGTTAACCCATTTTTATGAATATTTTTTATAGAAAAGTTTTTACTTCCCAGTTTATGTACAACGACGCAATATTCACGAATCGGCTTATGACCCTGAATCCGACCTGTTAGGGTCTGGAAATTGCTAGTCTCTAGGGGTTAGGAAAAACTATGAAATCCTATCACACCATGCTGACCTCAATCCACACTTATCTGCGTCTTGTATTGATTATCCGCTATCCATACAACCCACCGTAGCCCACTACTGGTCATAGGAATCCTCCATAGATTGCCTCATAAGGGGGATATTTGCCATAATTGCCACAGTTGACAAGCGGGTTGGCATCCGCAGTTTTTTTTATTTTAAATCATTATTAGGACGACGCTGCCGCCCGTCTTCTGGTTTTTCCCCCTCTGTCGCCACTTACGACACCTGGAATGATATGGGGTAGTGGATATTATTACTCCGTCACTACACTTTAAGTAAACAAAAAGAAGCAAAGCAAACTAACATTCGCACTCGGAATACAATACTCTTCTACTTTTAACTTTAGTCAATTTTATAGTTTTGAACTTGTGATGTAGGGAGAACCAGCCATTCTCTCCATCTTTTCGAATTCAGTAGGTAGTATTGTCTTAAAATTATTATTCCTCATTTTAAAATTCGACGAAAACTGCTTCTTTTTCCTCTGCTTGGGAGAATGATTTTCTTAACTCGACCGTGTCCTATCTAAAGTTTTCGAACGTCGTCTTCGGTGTCCATGCAACTAAGAATAGCAAAAATTAATAATACTCACTTAGTTGGATTTCAGCAATACGTTTAATAAAGTTGATTTTGATATTTTGTTACATTTACTGTGCTCTCTCAACATATTTCCGGCTCTAGTTAACTGGTTTCGTTGTTACTTGTTAGGGCGCCGATAGCGTATACAAATACAGGATGACTCTTCTGCTTGGATTGCTACTGTTGCTGACGTTACCATAAGGTGGCGTGTTGTCACCTCTCCTGTTTACAATTTTCATTAACTCCATAAGTAATAAATTGACCTCTTCTTACCACTTGCACGCTAACAATCTCCTGGAATATTTACTGAAAGCTATTGATACAACTTACGCTGATTTGACTTGATTTTTAAATAGGTGTAAATCGTATTAATTATCCATTTTATTATCTTTAAAAATATTATATCACAATCTTAACATGGCGTGCCGTGCATTGACGGCATAAGTGAATGCACTAACCCGTATTAATCCCTGGGTGTCGGATGTCGGAGAGAAATGAAACAGCTGTTCGGCAGCAACAGTCTCCTAATACCTCAGAACAATAAAGAATGAAAGTGTGGCCCCTATGAGTTGAGCACTTTTGTACGGTAATAAATAAATATCAGAATTTTTTATTGATTTATAAATACTGTTTCTTAATTTCAGAAAATTTAATCGCTTTGACTCATCCAACCCGGTTGTACCATTTAGAAGATTTTGTGGCTAAAGAGTTCTTACATTTTGATGGCTTCAGCTATGTTCTTAATGATGAGAAAAAACTGGAATATCCCGATGAAGACCCAATTGTCGAGGTGTTTCGACAACGATTCCATGTAGCGTAAAATTAATCATATCCATAATTTATTATATAATTACATAAAATGTATGTGATGTGTGTATTTATTAAATAAAATTATAATTTACACGTCTTGTTTTATTTATACGTTGAATTATTTCAATATTTCGCTAATTTTATTTATAGAATAAGGGTGGCAAACGAGCACACAGTCAGAGGGTAAGTGGATGCTGTGGCCCATAGACATCTACAATTGTTTATCCTCGATAAAGAATCAAAATGCAGATGCGTTTTCACCCCTGAGGACTATGATGGAACGCCTCATTAAAATGGTATCCAGTGCTCTACACTACTATACGAAACACAGCAGCATTAAGTTGCTATTCTACGCTGTTATTCTCTGATAGCGTAGTCTTTCCCCGATCGAGCTGACCCATTCGCGCTACGACCATATTATAGCTGCGGCGTGGCTGCACCAAGTCTATCTATTAATTGAATAAAAAATATAAAATTTCCCTCTCGTGGCTTATGGTTTTAACCTCAGAGTAAAGATGGAGGGCTACGTACATTTCAATTAATTTAAAAACCATATTCATCGCTCTTCAGTTTATGTTGCAACATAGTATATTATAATACTTGGGTTGAAAAAGTATACCTAATCATATCTTCTTGCGATGCGATACACAAAGTGCATCAAAAGCCGTTTAGGAATGTGTGTCAGCACATGACCAAAAGCAAGGAACAGGTAATAGTGAAGCGAAACCTCGCAGCAGAGGAGATAACATTCAAGGTAGGTGAAATAGTTTATAAGCAGGTGGCCAAAACAGCGAGAAACGATAAAATCAAACCGGCATTTAAAGAACCGTAGGTATAAGATTATTCACTTCCATCCTAATAATGTAGTAGAGATAGTAGAAAACCATCCTAATTCTAAGTCTATGCGCTTTTTAGCTTTTACGAAGAACTCATCTTGTTCCAGTACAACCTTCTTCGGAGCCTTCGTGTTCCAGACAAGATCCGACATAACATTTCAACCCAATTACATAAAACATTTAGGGATCAGATAGAACACAAATTAGTTTTAATTAATAACAAAATAATTTTTATTGCACCTAGGATTAGATTTAGGTGCAGTATTATAAATGGACTAGGTTGCGTAGTGAAGTTAATAACCGGTAATTTAGATAACGAAGACGCTATTCGATTTGAAAGCGAAATCAATAATATTTGTAATTTGGTCCATAAAACCCAATCTTTGGCTGAAAATACTATAAAGTAAATTTCGAAACGACTAATCAAGATGATATTCAAAAGAGATTAACATCTATACTGAAAAACATTTCGATTAATTCCGATACAGTAAGAAACTAGTAGCACTTTCTAGAGATATAGGTACATTCAAATAAGTTTCAGTTTACAGATTATTTTAGATAAGTTAATGCTGCTGGAAGATGCTATGGCATTCTCGCAATAAGGTATAGTGCACTCTACCCACGAAATTTAGTTTTCGAGCACGAAATTTGCAGAATAACTTTTCACTATATCCAGTCGAGGAGATTAATATTGAAAATATTCATAAGGTAGAAAAGTATATTAGCCTTAAAGCCTATAGTACAGAACGTTCTTTAACATTTATATCAGAAATCCCATCCATCCAACCTTCGTTATAAGATATATGTATATACAGATATATGTAAATACATATATGTATTCCTTACCAAACAACCTAAACTTAACCATTATACCAAAATCCAAATTCCCCGCACCTGAAAGCGATGAGTACGCCTACCTGGAAGAAGAGTGCAAGAAGCTATCAGAAGATGCCTGGCTCTGCAAATCACTGGATACTAGAGCCATAGAGGAATCTGAAGATCTCACGAAGAATCATCTCACTCATCAAGCATAAAGATGGTTACTGCACTCGTGCACGCATGAACCTGAAGCGAGCAAAATTGCAGAAGATTGAAGAAAATAAGTGGTCGGTGGTATCAATGGAATCAGAAATTACAAAAACCCAAGGCGGACTGAAAACAGAATATAGGAAACTATCAGGAACAATTTTCATCAACCTAACACAGGACTGTCAAGTTAATACCATAAATACAACGATAAGAACACACACTAGGAGCATTTCTATGAACTGTTGTGTGAATAAGTCAACTAGCGCCATCTATTGTCAGGAGCGAGAGCGGTGGGGGGCTTTGCAGAGAATGACATCGCGGATCTCTCGACCGACAGCGCCGCCCGAAGAACTAAGTTTCTAGAAAATCTATACTCGATTTCTCGGTACCTTGCGCGTGTTTACTTGAACATTCCGGATATTTTGCTGATTTGAATAAATAGGTGGCGCAAGATGCGATCGAGACAGAGTTGAACTCAGCGACACAAGCGACGCTTCGGAGCGAAATTAAGTGAATTAGTGTGTTTAATTATTAGTGTTTTAACTTTAATTTGTGTAAAGTAAATTAAAGTGTTAATTTAGGTAATTTTATCGGCAATTTTTATTGTCACGAACCCTAAGCTCGTAACAATTGGTGTCAGAAGTGGGATAAAATCATGCCGATTTTTACCTAAGGAGGAAACGGAGGGTGTCCGTACCCGAAGTCAACGCCAGCAGGAGACGGACCAACGAAGATTTGGTGGTGCAACGCCGCAGACTACGGAGGGCCAGCCGCCGGCTGCAGGCCCGTCCGTAGCTCCTACATCTGAAGCACCTGACTTAGGTGCTCTGATGGTGATGCTGCAGGAGCAGGCTCGTCGACAGGAGGAGCAGGCTCGCCGATAGGAGGAGCAGGCCCGTCAGTTGAAAGAGCAGCTGCATAGCGGACAAGAGCGTTTAGAAGAGCAACTACAACGCGATAAGGAAGAGCAGATGCTCCTCATGAAGGACCTTCACGCTATCTTCGGAAAAGAGATACGGGAGGTGAAGGATAAGGTTGCTCAACATGACAACCGCCTGTCGGAGGCCGAAACCCGAATCGACCAAGTAAACAATCGGGTTGATAACGTAATGGCTGACGTGAAGAAAACGCTGGACGACCTCAAACTTGGGGATGGAACAACAGCTCCCGTAGTAGCTACAACACCTTCGCTACGTGGATTCAAAGTGCCGCCGTTTGACGGTACCTCTTCCTGGTCAGCCTTCAAGATCCAGTTCGAGGCTGTTATGAAGGCAAATGGCTGGAATAAAAGTCAGGCCATGACTGCTCTCACACTAGGCCTGCGCGACCAGGCCTTAACAGTTCTGGAAGCTCTCGGTGAGGAAGTGACTTATGAGCAACTCCTTGAGGCATTGGAGGCGAGATATGGCGACGCTCACCTGGAACACGTCTTTCATGCGCAGCTTAAAGATCGCGTGCAGCGCATCAACGAAAACCTGCAGCAGTGGGCTCTAGAGGTGGAGAAGCTGGTTAGAAAAGCATACCGGTCTGTACCTGCGCTCATTGAAGGGAACCTGGTGCAGACATTCATCGACGGCATCCGTGACCTGGAAGTCAGAGCTGCTGTGAGGCTCGGGCACCACGAGACGCTTAAGGACGCCTTGGCCCATGCACTGGAGGTAGAAGCCGTGCGGCAGGATCATCGTTCCCATCGCGTCAGGGAGATTGCAGCAGCTACATTTCGCGACCGCAAGAAAGGATAGAGCCCAAGGTGCTATGGCTGTGGGGAAAAGGGCCATCTTCGATCCAGCTGCCCTAAGCGAACCCTAGAAAGGGAAGGTGAACGATCTCAGGAGGGTAGTGCGGCCAACAGCACCGCCCAGCAGCAGCAGGGAAACGAGTAAAAGCCAGAACTGCGGGGCGGGTGCTGGCTGATGTTAAAAGAGCCCCAAGGATCTCGATCTCACAAACCCATGATGGGAACAGTCTAATCATCAAGGGCGAGGTCAACGGAATGCCGTGTAAACTGACCATAGACACTGGAGCCTCTCGTACGGTTGTTAGTACCCAACTTATAAGTCAGTTCCTTGGGGACTCCGCATACAACCGAGAACGCATTAATTTGGTAACAGCCACCGGTCAGCGTATACCCGTCCGTGGAGAGAAGGAGATGGAGTTGAAGCTTGGCAACGTGATCTACCTGCATAATGTCATCGTGGCTGATATAATGGACGACTGCATCCTAGGCCTAGACTTTATGAGGAATAATTGTTGTGAGATCGACGTTAAGCAAGGTGTTTTGAAATGTGGACAGGAGGAACTTTTTATGGAAGGTGCGTTACCAGGGAACGTGTACAGCATTAGGAAGATTGTTCTTCCGCCTAGATCGGAAACCATTGTTCCGGTTAGTCTTCCTCGAAACGCTGGGCAAGCTCACCGTTGTGTACTTGTGGAAAGGGTAAACAATGACCTTCCATGGAAAGTAGCTCGAACCTTGGTCAGGACCACTGACATCTTAGGAGTACGTGTGCTGAACCTTTGCGACCGGGAACAGATTATAGAAAAAGGCACACTGATTGGTACTTGTGAGGAAGTGGATTGGTTACGTCGGTGCCAATATCTATCGACTGGGACCCCCAGCAAGGATGCAGAAACGAGAGTGACCACACTTTTGGAAGACTGTCGCAGTGTTCTCTCCCCGAAAGAATTGGTCAAGGCGAAGAAGTTGTTACTCGAGTACGCCGATGTATTCTCGTCAAACGATGCTGACATAGGAAAGACTGGTTTAGTTCAACACAAAATAAACACAGGTGAAGAGTTGCCTATCCGTCAGCGGCCAAGACGATTGCCGGTAGCACGTGAAAAGGAAGTGGAAACCATAATTGAAGGAATGGTGAAGGATGGTGTTATTGAACCTTCCTCTAGTCCATGGTGTTCGCCAGTGGTGCTGGTGAAAAAGAAGGATGGCAGCATGCGGTTCTGTGTTGATTACCGCCGTCTGAACGACGTTACAAAGAAGGACAGCTATCCCTTGCCAAGAATTGATGACACGCTGGACATGCTTACAGGAGTAAAATGGTTTAGCACGCTGGATCTAAAAAGTGGCTACTGGCAAGTTGAAATTGACCCTAAGGACAAGGAGAAAACTGCGTTCTCGACGGTAAAGGGTCTGTGGCAATTCAAAGTAATGCCGTTTGGGTTGTGCAATGCTCCAGCAACGTTTGAAAGGCTGATGGAACTTGTACTTACCGGGCTAATTGGCGATGCCTGTCTGGTCTACTTGGATGACATCATCATCGTGGGCCGTACGTTTGAGGAACACCTTGAAAACCTGGGACGCGTGCTCATGAAGATTCAGAGTGCCAATCTCAAGCTGAGTCCGAAGAAATGTTCACTGTTCAAACGGCAAGTCAAGTTTTTGGGGTATGTAGTGTCGGAAGAAGGTATCCGCACGGATCCAGAGAAAATTGGAGCTGTAAAGGATTGGCCGGTTCCAAAAGACAAGACGCAGGTTAGAGCATTTTTGGGTTTGTGCTCCTATTACCGGCGATTTGTGAAGAACTTTGCAGATATAGCCAAACCTCTGCATAAGCTAACCGAGGAGAAGCGACATTTCTGCTGGGATGAAAGTTGTAATATCGCATTCCAGGAGCTTAAGGACCGTCTGTGCAAAACACCTATTTTGGGATACCCTGATGCAAGCAAAGAATTTGTAGTTGACACAGACGCAAGTGATATAGGACTTGGCGGTGTGTTGTCTCAACGGAATGGTGACCAAGAGGTCGTGATAGCGTACTTCAGCAAGTCGCTGTCAAAACCGGAAGGAACTATTGTGTCACAAGACGCGAATTGCTAGCTGTGGTAAAGTCGTTGCAGCATTTTAGCAAATATCTTCTGGGGCGAAAATTTCACTTACGAACTGACCATGCTGCACTAAAATGGCTATTGCAGTTTAAAAATCCAGAAGGACAAGTTGCGAGGTGGATTGAACTACTGCAGGAATACGACTTTGAGATCGAACATCGCAGCGGGAAATCTCATGGCAACGCAGATGCATTATCACGGAGACCTTGTCCTGAAGATTGCAAACATTGTACTAGGCAAGAGAGTAAGGGAGTGGTATCCGTGAGGATGCTCAGGGCAGACCACCTCAGCAACGAGTGGAAGGACCGCTTACAACGTGCACAGCAGGAAGATCCGGACATCAAGCCGATCCTGGAATGGATGAAGGCCAGTGCTCCCAAGCCCAAGTGGAGCGACGTCTCAGCGATGAGTTCGATCACTAAAAGCTATTGGGCCCAGTGGGACAGCTTGCTGCTTCAGGATGGAGTTCTGTGCCGTAAATGGGAAAATGTTCGGGGAGACAGCTGTCATTTACAAATGGTTGTCCCTAAAGCTAAAGTACCGGATGTTCTACAGCTGTACCATAATGATTATTCAGGAGGCCATCTGGGAGTTAAACGAACTCTACTGAAGATCCGAGAACGGTTTTACTGGGTCCACTGTCGAAACGATGTCGAGGACTGGTGTCGCAAATGTACAAGTTGTGCGGCTGTAAAGGGACCTCAGACTCGTAGTAGAGGTGCATTGAAGTTGTACAATGTTGGTGCACCATGGGAGAGAATAGCCATTGACGTGGCGGGGTCGTTTCCGGAGAGTGAAAGCGGTAACAAGTATTTCATGGTTGTGATGGATTACTTCACTAAGTGGCCAGAAGTTTTCGCCATTCCAAATCAAGAAGCTTCAACAGTTGCAGATAAACTAGTTCATGAAGTCTTCTGTCGTTTTGGAGTACCTTTAGAGATTCACAGCGATCAAGGAAGGAATTTTGAGTCTCAAATATTCCAGGAAACTTGCCGAGTTATGGGTACTCATAAAACAAGAACGACTTCTTATCACCCGCAATCTGATGGAATGGTGGAACGATTTAATCAGACATTGGAGAGGTACCTAGCAAAAGTTGTAGACAATCGGCAACGAGATTGGGACAAGCACATACAACCGTTTTTGTTGTCATATCGAAGTTCTGTTCACGAAAGTACAGCAGTGACACCAGCTTTCGCAAACTTTGGAAGAGAATTACGGCTGCCTGCAGATCTGATCACTGGGATACCACCTGATGCCCACGCAGTATAACCGATTATGCATATGACTTGCGGAACAAAATGAATGACATTTATGAGCACGTCAGACAATCGGGCCAGCAAATGTCTGAGAAAATGAAAACCCGGTATGACCGCAAAATGAACAATAAAGGGTTCAACGAAGGTTCATTAGTGTGGTTGCACAATCCAGTCCGCAGCAAAGGGAAATCTCCTAAGCTTCAAGCTAAATGGGATGGCCCGTACCGGATTGTAACCAGGATCAATGATGTGACCTACCGGATACAGAAAGGCGCAAGAGGGACTCCTAAGATCGTCCATGTGGATCGCTTGGCGCGTTATTATGGGACCGATAATGCTCGGGACGAGCATGTCTTAGGAGGGGGCAGTGTTGTGTGAATAAGTCAACTAGCGCCATCTAGTGCCAGGAGCGAGAGCGGGGGGGGGGGGGCTTTGCAGAGAATGACATCGCGGATCTCTCGACCGACAGCGCCGCCCGAAGAACTAAGTTTCTAGAAAATCTATACTCGATTTCTCGGTACCTTGCGCGTGTTTACTTGAACATTCCGGATGTTTTGCTGATTTGAATAAATAGGTGGCGCAAGATGCGATCGAGACAGAGTTGAACTCAGCGACACAAGCGACGCTTCGGAGCGAAATTAAGTGAATTAGTGTGTTTAATTATTAGTGTTTTAACTTTAATTTGTGTAAAGTAAATTAAAGTGTTAATTTAGGTAATTTTATCGGCAATTTTTATTGTCACGAACCCTAAGCTCGTAACAGAACGAAGTCATCCTTCTACCCAACGAGAACCTAATACACCAGGACGATGTCTAGCACGTGATACATATTGAAGTCTATTATGCAGTCAGACACCATCCACAGATCACTTAACTTCTTTTTGTAATTTTACACTTTATTTGAGTTTATTATTTTTGTTATATTTCCGAAATTAATATATTAGGTATATATTAAAAGTCTTTCGATTGCCGCCATATCGTAACTCGTTAATTTTTTTTCTCATCAAATTTATTTCTTTTTCTAAAAGTTTTTCATCTAGTCATAACCAGCACCTATTTTAATTTAGTATTCACCAAAGTACACCTTCAGGTCACTCCATAAAGACCAAAACATATAAGTATATAAAAATATATAAATCCTAGGTACTTTTAGCGAAGCAATATATTGTAGTAAAAATCTGTGAATATAAAATAATAATAATGTGTTATATTGTTCAAGTAGGTATGTATCAGATTTGGTTTTTGGAATATTTTGTATTTCTACAGCGATCAATATTTTTCAGCACGAGCCGCTGTAAACAAACGATAAAGTTAGGAATGAAAGAACAATGTCCAAAATCGCTCTGTGAAATAACAGCATCGGATATACACGATAATCAATTATCTATTTATATTAGTTGCAAATTTAACTTCAATAACACGGACTAGCTGCATGCCAAAATGAACATTAAAAAGTATTCTATTCGACTAATAACATTAATCACCGCCATCTTCGCCAATTTAGTAAAATATATTAGGTATAACAAGTTAGCCCCAAACACCGAATATTTCGGATTTCCTCAGCCGAAAAAATGTCATTGATGTAGCAAATATTACGCACAAAACTGTGAATTTCATTAATATAACTAGCTTCTGCCCGCGACTTCGTACGCGGATCCTGTTGCTTATGCCAGCGACAACGGGGTCGTCAAAATCGAATTCAAAGAGCCCGGGGACGGGAAAACAAAGTGATGCGCGAGACGATTCGAGACGTTCCAGATCTTTCATTTTTGTAAGTCAACACGAAATGCCCATCAGACTAAACAACTTTTGCTGACGTCATTCCTTTAAATGTTATTATGTCGCTGGGCTTTGGAGTTCCACAACAGGTGTTCCAGATCTTCAAATTTATTCTCACAGCAGAAAGTACTCTTCACGTGGAATATTTTTTGCTATGGCACCATTTTTATATCTCTTATACTTTAGCTGGTCTGTTGCGGTTCTGCATTAGGTGTTCCATTTTCCAAAATAAATTATAGCCTATATGTTGCCTAGACTTATCACCTATACAACAAAAAACTTTTCATCCCGTATATTTCACCGATCCGGTGCGGAATGCACTACAAAAAAATTCTTTATAAACTATACGCATAGGTTTTTTTTAATTCTATTTTTATTTTAATAATAGTGATAGTTTGTTGATTTACAGAAACACTCAAAAGACGCATCCCATACTTATACTAAAGCTTAGATACCTACCTCAAAAACTATTTAGCTTAAACTCAAAATTTGAAAGTTATGTAGTTAATTTACTGGTAAAAGACGTCAGGTTAATAAGGACATTTTGGTGACGTCGAATAACAGAAGTGTTATAATTTACTGTAACACTTCTGTGTAAACAACGTTCGTTGATTTTCCCTCGGTCTTATTCAATATGTACAGCGAGTCAAAACTGGTGACGCGGGAGCAAGCGACGTACAGTTGTCCGTGTGAAAAGCAGCTCGTCCTGAGGTCGACACCCTCAGCCTTCAGTGTCTGCCCCTGCGACTTATTTATTGTCATGGCGAAGCACACACTCAGAGAAAACTGCACGGGCTTGAATTGAAAGGGGTAATTGTGGGGAATCAGTGGTATACGTGGTATAAACACTGTTTCGCCGACACCACAATCCGTTAGAATTTCCGCCTCAATGATATTTCTCCGCAGCGAGACGACTTTGAGCCGGGTCCCATTGCACAGTTTTGGCGGAGTGAGATTCCGAAGAAGCATAATTGGGACACCAACCTTTAGCTTAATGGTGTGCGCTGGCAGTCCACTTGCACTGAGGGAATTGAGAAATTCTACGGGGTAATGTGAGGTCATCTAGGTCGACCAGTGTTTATTAAAGTGTAGATCACCTCATTTTCCTCAATTTCCGCGAGAATGCATTCATTGATCGCTGAAGCTTGGTCGTTTATGGGTGTTAAAATGGCTCGATCACACACCCAAGAATTATCTTGGTGCGGTATCCTATTGATGTCCCCGTACACCAGGCGAATCAAATCTTCTAAGGTGGACACCACTCTCAGAAGTATCTCAGGTAGAACCACCTGGCCACTGTCTACTGGTAGCGCTCCCTCACCCAATTTTAAGAGAACATCAGAAAATTCTTGGGCGTGTACATTCCCGCCAAGCTGTGATCTCATATTCATCGTTAAGCGCAACCTATTGTAGGTGTGCTGCGCACACACATACACGCACGCACACTTTGCAATATTGTATCTATATACTTAGTGAATAAGATTTTTTAGTTAGTCACTAGTTGCCCGCCAACTGTATTGCACGTTCCCCTATAATAAACATTAGCAAAAGATTTCATCTTTTATTATGGCCGTTACGAGACAAGTATCAAATATATTAATTATATTTGATACTTGTCTCGTAATCATAGAATTAGTCCAACGGATTGAACGTTATCGGATCCCTTCCAATGATTCACAGATCAGCGTAGAGTTGTACATAGACATGGATAGAGGGCGGCTTAATCGGTATGGCACGCGGGCGTTCAAACAGCTAGCAGCGGGCCTGAGTTCTAAGGGCGCTTTTAGTGTCACGCGGATTTGCTCACGCACGCGGGATTGGACCGCATGCGTAGCATCCGCAAAGAACAATTTCATATAGGTATCTATTGTAAAGCGTGATAAACGCACGCGGGACGCGGGGCGCTGTGCGGGGCGTCACCCCGGTGCGGGGTATCCGCATGCGTAAGCGCTGCCTACAACTTCAGTGCCCATTTTAGAGTCGAGCGGGGCGCACGCGCCGTATTGTACTACCGAAATGAAAATCGATACAGAACGAGTAATCATTGAAGTTCATCTGCGGCCCGTTTTGTGGGATAAACGCAATGAATTATACAAACACAGGGACGCGAGGGAGGCTGCATGGAGAGATATTTTGAAGGAATTGGCACCTAACTACGAAAATTTGAGCGAAGAGGAAAGAAAAGAGGCGGGTATGTGTTTGGTTCATTATTTTATTTATACAAGCATCATTACTTTATTAATATAAGCATAATTATTTAATTCACAAATAACATCAAAAACCTTCTAAAACCTTTTGAGTTTAGTTAATTAATTATATATAGGTGTTGCCAGGAGACTTTTCCTTCATTGATAAAGTAATCTGCAAATATATCTCTGATATTACTTGCCGACGTATTACTACTTTCAGTCTGCTGCCTGGGTAGTGGTCCCGTAAAACCATTTGTGACAAATGTATGGCTGACCTTGTAGCCATCCCGTTTCCTTATGAAATTGTGAAGTACACATGCCGTCTTGACTATTAATTGTGCTAGATCTAACTTGACATTCATGGATCTGTGAAATATTCTAAATTTATTTGACATAATTCCAAAAGTGCATTCTATGTACCTTCTAGCTCTGGACAGACGGTAATTAAATATTTTCTTTTTGTAAGGTAAATTATCACGAGCATAAGGCCGCATCACATGTGATGATAAACCAAATGCCTCGTCTCCCACTATCACGAACGGCAACTTTGCTCTTACACTAGATGGATAAGCTACTTCGGGGCAAATAATAGGCAACTCTTGCGGGTCAGGGATACCCAACGTGTTACTTTCCAGTTTCGTATACAATTGACTCCTTCTAAAGATGGTTGAATCGGCGTTGCTTCCACTGGTACCGACATTAATATATGTAAAATTATAATCAGCATCACACATTGCGAGGAGCACTACAGAATAATATTTCTTATAATTAAAATATAGTGATCCACTGTGCGGCGGCCGAATCACTCTTATATGTTTTCCATCAATTGCACCCAAGCAATTAGGAAAATTTGTATATGTGAGAAATCCCTCTGCGATTTCTTTCCATTTGATCCCATTAAGCTGTGGAATACATTCAGACTTTAGTTCAATCCATATTATGTAACAAACTTGTCTTACTATTTCGCTAATTGTTGCAATTCCAATCACATAGGAATAGTGTAGATCAGTGAATGTATTACCAGTTGCCAAATATCTGAAAACAAAAACAATATATTAATAATATGATAACATAATATATTAATAATGCTGACATCAGACATAAGACAGCATGCACCGCTCGAATTTTACTTCAGAAGAAAAATAAATACCCTTAAGGTGAAAGGGCACGGAAGTAGCTAGCGCTAGAAGTTTTTAATTCGTTTTAACTACAGTACAATAGCTACGTTAGATTTCTATGATTTGCCGAAAATTTTATCATAGGGGGGTATTTATGCAGTTATGATTTCATATGAAAAGTTCGAAGTATAGTTATGTATCTCATATCTGCTAAAAGTGGCCACTTTTAGCAGATTTGAGACACATAACTATGCTGTAAATATTTTATAAGAAATCTTCTCTGTATAAATTAACCCCTATGGTAAAATTTCCGGCAAATGAAAGGAATCTAATAAATATATATAATATAATATAATGAAATATCGTTTATTTCAGGCAATATTTACATTACAAGATGTCCTCCTTCATGAAGGTTGACAGATGCAAATAAAGCAAATTTTTGTTAAAACAAATTAAAAACTTACAGCGCTAGTGACTTCCGGAAGTTTTCACCTTAATTTTGATGATGGCAAATTTTACTGTAACAAATAAACAAATTGCCCGATTCAATCCGGTGTTTTTCCAAAAATCCTTAAATGAAGTTCTAATTATTTTTGTAAAAAATGAATTATTTCGTCGATGTCTGCGCCGCGCCGCCCCGGCCGCGCCGTCTGCGTCTAGTATAAGATTCACTTTGCGCTATCGTTCGCGGCGAAATTGACCGGCCTGCGCCGGCCCGCCGTTTGCGTTGCGCCTAAGGGTACTTTTCCTTCAACTGCGGCCTTATTTTTCCACTCTGTATAGGTATATATTTCCAACTAATATCAGATTTGTACACACGGCCACAGATCAAGCTTCCCAAAACCAGTATAAACAGGACTCATGCGTTGTTTATTATCGTAGACGACTCGGCGCCCGGCGAGGCCCTAGCAAGTTCCGTTTATTGGTACTGGTTTTGGGTAACTTGATCTGAAATTGTGTGTACTTTTGCCACTTACTTATTATATTTTGTCATTTCAGACAAGAAAATACAACAACGCTGGCGAACAGCAAGGGACACTTACCAGAAAGACAAGATATCTGAAAAAAATCAGCCATCCGGCTCTGGGAGTAAGAAGAAGAAGAAGAAATATTCTTACTATGACATTTTGACTTTCTTAGACAGTACAACGGAAACTGCTGGAGAAGAGTCACTCTGTGAAGAAATGTCTGAACAAAGTAATTTAGAAACACCTAATGAGTCCACGCAACCAGATACTTCACGTCAAGAAAGTTCTCACCCAACATCAAAACAAAAACAAGTAAAATCTAAAAAGCAAGCACCATCTGAATTTGAGGCACAGTTATTAGAATGCTTAAAGTCTAATCAACTGGAGCTAGAAAGTGAGGATTTGGCTTTCTTTCAGTCTCTGCAGCCTTCATTAAAAAGATTCACTAGATATCAAAAACTAATGTTCAGAACAAAAGTGTTAAATATAGTTATGGAAATGGAAAGTCAAACACAACCTGCATACTACAGTCCCATACCTACAACAAGTTCTAGTGCTTTTACTGAGCTTGACAGTTTGTCACCGATAAATCAAGATTACCAAACCAATAGTATAATCCAGGATACTTCGAGTCTTAACGACAATGCTATTAGTTCTGCTGCAGTGAATGACAATGAAACTCTTATTTCGACTGAAAGCGGCCTGTTTAATATCACGTCTTATGACGTAATTTATACCCCAGCAACAACATCATCTACAGGCGAAAGTAATGTCAACGCTCAGGATACAAATTTACAAAGAAATGAGTGATGTAAAATTTGATTTTTTAATTTATGAATAAAACTCTTTTTATTAAAATGAGTACGATTAACTTTTTTTCTCCAGTTTCTCTCTAATTGTTTGTTTAGTCATATGAGTGCGGTTGTACACACGGCACAGATCAAGTTACTCAAATCCAGTATAAGCGGGACTCCGACGGGTTACCTAAGTATGATAATACGCAAGGCGCGAGTTCCATTTATGCTGGTTTTGGGTAACTTGATCTGTGGCCATGTGTACTTTATCAGATAAAAAAAAGGATTGTGTATGTAGGTTGAACGTACCAATCCCAAATCAATTAAGGACTTTTTTTGACTTTAAATTACTGTCATGTGCAAACCTATAACTTTTATCTATATTATAATAAGTAGCGTGTGATGAAAGGTAGGAATGATTCCACTTTAATGGCGACATTTTATGAGTGAAATAATCTTATTTAATGAAATTTCAACATGAAATTGAATGAAATTATGAACAATGAAATTTCAGAGTACATGACAAAATTTTTTTTTTGCACATGTAAATTTACACATGACAGTAATTTGAAGTCAAAAAACGTTTATCCTACCTGTTCAAATCCCTTTCCACTAAATCATAGCAGGAAATTAAATATTTAAAATTTAAAACTTACCTTAATGTAATAGCGAGCCTCTCAATCGGTTGTATTGTAATCCTTCGTAAACTGCTTTTTTGTAGCTTATTCTCAATTTTACACAACAGTTCATCAAAAGAACGAATGGACATTCGAAAGTAATTTTTAAATTTACGTTCATTATTTTGTAGTTTTCCAAAGCGTGTAACAAACGCCCCAGCAAGAAGCCTATTTTCAAGAAAGGGATCAACATGTACTCTTGTCTTCTTGTTTCGTCGTTTGTAAAGTATGTAAGCGACACATATTCTTCTGACATTGATCATTTTTGAACACGTCTATACCGTTACGCAGCCCGTAGAAAACTGAAACTCATGCTGCGTATGATCCGCAGCGTGAAATTTTACGCATGCGGTCCAATCCCGCGTGCGTGAGCAAATCCGCGTGACACTAAAAGCGCCCTAAGTCTTGACTTTTCATGGTTTCAGATTAATATTTTTCATGAATGAAAACCGAACTTTCGGAGTGCGTGGCTGCAAGAACGTGGGTGTATCACCCACGTAAGTTCTCACGATGGAAAATACCTTTTCCCTGTGTGGAGGACTTGAATTGCAGAACCTATGGTAAAAACATTATCAAATAAATGTTTATTTTTAAGAATAAAAGATGAAAATAAAAGAAACAATAAAATTATTTTCTTTATTTATATCTGTTGCAGTGCTTATTATATTAAATCAGTTTTGTATGAATCAAAATAGTTTAAACTGACACATTTTATGTACCTACATTTAAACTGACAAAGAGTTGTTGATATTCAATGGGAAACACCTCTAAAGCAATGGCACTACAAATCAGAACTATTGTTCAGTTTTGAACTAAACAAATTTTACACGCATAAAATAATCAGAAAATATTATAATTCAAATTCGAAACATAGAATTGATGACCAGTTTCATTACTGAAAGGGACAATTTTATTAAACATTAAGTAATAAAACCTAAGCATTAATAAGGTAACAGTTTTAAAAGTAAAAGTTTGTCGCCTTCTATATCGTGGTTGTTTGTTGTAATAAAATGGTCACCATTTGTTTACCCAAACAAATTCCATCGATTTGTTTTCCTTTTGTTGAATTGCAATGTAATTAAGTACTCGATTAGCATAGCACAGCGAAATTGTAAACTAATATATATTAATTAATGTAGCAGAATAATCATTTTTCCAAACAGGCATTTTTATTTCTAATTTATAAGACATCGTTTTACAATGTGAAAGTAAATCTTATCGATATCGTGTTATCTTATCTTTGTGGTTGGCTTATGTTTGGAAACAAATATTTAGAACAATATCCAAGGATATCTACTTCACGTGCCTGAAATTTATCGCCTAGTAATTATTTTAATACATGTGCAAGTATATTTGAATCTTGGTCATTTCACAAACAACAGAAATTAAAAAAAAATTAATGTTTGTTTTAAATAAAAATGAATTATTTAGTACCTACAGATATGGGCCATGTAATATCCAATGTACAAAAATTTTTCATCGACATCTATTTTGTAATTATTTCGTTAATTAAATTTATATACTGTTATTTGAGCTTAAGAACATGAGTAGAATGGTCGAGAGTCGAGACCAAATATAACGCCGTTACTGTTTTAGAAAATAATTTTTTATATTTAAAAAGCTTGACTAATTTTAATTAAACTTGACTAAAAAGGGCTAATTTATCTGAATACCGACGTCACACATTAGATACTTATCAATAACGTGAGCCACCAGGGTGTCTACAAGCGATCTATTATGCCGCAATATATATGCGGCGTATTTGATTCCGCGTTTCACGTGATATCGAATCCTATAATCCTCCGCCATTTTGCGACTAGCATATTTTAATGAACACTGAACACTAAAACATCGCATAACAATATAAAAAAGCAAGGATTCGTTCGTGAGACTGAGATCAAAAATGGGCGTGCCAAGAACGTAACACGAATATTTTACAATATTAAAATGAAACCTACTTTAAAGTTTTATTTGTATTCATTGCAATAAAAAAATATTAAAGTTAAAATGAAAAGCGACATTAGCCTAGGTATAACTAGAAATATTACTCTGATATTATCATCACTATTAATTTACAGTATCGGAAACTATCATTAAATAAAGCAAAAACTATATGGTAAATGGAACATGTAACTCGTATTGTAGTGGTGAGTACAGGTTGTCATTTGGATCAAGTTTGGTTCTAAGTTATTATTCCAGTTTAACTGTATGTAAGCGACTGAGGTACTCCATTGACAGTCTTAGATTTAAGAACCCCGTTTTCGTAAGACATTATTGTTTCTCGTCCATTTTCCGTGATCCTGGAAACAAAAAATAACCCTAAAATAAAAAATTAAAAAAAAATCATTTCATCAATCAATCAAACCACGTCCTATATATATATATATATATATATATATATATATATATATATATATATATATATATATAGGACGTGGTAGAGCCATGCTGCAGTTATATTAGCGTATAGAGCGTGGTCCTTCCCCAGTCGGGAAGGACCACGCTCTCACAGAATACCAGCGTGAAATAGTAGCCTAATGCTGCTGTATTTCGTATGGTGAGTGTACAGAACCGGAGACCCTTTTTACTGGAAACGAGGCACTCCATCTTAGTCCTCGCGGATGACAACGCATCTACATTTTGATTCGTAATCGAGGATAGATGTAGATGTCTATGGGCCACAGCAACTACTTACCATCAGGTGGACTGTGAGCTCGTTTGTCACCCTGTCTTATAAAAAAAAACACTTAATTTCATTTGAGTATAGAGGACAGTGCCGTACAGTGGCGGTGTAAGAATATCCACTGGCCCACATCATCCCGTGGGTTCGTAAGAGGCGTCAAAGGGAAACAAATCAGGATATGGCAGTAGCGTCTTCCTAATAACGAATAAAAATAAACTGCGGTTGCCAACGCGCTTGCCAAGCGTGCCAACAATGTCAAATGTCCCCCCTATGCGGCCTATGCGGCGGGGAAGACCTGTGTTCGGCAGTGGACTTTTAAGGTATGTTCCGAAATACCACGCAGTGTACTGTCCAATGCAAATAACGTCATGAATCGACGCTACACTGGTGATTCGTTCCAAAACATTGGAAAGTATATGACGTCATACTTTTGCGCCATTTGGAAATGTGTTGGCGATTACTTTGTCAGTTTGTGCTCCAAAAATTATTATATCCTCCTAATGGATATACCATCAATTATTCTATAATTTTTTGTATTTGAATAAATAGAAACAAATTCTGGCATGCTTCATTCGGCAAACACACAATTAAAAATTGTTTTATTATGGCCGGATATCCGACACAATATGGCGGCGGCACGCTAGTACAATAAAGTGTCAAATGATACGTCATTTGCATTGGACAGTACACTGCGTTGTATTTCGGAACATACCCTTAATAGGCCGAGATAGGCTGGATGTCACATACAATGGCGTCATGCTATTTATTCGCAGTCTGCGTCTTCAGTTGTTAAATAATGAAACCTAAAAACAAAATTCAAATTCAAGCGTTTTATCGAGCCTAAGATCAAGTTGGCATCAAAAATTTGGGTGTTCTGTTTATGATACAACAAAACCAAAAGGTCAGCTTCTTAACCTAAAAAAAACCTTAAGTTTGGTCTTGCATGATGAAGTACCGCTGCTATCTTTGATCTGCCAAATACCATTTAGCCGTTTAGCGGATTTACTCGAAAATCCTTCAAAATAAAATTGCCTGTCTGTCACTTTAGTTATAGGTCGCATTTTGGAAAACAATTCACCATCGGTCGCCAAGATCATCCATCAACATTATCATTACTGGAATGCTACTTGGCACAGTTCTGAGCCACCCGCATCCATCGACTTCCTGCACGAACCTTTGATCCCCATCGGTTGTCGGTTATTTTAGCTTTCGATTAACTGCAGATCTGTTTCTATTGCACCTACTGCCGCAGATAATTGATCGCCAAGATGCACGGAAATATTCTATCCTTTTGTATTTGACGTGCGCGCACTTTTGTTGGCCTCTTTGAAGCATGAGCAAATAGGCTTCTATTAGATTAACATAGTTATCATTCTGGACACTATTGGTAGGTTTGTTGACAATCAATTACCTATTTTATGAATTAAAAAAAAAACACGAAGAATATAAGCTATACTTAAAAGTAAAGTTGCAGCCTAATATATGGTCTACTGGGACATATAGGTCTCAGGTTTAAGTGGGACTCATAACAAAAAAAAAATGTGTCAACTGTGTTACAAGCCTAACAGGTCGTAAGTATACGGCGACTAATGGGATGGTGCCACCTATTACTTCTTTCACAAATTTCCATCTATACAACACGTAACATAATTAACGCACTTTGAGAAAGTAGTTTGTTCAGAATCGTTTACTGAATCGATTCCTATCGTTTTAAAATAGGTAATAAACGTAATTTACGTACGTACTCTATAAATAATAAATTACGTACGTAAATTACAGTCACACTAAATCTGTACAGTCAAAACAAACAAACAAACTGAAATTGACGGTCCATTTCAGTTTGTTATGAACTTAAGGCAATAAGACTTTTAAGAGTGCAGTTTCATTTGTATTATTACTAATTCTGTCATTCAATAAAAATAAAGAAAATGAACTTTATTTCAAGCACGTTAAAGTCTTTGCGTTCGTGGATTTGTACTGTGACCACAGCATTCTTCCGGAATTAGTATAACTAATTTGATAAATAATCAGTGCATAAAAATGTTTAACTAAAAATTCAGTGTACGTATTATGATTATAACGTAATATACTAATTGGGGTGTCAGAGAGTGTGCGTTAATTACGTTACATGTGCATGTAATTACATAGGTGTGCGTTAGTTACATATTGTATAGAATTTTTTGTTGCTGCTACAAGCCTACTTTTATTCTGAGAGTATTATGTAATAATTATTGCGCAGCAGAACTCCAGGGGCTGTTGTTGCGCTTATTCACAAGTCTCCGGAATATTTTATTCCTCATACACACAAATTTCGTTGCGAAGGTTTACACCAAATAACTTGCTTTTGGATGTCAACTAAACCAAATGCCATTACCATATGTAAGACAGGTGGTTTTTGCTACTCATATTAACTTGAACGATAAAATACATGAATTAGTAGATTACAGTCGCTTACAATGTGAACCACATATTGAGGGACAAGGGTACCAAGAATACTTAGTTCCGCTGTATATGCAGTAAAAAAGTGAAAGCTGTTAACTGATGCGAATACAGCAAGATCGGTTTATTGCAGCAATTTCCAAGTGTTATGTCCTATGGGTTATACTATATTATTGTCAGTTGCCACCCCTGAGGACTAACTTACCATACGAAACACAGCAGTAGTAAGCTGATATTTTACGCAGGTAAGTATTCTGTGAGAGCGTTGTACTTCTCTGGCACAAGAGTCGTTGTACTTCTCCGGCACAAGAGTCGACCCATTCGTGCTAATATAGCAGCAGCGTGGCTCTACCACGTATAATGTAAGAGACTACTTTAAAACCTTTACAAAATAAGTGAAGCCCACATTTAAAACACGCACAATAAATCTAAACTTGCTATTCCAATGTACAGACTCCATAAAAACAAGCAGGTCTTCTTTTACTAAATGCATAGCTATTTATAACAATTAACATTCCCTGTAATATAAGTGACTTGCCTTTGCATAAATTCAAAGTGCATATAAATAGAATTCTTATAAAAAATGGATTAAGGTACCTGCAGGTAATAAAGCCTAGCTAAGTGACATTTGAATAAAATGTGAAAATATCCAATTTGGTCTACATATTTTAATAAAAACCGTTGGATTAGTACAGTTTCTAAAAAGCATTAACGAAAAATTGTAACATTTGCCATAAAGAAAAACAAAATTAAACATTTCTAAAAACTTTGCTAGTAGGCCTTATTTTACCTACCTATGGTTGGATAATAAGGCCTACTGCTTTAACGAACTCAAATTATCAAAATATACGTAATATATTTAATATTTGTGATCAATAATTACAAAAATGCAGCAATTACGACTTAAAGTTCTAAAAAATATAATCTTCCTTGTCTAAAAGCACAAGGCATTACTATAATCATGATTAATTGACAAACAACGCACTCCTCGTGATTATCAACAGTGCTTCGGTCGTGTCTAGAGTAATCGAGTTAGACGAGTGTTAGGTTGAGTTAAGAGTTGGGTTAAGTGTCCCTTCAACTGAATTTTCGTCCCAGCGGCCGGTCTCCACGGAGACTAGCCTATCTACACAGTACAGAATTATAGTCTCTGAATGTGCAAGCACCGGTGCACTCTGTATTCCCTCACAATCATCAAATCGCAATCCAACACGGTCCGAGAGAGCTTAGGCGCAGGACGAATAATTTACACATAATTTAGTAGCTTCTAATGTCAAAGCCTTAATTCTTCGACACACTTTATCTTTGCATTGATTGTACAGCTGAAACTAGGTCGTTTTCTGACTACGATATTAGTTTAGTCATAAAAGCGTACGATTTATTTGCATTTACAATATTTTTAAAGTGATATAAAATACATTATAAAACAAAAAACTACACGCGGAGAGTGAGTATAATAAAGCCTATGGTGAAATTCAATAGGCCTTAATAACCGCCGACCAAGTGTTTAAGAAAAACCGTATTTAAAAAAAATTACGACAATACGTTATTCAAATCTTCAAGATCCACAAAGCATTTATTCACACAGATAAAGATTGTGATTTTAGATAGCTAAGTGTAATATAACAAACCATAATATCTAAGATTTATTTAGACTGATTTTTATTATTGGTCCAGTGCCAAAGAATATATACACTACTGGAACCAGTGGGGACGTATCATAAGATAAATAATACAATTCTGGTGGCAGAACGTGGGGTAGCGCGTCTCTTCAAACTTGTAGAGACATTATCGTGGAATAGGAGTATGTTGTTATCTCCTTGAGCGTTAGTCGACAGGCTTTATTACCCGCAGGTACCTTATATAAATGACTATTTAAAAGATAAGAATGGACATACAAGTAATAAGCTTCTTTGGACTTTTTTTACTTATGTATGTATTTTATAAGGTAAAAGTATAACTATTGGGAGTAAAATAGTCTACTTGTGATTTTCTTGCCACTTCTTACAAGTTCTCCATCTAGTGGAGTTCTTGGAGTGATGGTGTAACTTTTGAATTTCAAAAAGTGCTTTGTAAAAGCCAATTTTTAATAAAAATACTTGACTATGACATCGACTATTCTCCCCTGTGTCCTCCTCTTATGGCTATGACTGTATGTTTTTTTTAAATTTCTTTGCTGAATGTCTTATAATTACGATATAACTAGATAGGTTTAGTAATTTTAGCAGTTTTAAAATAAATGACTTATAGGAAAAAGAAACTATGAAACAAGGACATGGTAGATACTGAATGTATCGTAAAAAATATTTGGTCTAGTGTCATTATTCAGACAGAAAAAATTAAATTCTCCAGACCTAATTTAGGTCACAGCAGCAAGTCTCAGTGGAGACCAGCCATCTGCGCAGTACACTATTGTAGTGCACGAATGTGTGCACAAGCACAGGCGCACCCTCTGTTCCCTCACTTTCATAGTCCGACATGAAACAGGTAGCAATCAGGCTTTGGACCAACAATTTCACGTGCTTTACGTTGTAGTGCTCAGTTAACAACTTTATTGGCTCATTATTTGCTTATCAAGTACTCACTTTTTAGTAGTGATCTTTTTTCCGTTGACAATGCGCGTGGTTGTTGTAGTACTCTTCACATTGGGGCTGCCGGGACCCGCAAGCGAGCTGTTGAAAGTCGAAAACGACGTGAACGTGTTCCCGTTGAATGCGGCGTGAGCGAATGCGTCGTCAAGACCCTGCAATCCCAGCCCGAACGGACTGAACAGAGATGAAGTGAGGGACGTGCTCGGGTGATTCCTGCGTCCATGCCGGTGATGATATCCGTGTCCATTTAAATCTGTTAAAATGTTTTAGATATTTATTTTGTGTTGTTTTAACTGTAAGCATTGTTTGTCGTTTTGTATTTTTGTAAATAAATTCTATTGCATTATACATGCTAGGTGTAAGACTAAAACATGTAAACAATAATATTAATACATAGTAATATTATAATAGTAGAAAACATTGATGAACAAGCCCACAACAGTGTCGCACAACAATGTCGTCTATAGTGTATAAACATTTATAAATGTTTATTTGCGACCAAAGGAATATTTGACCATCACACATTCCCAAACATCAAAACACAGCACTTAGCTGTGATTTAGCTCTCTGTTCTTCTTGAGATAGTCACAACATGTTGTGGTGGTTTTTACTTGTGCTACAACATGAAAATGTTTTGGAAACAATTTACAACATATCATTGTCTTCATGGAGCGTTTTCGATCTTTGAGACAATCTTCTTGCAAACTTTTATCGCAAGTTATTTGGGGTTGGTATAGTAGGTATATATTTCTATTCCATTCTTCTCTATCATCTGTCATCTCCTCACTCACTTCTTTCTTCCGTATATCAAGCCTCACACAATTCATTAATCTTTTCCTAGTTATCACTCTACTCTTATATTCAAACACTTTCATATAACTTTTATATCACGAATAAAACAGTCTGTTTTCCTTTATAAAGTTGCACCACACGATTATAATGTAAAATGTGTTTCATTATGAGATTCCCTTACCATGACGCTTGATCTAGTGCCCATTTTATGGCTGTGAAGCTTATGTAAGCCGGACAAAAGAAAAAGTTACAGTAGGAATCTTGCATGTGTCACTAAGACACTAGATGTTACAAATATACCTTGATTTATTTACCAGCAAACAAATCGCCGAACGGAGAGCCACCAAAAAATTCTCGGAACACCTCCTCGGGATCTCGGAATGTGAATGGGAAGCTGTGATATCCGAACTCATAGTCGTCATCGGCGGCGGAACGACGACCACGCGAACTGTTAAGACCTTCTTTGCCATATTGATCATATACACGCCGTTTTCTTTCTGCATTTAAATAAAGTATTAAGCTTACAAAAAGTAAAGAAAATTTATTTAAAACTCCAAAAAGTTGTCATTATATACATTTTTTTAAATAATGTGCAGAGGTTAAATTTAGCAAACATAAAAATATACTTAGATAGGTACTTTGTTAGTCAGTGAAAGTTTAAGCATTGTCAACTTAATTTTTTTAAATTAAATTTTAACTTAGGAAACTATACAAACATAAACACTTAGGTACTTATATAATTAACCTCTGTAACATGTTATCAACAACACTGTTTTATAAGTTGCTTTAAAACTATATTTTTTATTTTATATTTATTATTATTCATAGTTTTTTCAAGAACTATTTTTATATACTACTAATCTTGTGTATAAATGTACATTGGGTACATGAATATTTCTCCTAGGCATATAAAATATTTCATAAATTACTCATTCAGGAAACTGAAGAGGTTAATGTTTTTATTGACTATCAGTTTCATATAAACTATCGTGACACATGTATTTGACTAACTAAATTATACTTGGTGATGTCATTAAGACATTCATATGTATTTGTAGCATGATATGTACCTAGCCCTCTAATGGTTCTAATTAATTTTAGAGAAACACTTTAATATGTACTCTCATAAATATGTTTGTAATAGATAAGGTATATAAAATACTATTTGTAGGAGAACTAAACAAAGGTTATTAAAATGTATGGATTTATTTAACATGTTGTTTATTACAAAATATTGAAGCATGAATATTAAAGCGGAATCTTTAAGGCCTTATCAATAAAATTTTCGCAATCAATTACTTAATAATTTAACAAAATAATATTACATATAAGGAACAATCACCACATTCACAAATAAGTTTAAAAATATAATTGATATGTATTGATAGGGCCCCCCTTGTTAAGTGATGTCATGCAGTGATAAAACTTCGAATTGAAACCAAGTCACAGTTCACACCAAATATTGTTGCACTCAGAATTCAAGATTGTTAGTAGTTAATTCAATAACCAAATCAAATTGTTATTTGCTTTAATATTTATCTGAATATTATCACTTTGTGTCCCATTTTACAATTGCATGATGTGTGGTATACAGTTATTAAACAATGAGATGTAAAACTAACAGAGAAGCTACTACCCCCTAACAACCCACTGTCATGAAATATTAAGCTTAACACTATCTAAAACATTTTTCTGATGCAGTGGATTGAAAATTGTTAATCTTGTTATGAATTTGCTGCAAATAAATAGTAAACAAGATATTTTATCTAAGAAATAATTAATACATGAACATGTATGACTCAATAATCATAATTTATATAATTTAGAAAAATATATATTTGGAATAAAATGATAATATTCATAATATTAAATTAACAACTAGCCCTACATTAAATTGACAACTACCAAAAAATCGATGAAAAGGCGTCTCTCCAAAAAACCCCTTGAAGCTAAAGTGTCGGTGCCCATTAACTCCATTCTTGCTTTGATATCTGTGACTGTGGTGACTGGAACCCCGTGCATCATATATTTTCCGCTTGTTTTCTACCCAAGAACAAGATTATAATGTACACTTATTATGAGAATGTGAATACATGCAAAAGAGGTAGCTGTAGATGCTGGACACATAACATAACTTCCTGTTGGCTATAATAATAATAAAAGATGAATGAGAATATGTTAATTAAGGGAGAATCAAGAACCTGATAATTTCATAACAAAAATTAGTATGCCATCTTATAATAGGTAATATTATTAGGTTACAATTTTTCTTTTATTTATTGCTTTTAAACATTGAATGTTTAAATATTTTGTTATTAAAAATGCTAGGTAGTGCAGTTAATAGAAATATTTTTTTATAATATATTTTTGGAAAGGCATAGTAAATATTACCTAGAATTTGCTGCCTATCAAGGATTTTGTGTGGACAATTCATAATAAATATATATCGCTTTTCAGTAAATAAAAATATAGTGAATTAGAATAATCCGCAAACCATATACAATTATGCAGAAATTTAATGTGACTCATTTATTGTCAATAAATTCAAAGCTGTCAGTATATATTTTTTCTATTGTATCTTAAATCATCATTCAGTCTGTGTCTGGGTGTAATTTATCCATAATATTTATGTATTTAGAAATATATAAATATGTTTATCAGTTGTCCAGTACCCATAACAGAAGCTCTGCTTAGCTTGGGACTAGATGGCGTTGTGTGAAAAAAGTAAAATAATAGAATAATAGAATAGAAAGTTAATTCATAGTTAATAGCGGCATATTGTAGATACAAACTCATTTTATAATCTTACCATCAGAAAGGACTTCATAGGCTTCAGATATTTCTTTGAATCTTCTATTAGCCTCATCTGCATTATCAGGGTTCTTATCAGGATGCCATTTCAGAGCTAATTTTCTATAACTGTGTGCACAAAAATAATAATTCATTTAGACTGCTAACAAAATGTTAAAATAACCATACAGAATCTTTAATTAACTTTTAAACCATTTTTTTAATTTTCAAAGCTCAAATTACAAAATGTGATAAAAAGCCTCATGAGATACATACGCCTTCTTGATTTCTGCTTCAGTAGCAGTTTTTGATACACCCAATGTTCTGTAGTAGTCCACCATAGCTAGTTTCCCACAAGGGGGTAAATTTATCTAAAAAAAAAAGGAAGGATTTTAAGTGTCATAAAAATAAGAACAACACAAAATGGAGATACTGACTGGAGATCCAAGAATTCTTTTTAAAATTATAATTGTAAATAAGCAATAAAAGGTTTATATTATTGTCTAAAGTTTGACATAGCACCCGCCTTTGACTTGATTGCCAAATGACGGGTGTATGTCACTCTATAGAACAAAAAAACATCTATTTAATTGATTTATTAAATTCAAACAGAATCATAAATTTAGTAAATTTAAAATTGTAATAAATGGCTTTACTTAAGCATAGTAGTTTATGTTTATATATATATACATACTCTTTGTGTACATGAACATTCATTACACAAATAATGTTGCTTCTTGTGAACTTTACATGACAACTAATGTTTTACCTAGTCACGACAACTAATGTTTTACCTAGTCATGAAAACATAAAGTAGTCTATAACTGTCCTTGTGGATTTGGTATTTTTGTCAGAACCTTAACAAATGAATAATATGGTTTAATTAATAATCTGCAACGTAATACAGGACCAAATGTTTCAGATATTTATCAGTGTAATTGTGATTCTTTGTTACCAGTAACCTTAAATAATCTAACAATAGTTCGAGCTTTTTTATACATATTTTTATATATATGTTAAAAACATGCAAAATACACCAAGATTAATTGAGGCCGTGCAGCAGCCTCTTCACTCAAAAGTATTTCAGAAATGAATAGTCACAAAAATAGGCTTTTTAAACTTTAAAATTGAAATTACAACTCGAATAAAATTTCATACTCAGAGATATTGACAATTACATTAATAGTTACAGATTATCTGTAAAATAAATCACTATAATAAAAATCTTTAACATGATTATTCATTACATAAATAACATTATCACCACAATTTTTAATAATATTAAAAATAGACCTGAGTAACAAAACATACAGTACCAAAATTTAATCTATTGCTTGATTATTAATACTTATTTCTCTCTATACCTGTATTGTACAAATTCTGTTAGTTTGAATTAAGAATATAAAACAATGAAGCATAAACACAAGAAACAACATTATCATTATGGTCAAGTATTCATTAAAATTAATAAAAATTTTTTTTCCAAAATTAATAATATCTCACTAAAAAGTAATATAAAAAAGACCTAAGTTTGTTAAACAGGATATTTTGGATTGTCAGCTTTACCAATAAAAGAGTTACGATCTTAATGGATGCCAACCTCAAAAGTATTTCCAAGAATGATGTACATTCCTCTAGATCCTATGATCTAGTAACTGCTATAGAGCTTATTGCCCTTTTAGATCTCAACTTTTTTATCAGCAAAGCTGACAACCCCAAACATGGTTCATACCAAACTTGGTCTCCTTTTAACATTTATTTTGGAGCATTTAATTTCAATCATAAGTTTGAGCTATAATACAATTTTTCCTTTTTTTCAGGTATTTAAAAGCTGCATGGTCCTGAGTCACAAGCATTCATCGATTTCCTGCATGTCTTACCAAGTCCTCACTCATCTAGTACACTCCACACCCATTCTAGATGGAGTGTTATCCATGACTTGATCTAATTTAGGGTAATAAAATAAAGCTGTCAATATTTATAGTGATAAAAAGATGGAAAAATGAAGTTAAGAGTTTATTTATAATGTGCTGACTGTACATTATTGTTATATGTACAGCTGCTTGCTTATTAATGAATTAGCACCTTATTTTTTTTTATAATTTGGAGATACAAATCATTACTTGCCTATCATCGTAAATCAAACTTTTAATAATTATGTAGGTATGTCCCACATTATTAATCATAATTTATAATATACTTAATATTAATATGCAATAATATTTTTTCTAGATAAGATTTAATGCTTTTTATTGAATGCATACAGATCACAGATTATTATTATAGTTTGTCTTTTATGCTTTATTTCATTTCCGTTTATTTCATCTATGTACTTATGAGTCTAAGAAAAGTAGGAAGAGCTGTCTTACACCTACACACAGTATGATGCATACTAAAATGTTTAATATGGCATATCACATAATTCTAAACATCATTTCAAAGTAAAATATTATCAGCACTGTTATACTTTAATGCTTAATTCATGTAATAAAATGCATAAAAACCTTAAATTAACATTTGTTTTTTCCGGTGAATATAAAACAGGTGCAACCGCAGTCACCAGAAACGATGTTTTTTACTAAATGTCGGAATTACACAATTCACTACCACACTTCTGTCACTTGTATTTTGATCAGGTTCAGGTCGTGAATTATTTGCCGATCACAAACAAATTATTCGAAAGTGACTTCTATTATGTTGTACACATGCACGAAACGGATGATTGGTCTTGTTCAATGACACTAGTGTTCAATCTCCATGAGAAAATAATAACACTGTAATCTAATCACTCTTTTGTTATAACCAATTTTATATTTCAAAACATTAAATGTTAGTATGGACTTAACAATTTAATTATACAAAAGACGGTAAACCTGAATTTTGTGACCGCACCTTATTTCTAAATAATACACTGACATGTAAGTCTAAGTACCTACTAGGTAGCGATGTCAAAAAAGTAGTTGAAAGTAGTAGGCTAGTAGGTAACAATAAAAATACAAGAAAATAGTTGCTGACATAGATTAGCTTAACAAGAGAGTTGATGATTGATTTGATGAAGAAGGAACTGAGTTAAGTTAAAGGCCTGTATTCACTTTGATTAGAGTAAACACGCGTGGACAGCAATTGATTAGTGCAAGTGATTAGTAATCTGCGTAGTAAAGTAATTAGAAGCGTGTTCTATTTTTTTGCGAGTGGACTGCGACAAGACTACGACTCCGAGTATGTCCTTCACTAAACACGTCTGAACAACAGTGTTTAGTGTTTAGCGTTTAGCGTCGGACGTTCACTTGTGTTGCAAAAATGGCAAAGTGTACCGAAGACATAACCTATAAATTGTAACAAGTGAAGACATAAACTAAAATTTGTGCAGGAGTATCTAAAAACGAATGTCTTTACAATAGTAAATACCCTAACTGCAAAATTAAAGGAGACCGAAATGAGGCATTTCTACGTATAAGTGAAGCTATGAACATACCGGGGTTCGGAAGTAAAGAAGTTGATACTAATATAAGAAACTTGAAATCTACATATTCACTAGAGGTTAAGAAAGTTGAACAGAGTATTTGCTGGTCAAAGGCACTAATCAAAGTGAATATATGCCTTAAAATGTAGTAAAATTATTTTGCCCTTGCAGTTGGGGTCATAAATCATAGCTCGGCCTCAGCTCGGCTAGGGTGGTGAGCATGTTGCGTGGGCGCAACGCCATTATCGATAACAAAAAATAAATCATCGAAGGCAGGTACACGGCGGCGGTGCGGTATACAAAGGGTGGTGTGACATTGTTATGTTATGAGTTATTTGTTTTCCATTATTACCCCCGCCTAATAGCAGCAAATTAGTGCAATGATAATTTAATAGATATATCGAAGAGAAATTTGTTTTTGCGTATTCGCTCTCTGAATTTCTTTAGTGACACAATGGCTACTCATTTGTTTTGTACTAAAACGGAAGAATTTATTCAAAATATTATTTTCCCTATGGCATCAATATACCAGCATAAGCACGTGTTGTTATCAACAATTTTTAATATTTTTCACTGAAATGAAAATAGATCCCGAAAAGTTACAAAGTGTTAATTTCTGCCGTTCTCGTGAACTTGCTGCGGCGATATGTGGTGTGAGTGTAAGAGCGGTCGACAAAATTAAAAAAGAGTGAATAAAGGGAGAAGTTAGCTCTCCGCGAGGAAGCGTCTATCGGCCTTGTGCAGTAACTGCGTTAGACGACTTTGACAAAAGTGTAATTAAACAAAAATAGTATCATCGTTTATCGCGACGGTGAATAGCTTTCCACGGCAAAAATTTTGAGTAAATCAAAAGAAAGAATTGACGGATGCCAGTGTTCTATTTCTTCTATGCGTAAAATACTCATAGAACTTGGGTACAACTCTACACACGCTCCAGATGGCCGTAAACAATTGATGGAAAGGACTGTGCGCGGCTACAATTTCTGAGGAAAGTCAAGACCCTGAGAGATAGTGAAGACACTCGACCAAGAATTAATTTAGATGAGACTTGGGTGAACCAAAATCACAGCCGCAAACGAATTTGGTTAGACAAGGATGGATAAGGTGGCTTAAACACAAAAATGGGAAAGGGGGACAGACTAATTGGTAAATATTCTTTCATCTTTTATGTGAGAAATACGACTTAATAATAATTTAATACAAAATATGATATTGATTAATGATATTCATTTACTTATGTTGTTTCAGTTTATTATGCATGCTGCGCAAAATATGGTTTTATACCCGAAGCCAAATAGGTACTCCGTACTGTGAAGTTTTAGAACGAGGATTACCATTCAGAAATGAATGCCGAAGGCTTCACAAACCGGTTTACAAAGCTGCTGTAGAGTCTTGAAGAACCATCAGTCATCATAATGGACAACGCACCTTTAAAATTAAACGCAACCAAAACAGCACTTTTAAAATTGCAGGCGTCGAAGTATTACTGCTTGAAGCAGTTTTAAACGTTTCGTAAAAGAGCTGGGAAGATTGTGTGAAGCATGCAGAAAAACTCCGAGTGGAAGACTTGAAGAAATTTCATCTGGCAGAAGATATCGTAATTCATGTGGATGACGATGACTCTGATGATTCTGATGTAGAATTTTAATGCAAATAGTTTTAGATTTAATTTTAAATATAAGTTATTATCTTTATATTTATATTTATTTTTAATATAACTTGTTACATTCCAACTATTTGTACTTATAGTTTTTTTAATACATGGATACCTAATTAATAATTTATTTTAAATCATTACTATTCTTATTTTAATAAATACGATGTTTTATCTTTTCTTTTTGTCATTTTTATTACTAACCAACATAATGACAAAATTAAATACACTATCGATAACGCTTATTGACAACAATAATGCGCATCGCTATACTTGCCCCTAAGGCCCATGAGTGGGAGAGAGAGCGAAATACTACGATGATTTATGACCCAAACTGCACGGACTAAATAAGTCTATTATAGTTCGCGAACGAACGAACGATAAAGGCATAGATTACTTTATACTGGAGATAAACGAATGAGGGCATCCACGACATTTTCTGCCACCAGGGCAGTGCCACTTAAAAATGAGGTGTATATTTGTCAGATTTCATAACGATTAAGTCAATTTGTTCGAAAAATGTCAAGATTAATGTTCTTTCTGTACTATTAGTTATATTATGGCCACTTGAGGCAAGTGTGACATTAATTAAAACTATAATCGACATTTAAATTCTTCTACTCTACGAGGATTTAATATAGAGTATTCAATTCATAACGTCAATTATGTAATAACCATACCATTGATTTATACATTAATAAAGGTAGAAAAATAAAAAAAAGAGTTAAAATGTGCAAAAAATTAAAGAACAAGCCACTGAAGCTTTTGTGTAATTATATAATACTCCAGAAACTGATGAAATTTTATTTAAAACTGTGTTCTCAATTAAATGACATTTTGTAACTTCAAACTTCACACACAAACACACACACACAAAAACTTCACCTCAGTGTCAACTAGCGACATCTGGTGAGCGAAAGATTACTAGCCTTCATTGGAAACATGTCTCATCATTGTACTAGAAGATACGTTTCCGACCGCTGATTGTAATCGTGATCTAATAGCTTTTCTTACACACGTGCGCGTGCAAACGAGAGTGTACGAGAGCGAACGAACGAAAGAGTCAGTAAATATGACATTCGGACAAGAGCCAACGAATGCCTTTAATTGTTTTAAAAAACAATATATATATAACCACTGATACGTTGAAATGAGACTTTAAAATGAGACGTTAAAGAAACACACATGTTTGGTAGCCGAAAAGTTGCGAGACTGCTATGGTTATAGGATTTTATTTCAATAACGCTAATTATTTTTTCTACACTAATTTGATTTATTTTGACTAAGAATAAGAAAGTGTGTGAACGAGTGTGTGCGTGTGAATATCATTACGATTTTAGCAGATATCGACCGACCGACTAAGACTGACTAACTGAGACAATCATTCCATATATATAGATACAGTTTAAATTATTTATTAGTAGTACTGATGATTGAATAGAGTTAACTAGTTAACTTATAGATTTAACTAGTTCACTGTCGGTAATGAAATACGCCAAAATCAGGAATCGCTGCAATACATTATGTAGAGATGCACAACGACGCCATATTCATACATCAGTCGAGAACGGCGACTCATCTAGGGTGTGGAAGTTTCTTAAAACAGTTGGAGTTGGAAGAACATCGCTAAATGCCTTACCTCCTTGTGTTGATGTTGAACTATTAAATCAACATTTTTCTAATCCTTCTAACTCTTTTGATAGAGAACAGAAATTGCAAACACTTCGTTCTCTTTCTGTAACTCCGACTCCTAATTATCCTCCGTTCGTTTTTAGTCAGTTTACTGTATGTGATGTTGAGAAGATCATATTATCCATCTCCTCAAATGCTGTCGGTAGTGACAACATTAGCCGTAATATGATTATTCCTCTCCTTGATGTTATCGCTCCTACTATTACTTATTTACTTAATGCATGTGCCTCTTCGTCTAAATTCCCTCAAGCCTGGAAGAGTGCACATGTTATACCCCTTCCGAAGAGATCCAATCCTGTCAACCTTTCTGATTTCCGTCCCATCTCGATCTTACCTTTCCTTTCTAAAGTCCTTGAAAAACTTATTTGCCAACAGCTGACCCTTTTCCTTAATAAGCACAATTTGTTGAATCCTTTACAATCAGGTTTCCGTCCTGGTCATAGTACGGCTACTGCTTTAATCAAAGTTACTGATGACATACGGTGGGGTATGGATAATAAACAACTCACAGTCATGACCATGCTGGATTTCAGTAATGCGTTCAATACTGTTGATTTCGATATACTGTTGAGTCTATTGTGTTCCCTTAACATATCTCCATCAGTAATTGACTGGTTTCAAAGTTATCTCCGTGGCCGTCGGCAGTGTATTCGTGTTGATGAAACCCACTCATCTTGGTGTGATATTACTGCAGGCGTGCCGCAGGGTGGCGTGTTGTCACCTTTACTCTTTTCCATTTCCATTAATTCAATCACTCATAAAATATCTTCTCTCTACCACATGTATGCGGATGATGTTCAGATTTACACCCAGTCAACTCTTGAGAATTTGCCGAATGCAATCTCTACATTGAATAACGATTTAAATATTATTCATGAGTGGAGTAAGTCATACGGCCTAAATGTCAATCCCAAAAAATCACAGGCCATTATTATTGGAAGCCGGAGCTTCATCTCAAGAATTGACTGGTCCTCCGTACCACCTATCGAATTCGATGGAATTGTAATCCCTTACTTTGACAGTGTCAAAAATCTTGGTATTTATTTCGATAACTCCTTAAATTGGATACGCCAACTGAATGAGGTAAGTAAGAAAACCTTTGTCGCTCTTAGTTCACTGCGTCGCCTTCGATCATTTGTTCCCATTCCTACAAAAATTATGCTCGCACAATCTCTTCTCCTTCCGATTCTCTACTATGCTGACGCAAGCTATGTAGACATAACCGAGGACCAGCTAAATAAGCTTGAGAGACTTCAAAACACTAGTATTCGGTTCATATTTGGATTGCGCAAATTTGACCATATTTCCCAATTTCGCTCACGTCTCAAGTGGTTACCTATCCGACTTCGCCGGAATATGCATATTCTTTCTATTCTGAACTGTGTATTATTTCACCCTTCTACACCTCCTTATCTAAAGGAGAAGTTTAGTTTTGTAGGGCTTCCAGGAGAACCTCTACGCTCTTCAAGAAAATTCATTTTAAGGGTTCCAACTCACAATACTTCCTTTTTTAATAAATCTTTTACTGTCCAGTCTATCAAGCTCTGGAATGCCCTACCGTTGCGTATACGTGAAGCACAAACGATTGTTATGTTTAAGCGACTACTTAAAGAGCATTACTTGTCTCAGTCGTTTGAACACCGTTAGAATAAATTAAGTGATTATGTATCTATTGTATTTATCTGCTTTATATTATTGTTTGACGATTTTTTTTATGTATATGTATATATATATATATATATATATATATATATATATATATTTGTTTAAATGTGTAAGTTTGTTTATATATTTATATATATGTATGTATGTATATTTATATTTACATATGTTTTACTTTATTTTTATTATATTTTAGCAATTTATATAATTTCATGTATTAGTTATTTGTATGTTATTTTATTGCATGTATTGTCTATAAATCGCTATTATATTATGTATATTTATATTGCACCACCTACCTAGTTCTCACTGTTCTAATCCTTACACCTTTGGTTGCCTGGAAGAGATCGCTATGTAGCGATAAGGCCGCCAAATTGTACTTACATAATATTATAATCTTTTTTGTGTTTTGTTAACTGTATATTTGTTTGTGGTGTACAATAAAAGTATATTCATTCATTCATTCATTCATACTACTGTCCGATATATTACTTTCCTGTATGACTATACTACTGAGCGATCTTTAAAACGACCGAGCAGGCACAAGATAATAGTGAAGTAGTGAAGCAAATAATCATCAATCACTACGTTTTAGGTCCGCTACATACATACGGAATTCCGTTTCGGAATTCCGATTCGGGATTCCGAACTTATCAAGTCCATATAAAATCAAGGACCCGTCGTACACCTCCTACGAAATACGAAATTTTGCGAGCAAAACGGGATTTCGTATGTCAGGGATATAAAAGTCCTCAGTAGCTTGCTTTTACCAAAGACGACCTGTGCGTGGGAAAGAGACATTTGTATTCATAGAATACCCAGCAAGACAGAAAGAGATGCACAACAAAGAAACGACGTGTTAAGTTTTTTTCGAGTAAGAGGCCATAGCAGCCAGCTTGCTGTGACGTGGTGATGATTTTTGTAAAAAATATTCAATTTATAGCAAATAAATAACAAAATAGTGTTTTGTATCATCATGGTATCATGTGCGGTGAGCAATTGCGACATGATAAGAAGAAAAAAACCAAATAACTACACGTTTCACAAGTAAATACGATTTTTGTCACTGGAATTTTATGAAGCTTATTGACTTAGTTTTTATTGCAAATATGTTTAAAACAATAGTTTTAACAATAGTATATTGAATTACGTTGTTGCCTGTGGTTATATTTCATAATTGCAAGCGGAATTTTAGTATTTTTTAGGAATTTATAAAATTTTGTGGTTACGCTAGGGCTTGACAAAATGCTGACGACATGATTATCGATAAAAGTCTTGTTTAGGACCTTAAACTGAATAAAAGAAAACAAATGTTTAAGTCCATAGTATATATATGTTTAAGTCCATAGTCCATAGTATTATACAGTATTGACATACTGTATAATACTATGGAACTATGCAGAGTCCGTTATTAATTATTTTAACCGACTAAAAATGCATCATTATTAACGATTAACTGCGTTTTATGCTTGTTATGTTGAAACATGTGGCTAGCTATTTAGAATATGTTGTAATGCGATGCGTTGCCTCTGAGTATTCTCTTTCTTTTTCAAGGTAACCTACTCGACCTGCACTACGTGACAAATGGTTACGCGTTATAAATAGACCGGGTTGAACTCCGAGCAAAAACTCAACAGTTTGCAGTAAACATTTCGATTAAAAATGTTTTATACAAGGAAACCGATGACGTGTATTATTGAAAGATTCAGTACCCACTCTGTCAGTTCCTGTAAGTGTTGTATTTTATTTTTTCTGGTTGAATATACAAAAATATAGCCTGTAATGGGTATAATTTCTTGCAGATCAAACCGAAACAAATATGATCAGTTTCTTCATACGTCAATAGAGATACTACCCTTCCAAGAGAAGACCTAACCCAACCTGCTTCACCTTCACCTGGGCCTTCCTCAAGTCAAGTACTTACACCGAGAAAAAAACTCATTGATAAGAATATGCGATTAAAAAGAAAATTTTCTGAAAAAAATTAGGGTATTAAGGAATTTGAAAGCCAATACTAAACAGATGAAAAACAGAATTTTAAATTTACGGGAAATTGGCCTTAACGGGTCACTTCTACAGTGATATATATATATATATATATATATATATATATATATATATATATATATATATATATATATATATATATATATATATATGTATTAGAGATATATTTGACTTAGGTTTACCACATGTTTCATGGGTTCACAAAAGAATCTCTAGACACGATATTTGAATTAACCAAAAATGGACCTGTATTCGTAGCTCTTACTTTTGACAAGATAAAAATAAAAAATAAAAGAGCCAGAAATATTAAGCAAAAAAAATTATAGTTATGTTAACGTGGGGAATGATTTAAGTGGCGATGAAATTGATGTTGCAAAGGAATAGCCATAAATGGGTATTGGAAAGTACCTATGTTTTGTTTCCTGTAAAAAACTTCACAGCTGTAGAAAAACTAGACTTTTAAAAATTTGCTTAGATTTATTGAAAGACACAAACTATCATGTAGTTGCAATTATTTTCGATGGAATTGCGTCAAACTTGAACATGGCGCAAATACTTGGTGTGAGTATTCTAACACCACCTTATAAACCATTTTTTATAATAACAAGAAATACATGATTTCTTTGATCCATGTCATCTGATTAAGCTGGACAGGAATTGTTTCGGTGATCATAAAGTCTTTTGTGACAACATTGGACGCAGAATTGAATTTAGATTTTTAGAACAGTTACAGGAATTGCAGAAAAACGTCTACATCTTACCAATAAATTATCAGCACGATACAAATTATAATAAAACCGGCCACGCTCAGTGTAGGGTTCCGTAGTTTCCCGTCCGTCACAATAAGTGTTCCCACTTATGAGTTTAAAGGTGGGTATTCATTATGTTCGCACTCCAGCAGCGCTCCGCGCACCTGCAACTGCTCCCGGTAGTGGGTACGTGCGCGAACATGGAGCGTGCAACATTGCACGCTCTGCGGCAAGCGCTCCGACTTTCCATCAAAGTTCAAAATAATTTTCCTAGAAAGTCCTTATAAAGTTCTACTTTTCATATTATTTCATATTTTCTAAACTTATGTTTCAAAAGTTAGAGGGGGGGGGGGACACATTGTTTTTTTACTTTTGGAGCGATTATTTCCGAAATTATTGACATTATCAAAAAAAAATCTTTGTAAACCCATATTAATTTTTAAATACCTTTCCAACAATATATCACACGTTAGGGTTGAAATTAAAAAAAAAAATCACTTCCCACTTTACATATAGGGGGGCTACTCTAATAAAACATTTTTTTCCAATTTTTATTTTACCACTTTGTCGGCGTGATTGATACACATATTGGTACCAAATTTCAGCTTTCTAGTGCTAACGGTCACAGAGATTAAGCGAGGACGGACAGACAGACATGTCGAAGCTATAAGGGTTCCTAGTTGACTACGGAACCCTAAAAACCTACAATCCCAACAATAAAACGGATATATTTAACAAACTTGGCGAAGTATATGAGTACTTTCGAACACTTAAACGTCCGTGGTTGCGCGGAAAACCATTCGTATTTATTTTTGACGGTAGGGCTTGCCAAATCGTTTATCCCTTTCCAAATGATATCATTCATACCCTCCTATCGACACATCGGGGTGGTGGGGTGGGAGGGGAAAGAAGATGATTCTAGAATATCACGTAATCATCGCAACCGAAGGAATAAAAGGCACGCGCGACCGACGCGCGCTCTCTTTCCGCCGCGCTCGTCGTTGGAACCACACCCCCTAGGATAATAGTGTCCTAAAGAGCTCTCGCCCACGCGCACCACTAGTATAACCGCTTTAGCCTGGAAGCAGTCGAGCTCCAGGAAACCCGCCTCACCTCGTGTGAGAAATAGTTCTAGAAGAAGTTCCAAAAGTCGCGCACCGCCTCTCTCCCGACGCGTCATCGGACAAGAAAGGCAGAGAGTCTACCCAGAAGAAACACCCAGGTGAGTGAACATTCCTAATAATAGTTCCTGCTTGATATAATTGTGTTTAATAGTTAATCCGCTCCAATTTTATTTTCTCCTAATCAAGCAGGATTCCTTTCATAGATTTGGCAAATAATAGTTCGTTTTAGGGAAGAGCGAGTGCATTGTACCGCGTGCTATAGTAGCCATTTTATGTAAGCGTAGAAGCATTTCGCATATACAGTCCACTTTGGTTAATATCTCGCGTAATAGGTTTAAGGTTCGACCGGGGAATTAGATTTCGGTAACCTTAGGCTCGTCGCTCCACCATTTTATGGTCCTTCGAGCCGGATTTGGACTGGTGTTTTAGTAGTCGTTCAACCATTTTCTGTTCGAATTATTAGATTAATTATTTAGATAATGCACTCTAATTCATGGAATAGACTTAAATAGTATTCGTTTAAAAATAGAATTATTCATTTAAATAGTGTTTGTATTTGGTTTAAATTTAAAGCTTGTCAGTCGCTTAAATAGTTGAAACAGTGTAATCGCAACCGTTTTGTACGCTTACCCGACAATTTTGATAAAAATATATTGAGTTTAGCGAGCGATTACGTTATACGGCGTACGAGTGTCCATCCTCCATTATTTGTGCGTTGTAAGATTAATTGTGATTAATATAACTTTATTATAATAATTTAAAATAGCAGTTAGTGGAAATGAAATTGAAATTGAAACGCTTTATGCCAGGAGGGGCATACTTTTTTCACGTATACAAAGTATTAGTGATCACATAAAGAACATTAATGTAGAAGCAGTGCGGGAAACTTTTTGAATGAAATTGAAACGGTGGATTCTTTGCGGACGGATTACGAAAGAATATTAGACCAAATTAATCATTTGGAATTACAAATCGACCCGAAATATATAGTGAACTACCAACCGCTTCTGGCATTTGAAGATATGTTGTGTCGCGTGAAAAGAACGGCAAAACTCTTACAATCTCCATCTCAAAAAGAAGCAAAGCCGGAAATACAGGTACATTCACGTGACTCAATTAGGTTACCGTCAATAGATATTCCGGTATTCAATGGTGATATTAAGACATGGCCCTTCTTCTTCAGTAGTTTTCAAAACAATATACACAATAACCCATCGTTATCGGACGCTGAAAAATTATATTATTTAATTAGTATACTTAGTGGCAGGGCACAGTCAATTTGCTCGGGTTTTACACCTACAGCAAACAATTACTTGTTATTATTCGAAACGCTTAAAACTAAATATGAAGATAGGAGAATGTTAGCTTCCGAATATTTGAACCAGATATTCGATCTTAAACCTATATCATCCGCGAGCATCAACGGCTTAGAGCAGTTTTTAGATAAATTTGTGGCATCGGTGGCTGCACTTAAGAATTTGAAATTTAATGACCCTATGGACGTGGTGTTTCTCCATATTGCACTAAAGAAATTAGACCCCGACACCGTGCGTGCGTTTGAAATGGAGCACCGTAGCTCGGAGATGCCTCCCTTTCATTCATTAACATCGTTTGTGCGAGATCAAATAAAGGTGATGCAGCGCTCCCCGAACGTTAAACAGGAGATTAAAAAGTGCGTCGACCGTAGACAGACTCAACCATCTAAAATAGCAGGGTCGTTACGTCGGCACCACTTCAGCATGCCTGTATCATATGTAAAGATAAACACGGTAATTTATACAATTGTGCGACTTTTCGTAAATATTCACCAAGCGAACGTTATAAATTAGTAAAGACAAACAACCTATGTCTGAACTGCTTAAGCGATAAGCATTTAGTTGCAAAATGCAATTCTAGTTCCGTATGTAGCAAGTGCGCCAGGAAACATCACACGCTATTACATTTTGAAAATAGCAACACAGTGGCGTCAAGTAAAGCGGACAAGGAATTAAACCCTTACTAAAGTCAACGATTCTAGCGGTCGACCTGGTGATGTCGCTCTGTGTTCATTGGCAAATATGGGAGCACAACCTCCTTCAACCGTGTTACTGGGTACGGCACGTATTTTGGTTAGGGATTCGCGTGGAAACGAACAAAGCGTTCGTGCACTGCTGGACAGCGGAGCCCAAAATAGCTTTATAACGCGACAATGTTGTCAGCGCTTAGGCTTAGTAATAAATAGGTCACTTTCATGTCCTGTAGTCAAAGGCATCGGAGGTACTAGTAAAGCTACCCAGGGATATATAAATTTAAAATTTTATTCTCGGATAGATCGTAATGTTAACTTTGATATAAATGCACTAGTAGTAGATAGGGTCACTGAACGGTTGCCAACCATTTCGGTTGACACCTCGGCAATGATTGAATTTAAAAATTTGACTCTAGCGGACGACACTTACGCCGTTCCTGGAAACATAGACATGCTCATTGGAGCATCGCTTTTCTCTCATCTTTTGTTAAACAATAAGGTCAGGGGCAACTCCTCGCATACCGCGCCTTACGCACTGGAAACCGTATTGGGCTATGTCATCGTTGGCTCCGCCCCCATCATAGATAGTATTTCGGCAACCTCTTATTGTGGTATGGCTGTCGAACCGCTCGAGTCGTTAGTCGTCGGCAAATTTTGGGAGATGGAGGAGGTGAACGTCCCACCCATAGCTAGCTCAGATGACAGATTATGCGAGGAAATTTACGTCCGCACGACCGTTCGTGATCGCGACGGTAGATATAGTGTAGCGCTACCCTTTAAAGGAGTGTTTTATCTCTCGGTGATTCGCGTCACATGGCGGAAAAACGTTTCTACAGCTTGGAGCGTAGGATGCTCGCTTCACCCCAGTTAAAAGAAGCTTATGACGGCGTCATTAACGAATATATAAGAGAAGGTTACATATCACTTGTGGCTTCGAAATTAGATAACTACGAAGACACACCGTCGTATTTCATACCACACCACGGGGTCATTAGGGAGGACAAACTTACATCTAAGTTACGTGTAGTGCTCGACGCTAGTGCTAAAACTAGCACTCACCTGTCGCTTAACGATATCCTCTATAGTGGGCAAAATTTACAGGGCAGTTTATTTAATAAAATAGCCAATTTTCGTTTGTTTAGTATAGCACTATCCGCCGATATTCGCCAAATGTTTCTTTGCATAGGGGTCCGTGAATGCGACCGTAGATTCCAACGCATTTTATATTGTTTCAACCCAAAGGAACCTCTAATGGTGTGTGAATTTAACCGCGTTTGTTTTGGTTTAAAGTCGAGCCCATTTCATGCGTTACGCACGGTGAGACAGCTCGCTCACGATGAAGGTCTCTCTTACCCTAAAGCTAAGAGGGCAATTGAGAGCGGTTTATATATGGATGATTTTGTATACTCGGTCGATAGCGTGGAGGAGGCCACCCTAACTACCGCCGAGGTTATAAAGCTCATGAAATCGGGTCAATTCGATCTTGTGAAGTGGACTAGTAATTCGCGTCCGGTTTTAGATACAATCCCACTATCACACCGTCTTTCGGCGATAAAGGCATTCGACGATTCTGATACACACAAGGTGCTCGGTCTGTGTTGGTCACCAGAGTCCGACGTGGTTAGCCTTAAGGTAAATCCGCCCGTAGAGAAGTGCACAAAGCGCACAATACTGTCATGCGTTGCTAGATTATGGGACGTCATGGGTTTCGTAGCTCCGGTGGTATTATACGCTAAGCTTTTGATTAAACAACTTTGGTTATTTGAATGCGACTGGGATGACTCGCCGCCTGACAGCATTGTTCGGTTGTGGCGGCGTTTTAGAGAGGAACTTCCTTTACTAAGAGAAATTAAAATACCGCGTCTTTTAAACGTCGATAGAAATAGCGTCATAACGGTCGTTGGGTCTGCAGACGCCAGCGAGAAGGCTTACGGGGGCGTTGTATATTTCCACGTCCAGAATAATGGTAGAAATTCGATTAGCCTCATTAGTTCTAAGTCGAGAGTCTCCCCCCGTAAGGTTGTCTCTCTGGCGCGCTTAGAGCTTTGCGCAATATTAGTACTCACCAAGCTTATTACCGCAGTTATCAGCGCATGTAGGATAGGATAGAGTTCACATAGAAAGGATATTTGCCTTTTCCGACTCCACCGTCGCCTTATGCTGGGTTCATTCTTCACCCCACCGTTGGGATACGTTTGTCACGAACCGAGTGGCCAAGATCCAAGACGAGTTAGAAACGCGGAACTTTTATCACGTGTCCGGTACAGAAAACCCTGCCGATTGTCTATCCCGTGGACTCACCCCGATGCAAATAATGGACCACCCGCTTTGGTTCCACGCACCTTCTTGGGTTCACTTGGATCCCTCGCAGTGGCCAATAACCGATTTCGAACCTTCGTCAGTGTAACAACCGCCGGAAGAGAAGGACACGCTCTAGTGGCGAACGTTTCGAGCGAGGTTTCTCCAATCATTGCTTTGGCGAACCGCTTGTCCTCTTGGTCGAAATTATTGCGTAGCGTAATTTACGTTTGTCGATTCGCGAAGCTTTTACCGCGACGTTCGTATGTCTTAGCGTCCGATTACAACTATGCCGAGTCGCTAGTATTACGTGAACTTCAACGTGCGCACTTCTCTGAAGAAATCACAAGATTACAATTGAATAGAGCTTGTAGTCGCGCCTTTCTACGCCTTAAGTCATTTTTACAGGATGGGATTGTAAGGGTAGGTGGACGCTTGTCCAACTCGCAGTTGAGTTTCAACCAACGGCACCCTATAGTTTTACCGCGTAAAGACCATATCATGAATTTATTAGTCGATTACCATCATAAATTGAATTCGCACGCTGGCCCCGACTTGCTGATGTCGATCTTGCGTCAGAATTATTGGATTCTTTCTGCACGTAGTTTAATACGCAATCGGGTGCACAGATGTATAGCTTGCTTTCGGGCACGCCCCAAGCCGTCATTTCCGGAAATGGCGGAACATAGATCTTGTAGAGTAATACAATCAGTAAAGCCCTTTACGCACACCGGGTCTGATTTCGCTGGTCCGTTTAAGGTCACGCTCACTCGCGGGCGTGGTATAAGATCCACAAAGGCTTATGTCTGCATTTTCGTATGTCTAACTACTCGAGCGGTGCATATAGAACTCGTTGGTGATCTAAGCATAGCAGGCTTTATGGGTGCATTTAAAAGATTTCTTTTCCGCCGTGGCCCTGTAAGTAAATTGTATTCGGATAACGGTACGAACTACGTCGGTGCAAAACGTATTCTATCGGAACTACATGAGCTCTTAGCTAGTAAGTATTATAATTCGGAGTTCACTCACATTCTAGCCGAGAACCGCATTCAGTGGTCTCTGAACGTCCCAGCCGCGAGTCATTTCGGGGGCAATTGGGAGACTAATATTAAGAGTCTAAAGAGTCACTTATACCGAGTAATAGGAGATCAAATTTTGTCCTTCGAAGAGCTAAGTACGGTGCTCGCTCAAATTGAATGCGTAATGAATAGCCGCCCACTTTGTCGTACGTTGTCTAGTGACCCCTCGGAACCGCTGGCTCTAACTCCAGCACATTTTTTGAATTTAACGCCTTTAAAGTATTTGCCCGCCGCAGATATGGATGAGAACAGACTTAGCATTTCCGCACGCCACAAATTATTAGACCGGTTAGTGCAATCGTTTTGGGAACGATGGAGGATGGAACACTTGCATACTTTGCAGTCTCAGCAAAAATGGAACACAGCAACTGAGCCTTTAGCTGTAGGAACTGTAGTTGTGCTCACCAAAGAGAATACGCCGCCTCTCCATTAGTCGTTAGGAATTGTCGAAGAGGTCTTTCCCGGTTCCGACGGAGTAGTTAGGGTAGCTCGCGTTAAGACCACGGTTGGGTCTTACCTGCGTCCTGTTGTCCGTTTGTGCCCCTTGCCTCTTCCATAATTTAAATTAGCTTTCTAGATTAGAAATTGTAGTTGAATTTAGGTAATCTTAGCGTTAGTTAGTTATTTTGTTAGTTTGATCTTAGCTCTAGTTGTTTTAGTTAATTTTGAAGGAAATCGTTCAAGGGCGGGGGAGATGGTAGCGCGGAAAACCATTCGTATTTATTTTTGACGGTAGGGCTTGCCAAATCGTTTATCTCTTTCCAAACGATATCATTCATACCCTCCTATCGACACATCGGTGTGGTGGGGTGGGAGGGGAAAGAAGATGATTCTAGAATATCACGTAATCATCGCAACCGAAGGAATAAAAGGCACGCGCGACCGACGCGCGCTCTCTTCCCGCCGCGCTCGTCGTTGGAACCACACCGCCTAGGATAATAGTGTCCTAAAGAACTCTCGCCCACGTGCACCGCTAGTATTACCGCTTTAGCCTGGAAGCAGTCGAGCTCCAGGAAACCCGCCTCACCTCGTGTGAGAAATAGTTCTAGAAGAAGTTCCAAAAGTCGCGCACCGCCTCTCTCCCGACGCGTCATCGGACAAGAAAGGCAGAGAGTCTACCCAGAAGAAACACCCAGGTGAGTGAACATTCCTAATAATAGTTCCTGCTTGATATAATTGTGTTTAATAGTTAATCCGCTCCAATTTTATTTTCTCCTAATCAAGCAGGATTCCTTTCATAGATTTGGCAAATAATAGTTCGTTTTAGGGAAGAGCGAGTGCATTGTACCGCGTGCTATAGTAGCCATTTTATGTAAGCGTAGAAGCATTTCGCAGATACAGTCCACTTTGGTTAATATCTCGCGTAATAGGTTTAAGGTTCGACCGGGGAATTAGACTTCGGTAACCTTAGGCTCGTCGCTCCACCAGTCCGGATGGGAAATTTCTCATAAATACTCAGAGATAGCTAGGGATTTTAGGCTTTATAAATAATATTATTGCGCTGAAATAGATATATGTAAATTTCGTTGAAAAACAAGATGGTTTGAAATTTTTACCTACTTATAAAATGTCCCAAGAGCATTTGGAGACCTTTTTCAGCGCTATCCGATCAAAAGGAGGCTTTGACAATAATCCCACAGTTAAAAATTTTACAGCTGCCTAAAAAAGGTTCTTATGTCATACTTAAATAAAAATAAGTAAATGTGGCAATTGCTTGCCACTAGAAAAAATTGCAGTATCATCTACCGGATCCATGTCAACAATTGATAGAATTAATAATTTATCAAATTATAAGAAAATTTTCAGCGAGGTTGTTGTTGTATATAAGTATACATATATTACGCGAAACATGAGAAGGGTCAAACCTTTTTACTGACGCCTCTAAGCATTCTGATAATAGTCTTCAGCTGTCTGGATACCAAAATATAAAATTGTTTTAAATTTTAAAAAATCCAAGTGCTACTTCAATTTTAACTGGTGCATTTGCAATTTTGGAAGCAATTTTATTCATAGAAGCGCACAAAACTAACAAATGTACTGTTTTTACTGACTCATAGTTCCTTACAAAGGATTTTATATAACCCATTTCGAAGTAAATCCAAATTCCCAATTATTTTTAAAATAAAAGATGCATTGTATAGATGTTTCTTTTTTAAAGGTATTAACTTGAAACTAGCTTGGCTGCTAAGTCGTAGTGGCATACGTGACAACTAAATTGTTCATTCCTTGGCAAAACAAGCATCTACTTCCGGTACCCTCATACATTATAGGTATAAAGCAAGGTTTAAAGGAAGCCAGTGTTGGCTGTTGGCCTCGTATAAACAGTTTTTAAACAAGCCAGTGCCGGCTGCCAGCACTGGCGGGAATAGAGCGCCTGCCTATTTTCAAGCCAGTGACCTTCGCCCGCGTGCCCCGCAATCCCCGCGCCAAAATAAATAATTTGTAATATGCCAAATTAAAAAATTTACTAGTAGTATTGTACACATTCCTATATTTGATGTATGATAAACATTATTTTTCAGTTAAAGTTCAAAAAATCATTAATTTAATACAACAATTTGCAAGAATAATCTAGGAATGAAATGAATCATTTGGCCTCATCTAAACAACACGGGCCAGGCCAGCGCTGGCTTATCTGAGGACTGGCGCTAGCGTCATTGGCTTTGTTTAAACCGTGCCCCGTTAGCTCATGGCCATACTCTTATTCGATATTATAAAATTACCTACGGCTGGCTCAGGACGGTATCAAATTTGATACCAAATACCGCCCTATGAAAAAATATTTTTTTGTTTTAAACAAAACGAAAGACAATATGCAATGAATAATATAATAAAAGACAAAGATATGCTCCTTTATTTTAAACCATAACTTGGCAATGTTTCTTAGAAAAAAAAAGAAATCACTCTGAACTTTCAGCGTTCCACGTGTCGCATTGCAGAAGGTGCTCCGTCTTTTTTATAGAATTTTATATTTGTGTCTGGACTAAAAACGCAAGTATTAGACTTTTTTGTATTCCTTGTAATAAAGTAAACACGTAGATATATAATATGTGGCATAAAAAGTGAAAAGTAAGTGCCAAAAGTACTTCGAAATCCAGAAGGCCCATTTTGGCGGTTGGGTCAAAAATTTTGTTATTTTTCCAATTCTCATTTATTTTTAGTGTAAAATGTAACTAAAAAATAGTTTTATAACATATTTCAAATAACTTGACGTTGTATTTATTTCAAATTCACACAAAAATATATTCGAAATATTGTTCGAAATGTCATATAGATAATTATTATTATTATTTTTATTTTTTTTAATATTTTGGTATGAGTAACGAATAGAAACACATAAAACATAAAAATATACATATTTCCAAACATTTTCATATACATTTCTCCAAAAACAAAAGTGTAGAATTCAAATTAGTAGTAATTTTGGCACTAAAAGTGAAGTATATACTACTACTATGCAATAAAGGGTAATTTATGAATTTTATTACAATTTCTAGCAACCAAAAATAATTTTATTCGATAGTTTATACATTCAACAAGAATTTCTGTAAGTTTTGTCCATAAATATTGTCTCAAAGTGAAAATATAGCAAAATTTGCAAGTTAGCAAAAAATTTGCAATTCCCGCCATTCGCGTCGCGAGCAAACAGGAACAGTTAACCTGTTTGCTGTTTTTTCTGATACTCATGACCTTTTTCTCTTGCGAATTCCCTCAGATGTTAGATTCGAATTACCTTTGGGAAAAATATCAAAGGTCTATCGGTATCGGAAAATATTATTAGAACTGAACCTGACATCCCCTCCAAACCATGGTTTTTTAAATTCAGGAACGGCTCCACACATAGTACATCTGTTATATGTAGAATTAGATTGGGACACACTGTTTCACCTGTAGTTTTGGCAAAATTTAAGATTAGAGATAGTTAAATATGTCAGTGCGGACTAGATGAAGGTACGATCGATCATACATTTTTTAACTGCCCTAGCCTCTCCTTTTCAATAAACAATTTTCTTCCTAATAACATCCCCGTCCTATTAATCATAAGTCTTTTAAGTATTAAGTTAAAATTGGCAAATACTTGCTAAAGAAATGCCAACTTTAAGTATAAAGCCACTCTTAAGTACTCGATAGGAGAGCAGGGTTGAAATAGTCAAAACTCTACGTTTTATTCTGAAAAATGCCTTGATTATCATATTTTCCGATAGGAGTAGACGTTGAGTCAAGAAACAATGCAAATTAATTGCTGGCAAAAATCAAGTCGTTTAAATTCATCTGCTATCTGCTTATTTGGTTTAAAATTTTAAGCACCATAAATATAGTTAGCGAGGCACTACAAAAGCCAGTCGTCGTATTGTCTGTCAGAAACGGTGAAAATTATTCATAATGCAAAAATAAGTTTCAATCTGCTCGCCTAGCATGTCGATTAAGACAAATTCTCCTTACAAAGGAAGATGTTCATGTCCAGCAGTGTAGTATTATGGGCTGATGCATAAGAAGAGAAGTAGCAGCAGTAATAGACGCATCAATGAACTTAATTGTCGATGACTATTATTATTCGATGCATAATGGTCGTTACTTTAAGTATAATTTAATTTTTTTTAAAATGGACAATTTAATTTGACGATAAGCCATGCGGCACTTTAATCCTAGTCTTTATAGGTGACAACGCATCTTTGTTTGTTTTTTTGCTTGTTTGAGTAGGTTAGAGAAAAGAAAAAAAAGAAAGACCAATGGGTGCGTTTGGCAGAAAAAAGCGCTAGCAAGCGCTTGCAAGCAAAATGGCGATCGTAAGCGGTAAGCGCTATCAAATCGTAAGTAGCTATTTTCCTCCAGGACACGATGTTAGTTTTAACCGGGGAATCTAACCTAATTTAAACATATGTTTGTAAAGTATTCATATTAAAAACTTACCAATCATGATTTTTTAATAGCATGTATATGTTTATTCATGTCATTATATTACTTAAAACTAATATTGCACAAAACAACTGATAAACTCTACTTCAAAACAAACAAATTAAATAAGCAAAATGGCGGATTGTGTCAGCGCTACTGAAGTAGCAATCGTGTCCTGGCCGAAAACTATTTTAGCGCTTATAAGCGCTTGCTAGCGCTTTTTTCTGCCAAACGCACCCAATTTCATACATGGACTGCAATAGCTGCTAATCATTAGGTAGGTTTTACGATCTGTACTTTCTCTAATAATAAAAAAATCTAACAAAACACGGTTTACGAAAGAAACTGCCTGTGAAGACGACGCACAGTACGGAGAGCACAACATTGTCATTCCATGGTGCTGAAATAAACGTTTTAAAATAGAGTCCTAACCCCACTTTGTGATTAGATTTCTGCTAATTTAACCAGAAACAATAAAATTGTGAGAATTTGTCCTCCAATATTAAATCGTTACTAAAAAATTTGCCCCACATCTTACTTACTTACTTACTTATCGTCACGCACAATCCCTAACGGGGTAGCCAGAGAGAACAGATCGCCAAGTGTCACGATCCTTACATACCTCTTTCGCTTCTTTCAGGTTCATTAACTTCTTCATACATGCACGTCTAGGTATCCGAGTACTCTTGACCCTCCCCTCTTCGAGCAATTTGCTCACATGGTCTTCGAAAGTTAGTCTCGGTCTACCTCGACACCTTTTAATATTTACTTTCGCTCTATATATTTTCTTCACCATTCGGTCTTCACTCATTCGTTCAACGTGTCCAAACCATTGGAGTACGCCCCTATCAATTTTTGTGATAAGGTCATCTTTCAATCCTGCCATATTGCGAATCTCTTCGTTTCGCTTTCGGTCGGCTATGGTAACGCCACACATTTTACGAAGAGATCGCATCTCCACTGCATTCAACTTGCTTTTATGCTTCTTCTGGCATACCCAGGTTTCGCTGCCATATAACAAAGTCGGTACCAACACTGCGTTATGTATTGCAAGGCGTGCACTCTTCACCACGCCTTGCCTTTTTATTAATGCATTCAGGGCACCATTGACTTTGTTTCCGGCAGCGACACGCCTATCCACATCTAAATCACATCTTCCATCCCGGCTGAAAGCACTCCCCAAGTATACAATTTCATTTACCTGTTCTAGACATTCCTGATTTACCCATATTTCACATTTCGTTCTCTCTTCGTCCTTTTCAAATACCAGAACCTTAGTTTTATTAGCATTCAAACGCAGACCTTTAATTTCACATTCCTCTTTCATACACGTGACTAATGCCTGCAGTTCTGCTTCTGATGGTGCAATAAGCACTGCATCATCAGCATACAGCAGACAATTAACTTTTATGTCACCCAATTTCACACCCAAACAGCTATCTTTCAGCTTCTGTAAACAGCTGTCGAGATACAGTATGAACAGCCAGGAAGACATGACACAACCCTGTTTTACGCCCGCTTGGACGCTAAACATGGGTGACAGGTCATGCCCTACCCGCACACAGGCTTTACAGTCATAGTAGAGTGACTGCACAGCCCTTAACAATCGACCATCCACACCATATCCCGGCAACAGTTCCCACATTTTCTTCCTTATAACCTTATCAAATGCTTTCTCCAGATCCACAAAAGCACAGAAAATCCTCTGGTTAACACTCAGAAGCTTCTCCGTGATCATGCGGAGAGAAAACATTTGATCCGTGCATCCTCTTCCAGGTCTAAATCCGCATTGTGCCTCCCATAAGAATCTTTCCGATTTCTCTTGCATCCTGCGTGTCAAAACCTTCGAATAAACTTTACTTGCTAAACTGGTCAAGCTGATCGCCCGATAGCTCCCGCAGTCAAAATGTGAACCTTTACCTTTATATAAAGGCACAATGACCGCGGATCGCCAATCATCCGGGACATCTCCCGTCCGCCAGCACAAATTGCACAGCAGATGAAAGCTGTCCCAGACGCGAGGCCCACCGTACTTGACCATTTCAGCAGTAACTCTGTCTAGTCCCGCAGCCTTACCACATTTCAAACTTCGAATCGCACGTTCAATCTCTTTCATGCTGATGACCTCAGTGTCATCGAGGTCCGTGTCTGGCGTGCCAGTCACGGCGTCACCCCCGGATCCTTCACTAAGATCATGACACGCATACAATTCTCTATAAAATTCACTCCATCGCTGCATGACGTCCGATTTTTCTGAGAGGGCGTCATTGGTTCTCGAAAGCACTTTGTTCATTCTTAAAGCTGTCGCACCACTCCGGGACCTTCCAACCTCTTTCCAGAAGAGTTTGGAGTTTTCCCTAAAGTTGTGCGACAACCTCTCGTCCGCTTCTATTCTACACCTTTCACGTACTTCCTCAATCAATGTTTTCGCATGAACTTTCTGCAGCTTATATCTTTCTTTCATCTTCTCTCTCATATGCTCATCGTTACTAGAGGCTAAGTAGTCTAACCATGCTTTTTTCTTCTTTTTTACAGCTTTTTTCACTTCGTCATTCCACCATGCATCTCTTCTTTTACTACTACCTCTTTTTGTCGTACCACATACTTCTTCCGCTGCACTTACCATTCCATCCCTAAGGTTCTGCCATATTCTCTCCACACATTCTTTCCTGCCATCGATGGTGTCAAGCTTTTCGGCTACCCTCGTGTGATATTTGTCCCTAGTATCCGCTTCCTGAAGCTTCCAGCTTCGGATGCGACAGACCGACTGTGGTTCTGTTACTGTCGTCCGGTGGCGCCAACCCGCGAACAAACCCCTAAATCTAGTAATTACTAGATAATGATCCGTTCCCAGGTCAGCACCCCTGAACACTCGTGTATCCATCACCTGTTTTCGCAGTCGGTCATCCACCAGGAACAAATCAATCATACTTCTCTCATTCTTTCTTTCTCTAGTGTACATATGGATCTTCCTGTGATTAAACATAGTGTTTGTCACAAGAAGACCCTTTTCCTTGCATACAGCCAGTATAAGCTTGCCAGCATCATTAACCCTTTTATCTCCAAACTTTCCAAGCACCGACTCGTATCCTGGTCGAGCGATGCCTACCCATCCATTCAAATCACCACATACAACAGTTCTTTCGTTTCCCTTAACCAAATCTAGAACTTCTCTTACATTCTCCCAAAACTCCTCCAGCTCAGCCCTGGACGACGAAGCTACCGGCGCATAAACAGCCAAAAGGAATAACTTCGTCAGTCCCATTTTGAAGCGAACCCAGAGAAGTCTTGAGTTCACAACCTTGTATTCAGTCATAAGATCGACCAACCGGGACGACAACAGCACTCCCACTCCTTGGCAGGCGTTCTCGCTTTCCGGGACTCCGGACCATATAGCTAACGTCCCGCCAGGGAGCTCTTCAATACCACTGCCTTTCCGTTTGGTCTCCGACATACACACGACATCTAATTCTCTTTCTTTCATTATTTCGATCAACTCATTCGTCTTATCTCTCATGCCTCCTCTAACATTCCACGTGCCAACTCTGCACTCCGTCCTCCACCTTCCGCCGTGTCGGGCTGTGCGTGACGGGTGGCGGTCCCCATCGCCGCTTTGCGCGCTGCATTCCACACCAACGGGGACGAGCTGGTGTGCGTCGCCTTGGGGGGACGCCCTAACCCTCGTTCGCATGGGTGCGCAGCTGTGTAGAATTGCAGCCCTGAAAAGGGCTGGCAGGGGTCGCGACGAGCACGCTTCTACAATGACCCCCAATTCTTCTTCTTGCTTCTACAATTGCCCCACATGTTAAATCAAAAAAGTAATAGAGGAGTATATTGAATATACAGTATACAAGGAAAGTATTACAGTACAGTAGTCATTTATTATACTTAATGGAAGACTTTTTTGAGGCATACAAGATCATTATAGCGGTACGTACTAAAATTATAACATACAGTAAAATACTTTTGAAAATCATTTGTTATAGGATGATACACAATCTTAAATCTTAGACCATGCTCATACACAGACGTTCTTAGACGTTTTCAATTTCTATCATATTGTTTTGAAACTACATCACGATTAAATTGTGCTTTTGTTGCATATTACTAAATATACAGTACTTCGGATAAAAACAAATGAATACGTAAATCCTAGTAATACTGTGAAAAGTATTGTAAATGCAATGGAAAATTGTTGCCATTTTCAAATATTTAAAACTCTTTGAAAATTTTCCTCAAAGTATCCAAATATATTTCTGCGTGTTTCTTTTCGAATATCAAAGCCGGTCGAATGCGGATCGCTTTCTCACCGCACACTCCACTGAGCACACCTGAAATGAAATTTATAATATTTAGCTTACTATATCAATGGTGTTAAAGTTTACATTATAAGATCGAAAATACGAATCTGGCGCGAACTCTGCCAGCAACGATGACGTTATAAATTGCAATTTTAGTGCTGACTGCTTATTTTACCACATTCTCGGTGGGTATGTAAAAGATTGAAACTCGAATATTTGAGGAATAAAATGTTTAAAGATAAAAGTTGAGATGGTAGGACACCTTTTTCACCTACGAGTCCGTGTGGGGTATACCATCCTCTAAAATATCTCTGCCGCCAAAGAGTAGTACTTGTACTGTGGTGCTCTGGTCTGAAGAGTACAGAGAATCATTATAATTACAAGCAACAAAGTATCTGTAGCCTTCTTCATTAAAATTTGCTGCAGGTCCACTGACTGCAGTGGACTCTTATCTTAGTTTATCAACTCACTTTCAGAGGAAAATAAATCGCAAACACGTACTGGTGCAATGCGGCGAACTAATTGCTTCATAAGTCATAACCGTAGAATACTACAATGCATACATAATAGAACGGGGGAGTGGTCCGAGTCCGCGCAGCCACTAAAATGTCACTAACATGTCAATTCACACGTATAAATGTCAACACGAGATGTGTTTTGACGTTACAATCGTTTCCAAATTTCGCACACAAATTATTTAGAAAATGCCAAATTAAACCCTATTTTTAAAATATGTATTAAAATTTAAACGATTTTTTTAACGATGATCTTAAACATTAATCAAAAGTCTAAAATTTGTACATTTACTCGATCTGTCAACACAGCGAATCGGGTTTGGCGACGCCAATCCTCGTACAAAATAAGGTTAACAGCCATTCTATTGTGTATTATAGTATTTTATGGTCATAACCCACATATGCCCAGTAAAAGTAAAAAATTACAGGCTGTACTTTTTTACTTTTACTAGGCATAATCCAATTTTTCTAATTAAAATTGTCATATTTAAAAGTATTTTTTTATTGTTATTCCATTACATTAAAAATTTTAGTATAATAGTTTTGCCATTTATTCCATTCGAAATCAATCATTTCAAAAATATGACGATGGAACACTAACCGTTTTTCTTTAAAGTGATATTAATCTTGTCTCTAATCTCAGTGGTAGGTGCGTTGTAAGCTAAGAATGTGCCGCGTCCTCGAACACTGTTAATAATATTAGGGTACTCGTTCTCCAACTGGTGAAGACCTTCCTTTAAATACTTTCCGGTTTCTTGTGTCTGACTAATTAGATTATCATTTTTTATGACTGTCAGCACTTGCTTTAATAGGATTAATTTTCCCGGATCTCCCATCCAAGTATTGAAAATTCTATATGGTTGTAGTGGCCTGCAAATAATTTAACAGCAATAAAGTATTTTGAATGGCAAAATCACAAAGTGAACACTCTGGTTCTTGCAAATATCAAAAGAATTATGCTTCAATTTTATTAGTTTTTCGAATAGTTATGACGATTTAAAGGTTGAATAAATTAGATCAAATTTTGTCGTATGTAAATTAAATTATTTTAGTAAGTAGATTTAAGTGAAATCATTTTAATAGTACGAGTAGTAGTTAGTTAAAAGATTATTATACGACTCATTTCGATGAAAATTTACCACTTGCTTTAATATTTCAACACGATATTGGTTCAAGCGGTAAAGCATTTCTGAAAGACTAATTAGTTAAGTAGTATAAGTGTTAAAGCGCCCTGCAAATAGTCTGGGTCTAAATCCAATCAAAAATTTGTGTGTCTTTTCAAGCCAGAATCCTCTAGACGATATCCTGAATTTAGTGAGGGATTGGTAGTAATTAGTGACTAAAATAAAATTACGTAAATATATCGGTACCGTATTGTATACCCTTAATGTAATGGTGGCCACACACGATCAGTTCAACTGATCATTCCAACTGATCAGTTCAAACTAAAACAGTTGATATTTTTTAAAATATCGGATTTTCGATATATCCCCGCATAAACTTATATGTAAAACTACGATATTAATCTTTTTTTTTAATTAAAAATATTAGTAGTCTTATTATTTAATATTACTAATATTCCTTTTAACCACTCCTGTCCTTTCAATCACTCCACTCATTAACATATTTATAATGATCGATATATCGAAAATCGGATATTTTAAAAAATATCAACAGTTTTAGTTTGAACTGATCAGTTGGAATGATCAGTGGAACTGACCGTGTGTGGCGACCATAACGGTATTAAGTCCACTACTGTTATAGGAAAGATATTCTCCATAGTAGCCACGCTTGGCTAGCGGGTAAAAAAAAGTTTTTTTTAAGATGTTATTATGAAGACGCTGCTACCCATCTACTGGTTTGTTTCTCTCTACGACACCCACGGTACGATTTGGGGTACTTAGTGGATACTCTTGCACCATGACTACACGGATATATAGTTCTTCACCAATTAGTCAGTATATCTTGAAATAGGAATCGCATTATTGATCCAGACAATACTGGAGCTTTTGTGGGGAGGCCGCTTGCATAAATTCAGGCTAGAATTCCCTAAAAAAGGGCCTATAATATCTACTAAAGTATTGAGCCACCATTTTTTTCTCAATTCACTTATTGTCACGAACTCTTCACTATCTTGACATAATAAAACTACGGATATCGTTGGGTGGTTATTCCTTTTAACATTTATAAAACTTATAAAATTTATAAAACTTGAGAGAATCAATACCTTGTCGTTGTTGAGCTGTAATAAACGGCCGATGCTCCCCAAACAAATATTAAGTATTTGTTTTTTATTCAAATGTTTGTACCATTAAACTACATCATTTGTTATTTTATTAACTGTTCATATCTATGATAATAGTCTTTTGCGGTTTCTTTTTATTAGTTCAACTTAGTACTTTAGTTTAGTAGTTTTATTTTATTAAATATACTTATTTTTAAATAAACGGTTATATGAAATTTCTTTGAGTACTTCATACTCGTAATGTGGCCCTCCAAAATACGTGAAACATTAACTTTCAAATTAACTTGTACTACGAAAGTCATACTTAGTGTTTCCAATTATATTATGTCCACAACTGTATTTCCAAGAATTGTTTACTCAAAGTATAATATAGTTACTTAAAGTACACACACTTTTAATTAAATTCTAATGTCTCCCAACGCTAAGCAAAAAAAAAACATTCAGCTTTCTACACGGTCCTTTTCAGTGCCAATTGTACATTGCGAGCTGTAACTTAGGTTATAATTAAACTTACATGAATTCTTCGCTAAAATAGAAGCCGCCTGTTAACATTTTCTTACTGAAAGTAACGATTTCGGGTGGTGAAGGTAAGTCAAAGTGCTCGTGACACCACATCTTGCCGGTCGGGCCGCAGCCTGTTTGTACCTCATCAATAATGAGGGCAATGCCATTCTGCAACATAATTATTAATATTATTAACACAATCACCCGTAAACTATGTCTATAATGTTCCCTGATCGATGTTGATTTTGACAACTAGTTGTTACTAGGATCGCCAGCCCTGCTATATACATAATATTCTACAATTATTGGGAGATTGATTTTTTTTTAAAGTATAAATAGGTGAAGCTATCGTATTTTAATATAGTTTGAGGCTGTTAAAAATATTCTTTTGAAAATATAATATTGATTTAAAACATTGTCATCATCATTACAGTTCTTCAAAAGTCCACGGCTGAACATAGGCCTCCTCCAACGAATGCCATAAAACACCATCCTGAACAACTTACTACTTTTTTAAATATAGAATATGGGTGACAAATGAGCACACAGTCGACCTGATGGTAAGTGAATGCTGTAGTCCATAGACACCTATATTTATACTCACCTAAAAAATTAAAATGCAGATGTGTTGTCACCCCTGAGGACTGAGATGGAATGCCTCATTTCCGGTAAAAAGTCTCCGGTTCTCTACATTCACCAAACGAAACACAGCAACACTAAGCTTCTATTCTGCGTGCTATTTTACAAGCATGATCCTACCACGGTTGAGCCGACCCATTCGTGCTACAACCATAATATATCTGCAGCGTAGCTCTACCACATAAAATTACAGAAAAAAAACTAAAACAACTTCCTTCTTGTTTTAGCAGGTCGTCACTTTATCGTATCATACTATGTCTTCTTTATTTTTAACATGGAGAACCAATTATTCAATTTGGTTCTGCGTCGCGATTAAGGCGACACCGCGAAAAAATGCACCTCCTTTCATCGAATAGTATAGGACCATGACACCACCAACGAAGGTGAAATTTTGATATAGGTAAATTCATGTTATCATCTTGAATTTGATTGTTCAACAACACGATTGTATAATTTTGACTCGATCATAATTATTTGCGAAAACACCTCTAAAAATCACAGTAGTTGAAATTACAACGAAATTAATTAATCCATATGTTTGAGAATAACTCAAATACATTCATAACATCAACATTCATAATTTACTTGCTCATTATTTTGATTACTTAAATCAATAATTTTTGAAAAATGTTTTAAGATTCTGTCAGTTTCTAAGCAGACTTAATCGTTGCGGGCGCTGCGCAATTTTAGACCTTATGACGACGTTTTTTAAGTTTTTACAGAAATTATGTATTAACTCGGATCAGTATGGCGATAGCCCGGAGCAACTTTTTCGAGGTGTCGCCTTAAGGTAAATCCGCCAACAACGGGCGAACCTCAAGTCCAGCATTAGACTTAGGCGCGTATATCAGAAACACGTCAACTTTGTTAATTAATATCACATCTTAAAAAAAAAGCAATTATCGCCTATGGTTTTCTTACTTTTTCTTGTGTTTTTACAACATGAGTCATGGGACAATCGACACAACCGAAGATAGTATTAAACTATAGTTATAATAAATAGTTAAAACTTTTACTTTTTTGCATATTTTCTGAAGGTTTTTAAAAAAATCTGGGGAGGCTTCATTATCCCCACCCTCTGCTTGTATTGGTTCTATGATCATTCCCGCTACAGGAATACACTTTTTCTGGTACTTTTGAATGACTTCCTCCACTTGCTCCAGGCACCTAAAATGTAATTATGTAGTTATTACATTTTTATGAAATATTTTGTAACATGCACAGTTTTCTTTTAGTCTCAGAAAACACAGGACAAGAGGTGCCGTAGTTTTTCAAACATTGCGCAAATGACTGCCAGTATATTACCACACGAGGCCAGTGCCGGTCACCAGTTTGAATTTAAAACTGAGCTCCAATATGACGAATAGACCAGTGATGTGAGTAACACAGGTGTTGTTAAAATATTATAAATATAGTAATATTCTAAATGTTGATATATGCAAAAGATTATTTATTTTGTGTATTTATAAAATAAATATGTACAGATTATGGATTACGTTATTATTACCAATATGAAAAAATTGGCCGCACAGATTTTTTATTATGTACATTTAAATGTAGCTGCCATATCATATTAATTCAGCACATGTTAAATAAATGAGAAAATTATGAAAACCGAACTCGTAACTCATTATCAGTAGGTGCTCGTATGTCCTATCTGATGCGAGCTGAGCTAACAATAACTATAACATAGTGAGTCTGACAAAGATTAGCGATTTTTTTTTTAATTTGAAATAGCTGTTCTTTGACGATAGAACAGGTACAAATTGTGCCCGTTCTCGTGGAGTTTTGGTCTCTGTGGAGTAAGAGGCAACTTGTTTGTATGTTATGTTCAGATATAATTTTTCTGCCACCACGGCGGCGCGGCGCCGCTTAAAATGAGTTGTAATATGTATTTGACAGATTTCATAGTAGGGAAGTTAATTATCTCCAAAATTGTAAAGGCTAATGTTTCTTTCTGTTGTACCATTAGTTGTATTTTATAATAATTAGACTAAAAAAAATAACCCAAACCACAGATATTCAAAAAAATATTTAAAAAAATATGTAAAAGATTAAAGAACAAACCACATTGACATTGTTTAGTTTATTAATATTACTCTAGAAACTGATAAACTTTTATTTAAAACTAAATTATCATTTAAATGACATTGTGTAACAAAAAACTTCACCTCAGTGAAGTCAGTCACTAGCGACATCTGGTGAGCGTAAGATTATTTGCCCTCATAGATATAGATAGAAAATGTCACATTGATTCTATAATGCTAAACTACTTTATAGAAAAGTAGTCTTTATATATAAGTTTTTATGGATTAAAATGCTGTGGGTGGGTGCGGTCATATTTGACCGCTTGAATTTTGACGGAATATCGAAACGGTCAAATTTGGCCGCTTGGTGTTTGAGAGGTTAAACAGCCTGGCCCAATCGGATGAGACGCTGGTAAAAGGTGGAGTGCTGCTAGTAATGTCCCTAGACATCGCCAATGTTTTATTACCATGTACCATGTAATAATACTCGTGAGCTGCGACCTTCTGCAAGCACTAGACATTGGGAACCACCGACTAACAGCAATAGCAGCCGAATTAAACCAGATTTTGGAGTTACTCTCTCCTAAAAACGGCAGCGAATAAAACTTTACTAGAGATATGTTTTACGCATATTTAAAAGAAGTGTTATTTACTTTTGATCTTCCTCGCAGTTCTCACGTTGGTGCTGATCAAGTGGATATTTGTATCTTGGAAAAGGCGCCACTGGCCAATCAAACGCTGGACAATCTAGCTTATGTATAGGCTTCGACCTTGTAGTGGACAGCGCACCAAAAGTCCGACCGTGAAAACCACCCTGAAATCGAAAAAATCTATGTTCAGTTTATTTTTGCTAAAATCAGTAGCCGGTTATACTATAAAGTCGTATGTATTTTTTTCACTATTCTCAGAATTGTTTTATAGTATAAGGACGACAAACGATCACACAATCCACCTGATTGATGATTTATGAGTTTAGCGGTTGCTGTGGCCCATAGACATCTACATCTTTGCTCTGTGACCCACCTGTGGCACCAGTGAGAACTAAGGTTTCCAGATTGTAACGAATGCCTCATTTCCAGTAAAATGGGCCTGCATTCTCTATACTTACCATACGAAACACAGCAGCGTTGAGCTGCTATTTTAGGCTGGTATTCTGTGAGAGTGTGGTCCTTCCCCGGTCGAGCCGACCCATTCATGCTACAACTATATTACTAATAGAGCTGCAGCATGGCTCTACCACGTAAAAGTTGTACCTACTCCTTTTTTATATTTTAATAGAATCATTAGTGCTATATCCGAAGGCTGCTACTGCGTTTCCTCGCTAAATGGCTATTCTAATTAAATAAATATTGCAATATCATATCTGGGTATCCAGTAAAAGGTGTAATTCAGAACATTGTGGTCCGAAAATCAATGTTATAAAAATGTTAACTATATAAGCATTTATAAGTTAAAGTTTTTTTACTCGTATAAAACTGAAGTATCCAAAAAACTTGCGGTCCATCTGACGATACCAATGAAATCTTGCAGCTAACTTCAAACTAAGGAGGTCGTTGTCGCTTCTACGGACTGAGATGAAATGCCTTACACCCTGTACTTATACCAGTACCAGGTAATAGGGTGATACCTGCCCATGACCTCCCACACAGTAATGGGGTTATATGAGTGTGTTTTTATAGGATAGGACGACAAACGAGCACACAGTCCACCTGATGGTAAGTTGTTGCTGTGGCCCATAGACATCTACATCTATCCTCAATTACAAATCAAAATGCAGATGCGTTGTCACCCATGAGGACCAAGATGGAATGTCTCGTTTCCAGTAAACAGGGTCTCCGGTTTTCTAAACTCACCCTGTCCACACAGCAGCATTAAACTACTATTTTACCCTGTTGTACTGTAAGAGCGAGCGTGGTCCTTCCCCGGTCGAGTCTCATATACCTCAATATTCATGCTCAAACAAAGGATGCTATCTATACCACTAGACCAGCAAATCAGAACACAAACTGTCGCAGCTATGGATCTGCTCGGGCTCGCCCCGCTATCGCCTCTGCAGACTTCGGCTGGTCGGTTAGTCGACAAGATAAATGTGTCACGCATTTGTATTTTTATCTATGACAGTTACTGTTTTTAGACAAATATGAAATATTGTTATCTGAAATAAACTTCAATTTCCGTTGACAAAGTGCGCATATAAATATGTAGGTATATAATTATTCTGAGATAAATAATGACAACGTCAAAATCAGTTAAGTGTTTGCTGGTAGACCAAGGGGGGTACATAATTTCTAATTTTCCTTTCATAATTTTCTTCGTTTATTCCTAGATTGAATTACATACATGATAAATGTAGAAAAACGCAATAAAATTATTACTTCAGTCATTCTGTGGGTATGTGTTTTATCACGATCACAAATTAGTAATTATAGCAATAAATGAATCCCTCGTTGGTATAGTGATCGTAAGCCCGGTTGCTGATCATGAGGCCCAGGGTTCAAATCCTGAGTCGGGCCAAAATCAGTTTTTGGGTTTTTCTGTCCAGAAATTCTCCATCGTATCCGGAAGTCAAAAAGTTAGCGGTGTTTTCACCTCTTGAAAGTGCACCTGTGCTTACACATACACTTGGGCACTATAATCACATCCTGCACAGATGGCTAGTCTCCGGCCTTCGTGACTATAATCCGATCTGGAGGATCAAACTAATCATAGCGATCTGACCTAAAACTTTCACTTACCCTTTGGATAATCCCTAATATAATTCATTAATTAAATATTTATTGTTTACATTACCAATATTTTTTTGTTAATTTGAGCGATCGAGGTCTGTACTTTTGGATTTTCCCATATTTTTTGTTTTAGATCCTATCCATTTGTGATGAGCACATAATATAGACTTTATACAGCTTGAACTGTATAATAACTCTTCGACCACTCTTATAAGGATACAACCCCTTTTCTACACTCTTATACGTTTCTAAAAAAAACTCTAAGTTCTGTGTGGGCTTGATTGATGTTCATAAAACTCTTGTGTGCTGCTTGGACTATGTCTAAACGACCGAGCTACATAACCGACAGAAACAAAAATGTAGTTCGCTCTGATTATAGTTAGGTAACTATGAAAAATTAACGAAGTCATCATATACCTTATATATACCTCCGTTTCCTCCTTCAATACTGGACCGATTGAAATTTTTAAGAACATTAAATTTTTTAATTGTGTCTAATATGTGTTCTTTAAATTTTATGTTCAATTAATTAAGTTGTTTGTTAAAAGTAACGGAGATATAACTGAACGATTTTTGTAATTTTTTAAGGTTTCAATTTTTTAAATTATTGTTTTATAAAAATAAAAAAACAATATTTTACAACACGGCAATAGTAGGTTTAAAATCATCTTAAAACATATTTGTTCTAGTGTCATTATCCAAGGAGAAAACGGAGGAATATATTTGTGTGGACTAAACACCTCCCAGATCTCATAAACATAAACATAAACACTCACGCCTGTCACCCAGAGGGGTAGGCAGAGACTACGGACTTCCATTTGGCACGATCCTGACATACCTCTTTCGCCTCCTTTACATCCATATAACGCATACATGCTTGTCGGTTAAAGGTACTTCTAACGTGGCCCCTTTTCAAAACATCGCCAATTTGGTCGATAAACTTTTTTCTAGGGCGTCCCTTCCCGACTCTACCGTTCACATCTGCCATATAAATTTGCTTTCACTCTTTCCTCATTCATTCTTTCTACATGACCAAACCACCGATATCCCAGATCTCCTCTGAATCAAAATAACGGTTTTCCTTGGCTATCGACTTAAAATTACTTATTTTGTGTGGTTTTAGTATAACAACTTTATAAACAAACAAAAGTAATTATATACCATTTTGTGTCTTGAGCGATTTTTTATCTCATTTCTCACTCTAATATTATATGAAATTACCATACCTTAAAAGACAGAATAGATAGACTGGCAGCTCCTGGTGGCTGATTAATCATACAAGACTCCATTTCTTCAGGTGTAAAGTCGATTTTTCCTCCACGCTCTTTGTTACGGTACCACATGAACACACTTTTAAATGCGTTCTCATTAGAACAGGACCCGCACATCATCGTTGCTACGCAATTCAAGCCGCAGGGTGCAACTGTCATTAAAACTTTCTGCAACATTTCAGGCCAGCTCAAAGAGGGGAACACGCCCAAGGCCGGTCGATTGACAAGTTGTTTCTAGAACAAAAGAATGCAGAATTAACGAGGTATAATCATTACGTTTTTTGCTTTCTTAACTCTAGAACAATACCTTATAGTTAACGAATCAATTTTTGTATTTTATGATTTTTCTTTTTACGTAAATAATTTCGAGTAATATATATTGAAATAATTGTGAATTTCACGCTACCGACATTCGCTTGGTATGTTTTTTTTGTTAACAAAATACAATAAAATCTTTTTGTAATGCAGTAAAACCTGACTTTTGTTTAGACCACAAGATAAAGAATTTTGTATAGATTTTATAATGCCAAACTTCTTGATAGAAAAGTAGTCTCTGAATATAAATTTTAATGGTTATTTTAAGTGCTGTGGGTGTGTGCGATCGCATGCGACCGCTTGGGATTTGCCGGGTGGGTGCGACTGCATGGGGTTTTTTATCGCGCTTGAAGGGTTAAACGCGTTAATACTGTAAAGCTAAACATATTGCTTATTCGATAAAAAATGTTTACTTTTGCTCTTAGTTTATCAATTATATATATATATATTATTTTACTATATATTATTATGACATATGGACTTATTATTACTATTTATATTTATAATATAATAAAGCGAGAGTTTTTGTTTTTTTTTGTTTGTTTGAACACGCCAGTTACTTTAACTACCAGCCCGATTAGATTTTTTTGCATATTATAGCCAGAATCATGAGGATAGCCTTAAGACCGTTGTTCACAGGTATTTTTAACATTGCACTTATTACTAAATGGTAGGGTTCCTTTTCTGGTTAAAACTTCGCCTGAATAGTTACCACCCTTTTAACTAATCCTGCCGTCACATAGCAGTGCCTGCACTGTGTTCTGTGTTCTGCAGGGTATAGTGAGCCAGTACAATTACAGGCTGTAGCTTTCTCTGTTTAAAGTTAGCTACATGAGCTGTAGATATTAATTTTCGTTATGCAAGTCAGAAGAAAAAGCGCCTCCGAACTGCTATATCCGCGTGCGTTGGTGTAACCTTGTCCTGCCCATTGTGATTTCAAAATCACAAAACATACTTCACAATTCCTGCCCATTTAAAATATTGTAAAATTCTAAATTCTGCCCACTGTCCTTCAAAAATCACATATTCAAATTTCGCGCCTAGAATTTGTATTTTCTACTTAACTGTCGTTTTTGAAGTTTCCTGTGATTGGTTAGGTTATAACCAATAAGTGAACCTTAAATCCGTAGACAGAGAATCCTATAGACAAAGTGATATCTTTTGTCGCAGTCACACAAGAGAAAGAGCAACTTACGCCGATGTCGTGTAAAGAAATGAGAAAGAACGATGAGATTTTTTGTTTCGCTGAGCGTGTCGCTTTTTTCAATATTTATTTTATCAAAGTACTTTGATAAACAAAGTTTGACAGCTAACGTGTAGCGAGGTAAATTCTTTGTATAAAACACTGTTTTATGTTAAGTATTTCATATTATATTTTGTTGTGAACAATTTAGACGTAGTATTCCAACTATTTTTATTTAAAACATGGTTCGGTGTAGTGTTTTAGGGTGTAAAAGTGATAGTGGAAGGAAAATGTCGGGATTGTCTTTTCATTCGTAAGTATATCACTCTATCGGTTACAAGGCATGCTGTAACATTTCATGAAATGCATATATTGTGTATAATGTATTCTAGACGTAAATTTATCGTTAAAAAAGTACAAAAATAACAATTGCAAATTTTAACCTAAAATCTTTGGTGTGGCCAACTTTTCTATAAACTATTACCCACTATCATAGTAAATGATAATATCTGCATACCGGAGGTATATTATCCTAAGTTTTTTTCGACATTCACTTTGTAATGTCGTTGAAACAAACAAGTGCAAACAAGTAACGATCTACTAGGTGGTATAATATTTTAAGTCCAACTAAATAAACTACAAACTTTCGAACTCGGTAACATGTTTTAAGTCCAGATTAATTCAAAGGTATACAATCTCATCTAGACTTATGCTTTTGTGCCACTCAATAATCAAAAATGAAAGCATCCTAAGTCCAAATAAAATGAGAAGTTTGTTTTTGAACATAAATTGCACTTTATTATTTATATTTATTTATTGTATTATGTAAATTGTGCATTTAGCTGCGATTGAAGAGGGTGTTCCAAGCACATCTCATGATGTACCAAATTCTATATGCCAGAATAATTTACAACAAATTCATAATAATCTACCAAAAAAAGAAAAGTTCGGAATAAAAGTACCTACGCATGATGCTGCATAGAGCAGACAGGAAAAAAGCGAATAAGAAATGATCTTAAGCTTACTTCTGCAAAAGTGGTAAAACAGTACCTTGCAAAAGAATGAAACCTGCATGTAGCACGAATTGCCACATGAAATGCAGTACTAAAATATCCGAGCAGAATAAGGAAGAGATATTTACTTTTTATGGGATCCAGAAAAAGACTACAATGTTAAAAGGCAATTCATAGTATCATGTATGCAGTCAAAACCTACAACAAGACAAAGACAGATCAGGCGATGAATCTAAGTTAGGATCAAATACTTTAGTGTATTCTTTTGTTGATAATGGTATAACAACAGCAATCTGTAAGACAATGTTTCTAAATTTCCCAACAAGTGGTTAAAACTGCTTAAGACTGAGATAAGAGGCGTGTAATGTTGAAAGCGACAAAAGGGGAAAACATGAACCATCGAACTAAACAGATCACGATATTATTAAATCTGTTATGTCCCACATTTCATCTCTCCCAAAGTATGAATTTCACTACAATCGTGAGAGATCAAAGAGATGTTATTTAGGACCGAATTTAAATATCGAACAAATATATGATCTTTACAAACTACTTTATACTTGTGATGATTGCGATATGTTTTCAGCAAAACTTAAAGGGATATAGAATGGCCCTGAGAAACAACTTCTGTAAATAGGAAAAGATTTACTTTTAATTGAATCTGATAATAGGTACAAACATAAATCCCAGAATATGTCTGAATCAAAATACAGACCTAAAATGCAGACCTACAAAAATGTTTACCAACTCCTTTTTGGACAAGTGGAGTTAATTTCTATAGGAGAAAACTTTGAACATTAAATTACACTATTTATGATGGTTTTGACAGTTCTGCATCTTTATTTATGTGGGATGAAACTAAAGCTCAAGGGGGTGGCAACGAAATAGCTTCAAGCATCTTAAACTGGGCATCTAAAAACATACCAGGATCAGATATTGAACAAATGACCATACGGTGAGATAACTGTTAAGGGCATACTACAAGGACAAAATAGAAATTGCATTTTCTTGATCAAAATATCACAATTTATGTAGAAAATATATTTAAGAACAAAAACCATTTCAAGTAAAAATATGGATTTACGTATTAATCTGGACCCTACTTATAATATTAACACCTTGGGACTGACAACAATTTATTCGGCTATGTTCTTATAAATAATCTTAAAAATACAGTCAACAACATGGAACTTGAAGATTTTAAAATTTTCAAGATTCCTTTTATTAATAGAAAAGTAAATATTGATAAGGAACCATTTCAAATTTCAAAGTCAGTTACATGATTAAATGAAACATGATTTTTATTGTGCCTTGAGAATCAGGACGTAGGATATTCTTTTATTACACGTAACTTATAAAAAATAATCTTTAGTGTTTAGAGGTAGCATGTCCCAAGTCCATTATTTAATTAATTAATTACATTTTTATTAATATCTTGTAATTAAAAACTACCAATTAACCTACTTTTAAGCAACAATTAAATTTTTATTTAGAACTTTACACAATTGTGTAGTAAAGTGACATATGTGAGTAATGTTCAAATTGAGATCTGATTGTAAAATGTGTGCACTGTAGGATTCTCTGTCTACGCTTAAATCTATTCGAGTAATAGACAACAGATTAACGTCAGAAGCCATTTACGTGTTAAAGATGGAGTCACGTCGGAGAAGAGGTATATTTAATCTCTTACTATCATTTAGATCGGTGGCTTTTCTTTATTAAAAATAAACAGGATTAAAGTTAAATAATCAATAATTTGACTATTGTAACTATTTTTGATTTTCGTTAATAGTTGTATTTTTAGTAAACATCAAAAATATTATGTGATGCAAAAATCACATCGGGCAGAACTTTTTGGTAAATTGTGATTTTTTCGCAGATTTGGACGATGAAGCCATCGGCAATTTATTAGAAGATTCCGATATTGGGGACTTCATACCTTCCGATGATGATTTCAATGACCCGAAATTCGTACAACCAGAAAGCAGTATGAGTTCAACGGAGGAAGAAAGTGATGGACCTGATATAAGTACATCATTTATACAAGCTTGAAAGACTAGGCGAGGCACGCGGGGAGTTTCTCGTGGACGGTCAAGAGGAAGGTCGCGTGGGTGTACAATTAACAGCACTGGCAGCAGAATAGACGATATACCGTCAACTACGGACTGGCCTCAGCAAGAATTTTCCCCTATTCAACGTTTTTTGACAGAACCGTCATACCAGCCCATTAATTCGGAACATTTTTCCAAGATTGACTATTTTAGTCAGTACTTCGACGACGGAATATTAACAATATGTGTCGAAAATACAAATCAAAATGCTGTTAAATTAACAGGTAACAGTTTAAATTTAACCTTGTCGGAACTGAAAATTTATATCGCTTTGTGTTTAATAATGGCTAGTATCAACTATCCAATTCTTCGAATGTACTGGTCGAAACCGCAAAATAGAAGTAAGTAAACAAAAAAGAAGAAATCAACAAAAAGCATAATTTTTATACATTATGTTATTGTTACTACATAATGTTTGTACAAAATAATTTTGAATAAATATAAAACCGATGAAACCCAACGGATCAGTTAGCTAAAGCTTTTCCTTTTGGCAATATAACTCAAAGAACAGGCAACCGATGGGGAAGACAAGGGGCAATCTCGTACTGATAAATAAAGTGAAGGCCTGGACCCCACGAGATGGAGTGTCGACCTGATAAGAAATGCAGGAAGTCACTGGATATAGGTGACTCAGCACCGTTCTTTGTCGTATATTTTAAAGGAGGTCTATGTTCTGCAGTGGACTTTCCAAGGGCTATAATGACGATGAAGCCTTATAATGGTCTAATTTCAGCAGATATTTAAAAATATTTTATTTCTTTATGTATTTTTATTTATTTCCCCCAATAGATAAGTGTAAAAACCCAGTTGCATACTATCGTACTGTTCCATTTTTGGAACAATTTTATATTTAAAAAAACTATTTCTTTTATTGCCCGTATACCCTTGTTAATAGGGTATGATATATCATGATAAGACTGACGTAAGTTTCACTCAAATCAAATTAGAGTCTACATGCCTGGGAACATAATATAGGTTAATTTTATTACTCGATAGTTTGTCATTGATAAAAGTTTTTCACTGCACTGTGCACTGACACACGCTTTTGTACATTGGAAAACTTTACAATTATTACGCATTATTCCGCTACTAAGTAAGGTGGATGGACCATGGAAGGCCATGCTTCTTCGAAGGCCAATTATTAAAATATCGTAGTTATTGCCATGTGATAACAAATTCTTATAAATATAAACTTTAGTGTTAAATGACTATATGATTTATTATAATGGCCTTCTAAGAAGCCTTGCTCCTGGCAAGACCATTTGGAAGAGTTCAATGAAACTTAAGTTCAATTAATATTGATTAAATCTGCAATTTAAAAAAGTGGTAGGTACGTAATAAAACAAACTATTACTTAAATATTTGTAAGTTTCATTTATCCAGTAAATAAACGAATAGGTAATAACTGTTTATTTGTTAGAGTTACCCTTTATGGTACACCCACCTTACATCGTGCAAAACGATCCCTTTACGTTTACATAAACCTACACGATATTAAGAGTGCAACAGACATTTCGACGTTTACATTAATCGGTTTTTAAGATTAGTATAAAGTAAAATCAACACCCTTTCTAAATCATTTTAGTTAATAAATCTCTAGAAATTATAGATTAGGAAACTATCGATAACATTTTACGTAAACGTTTAGATTAAACTGGTACGTAATATCGTAAATGAGGCAACATTTACATTAAATTGCAGCACTCGAAATAAAAGAAAGGCATTAACACAAAAGAGTATCACAGTTCTTCAAAAACGTAATATACCTTCTAATTTACATGTAAAAGACAACAGGGAGTTTATCTCACTTCCGATTTCAGATATAAATAAGTTGATGTTTTCAACTTGCTGTCTTGCTTACGCAATTAATCTTTATCAGAAATAAAATAAAATGACACCACAGACCAGATAAAAGTTACTACGTGAATGACGCAACGCGCAAAGTCGCAATAAGATGTTATTTTTACTAACGATAGTAGTGTGACAGTACGTTCAACTTATTTTCTTGCTTACGCAAAAAATATTATCAGCAATAATGCATGACGCACCGTATCGCAAATACATATTTTTTCTTTTGTTTTGTATTTGGGGGGCCTTTATCAATGCAAAATACAATTCGACCATACACGTGTTAGTCACAATCGCAAATATGTAACGTCACTGCATACTTTTTTGATATTACAAAATGAGTTAAGTATGCGAACGGATAATACCGCTGCTTATCACGATGTTACACTGGATCACCTTCACCGCGAAATGCTCTTCTTCGCTTGTTATAGCTAGTGGAATGATCACAAGGTAACCGACAGCGAAATCGCCCCATCCTATTGTCTCGTTTAGTCGAAAAACTGGGTCGAGGCCACGGCTCTTGCCAGTAGTGGCTAATTGTCTCACGTAACTACTTATGGTTGGCTCATATAGACATATAAGTTTCTTCAAGCTGCCCTAGGTGCGGTCTAGCCAGTCATTTGTTGAATTAATTCCAGGTAGCCCTACCTGTAAGCGGACACACAACTCTTCCTAACATGAACATACTATATGGCTATGACAATATTTTGAAGCAGAAAAATTGAGCTTTGTGCTATCTTTATATGTACTGGAGCTGATTGTTTAGACTTGGGCCCCTGATCTGTTACGATAGATGGCTTATGAATTGCGTGTCCTGGATGTTTGACACCGCGCTACATTATTGGATAAAACTATTTTTACGGATTTTATCGCATTTTATTTTACATATTTTCAATTCCCGACGTTTCGGTTGCTTTGCGGCACCCATGGTCACCGAGATACTGAGGTGTTTGATGTCTCGATGTCAAAGTTAAGACTGAGTACCATCTATTTTCAATTACTAATTTCGGTTCGATTTTGAGAATGAACTAACTGTATCTCGAACTTTTATACGTGGTAGAGCTATGCTGCAGTTATATTAGTAGTATAGTTGTAGCACGAATGGGTCGGCTCGACCGGGGAAGGACCACGCTCTCACAGAATACCAGCGTAAAATAGTAGCTTAATGCTGCTGTGTTACGTATGGTGAGTGTTGAGAACCGGATACCCTTTTTACTCGAAATGAAGCATTCCATCTTAGCCCTCACGGGTGCATCACCCGATGGAACTGCCAACTACATGGGAACGCCAACCAGATACTGTCCGTTTTGGTAGTAGCGGAAAACAGTCGAAGAAGATTAGTCAGTTTTACCATCAGTCAAGTGATAGCCCTCTGTAAAATACAGGAGTGTACAAGTTTGATTGTGAATGTGGTCTCTCTTACATAAGACAAACTAATGGTCGTCACACACGGTCAGTTCAACTGATCATTCCAACTGATCAGTTCAAATTTAAACTGTTGATATTTATTAAAATATTGGATTTTCGATATATCGATAATTACTAATATATTAATATCGGAGTTATATATATATATATATATATATATACATATATATATATATATATATATATATATATATATATATATATATATATATATATATATATATATATATATATGTTTATTTATCGATATATCGACAATCCGATATTTCAAAAAATACCACACACTACAGACTTTCTATCGGGCGAGAGTTTAGTCGGTTTCTTAAGATTTAAGGAAGTGCGCGAATTATAACGATTACACAATTCCCTTCCCTTCTATACGATTCCCTTTAGAAGATACCGCATACTGCAAATTTTCTATCGAGCGAGAATTTAGTCGGGTTGGGCTACTAGTGCGCACTCTGGGCCAATTAAACAGTCGGGTTGGTGGTGAGTTTGCATACTAGTTTGACAGTCAGCCGATCGTTTGCGAAAAAATTATAGTTGGTAAGCAGTTCTTGAAGTTAGTAGTAGAAACCTAAAATCTTGCACAGAAATGTTATTATTATTCCTATTATATGACGAAGGAGACGGATCCACAAGAAAAACCGAGAATATTGGGCCTATATACAGTGACAGATTATTGCAAGGAAAATTTTCAAAACTCTGAGTGAAGTGACGTTATCGACCGAGTCGGCCGAAATTAGTCTAAACAATCGGCGTGTATGCGCGCGTCGAATAACGCCATATTGATTTAACAGGTGACCTATATAGTTGACCAACAGTTTAGTTTGAAGGTAATCGTGTAGCCCATTAAACTGATTTGTCGGCTGATAACTTATGGTTATAATTTACGCTCTTGCATTCTGATTAACAAAACGAATAAACTCTCGCCCGATAGAAAGTCTGCAGTGTGCGGTGTTTCTTAAAACTTATTTAGTTGGCCCACTCGGTCGATAACGTCGCTTAGCTCAGAATTTTGAAAATTTTCTTTGCAATAATCTGTTACTGTATATAGGATGCATCCAGTACTCTCGATTTCTCTTCTTGAAGGCCCAGTGTGCGCACTAGCAGATCAACTCGACTAAACTCACGCCCGATAGAAATTCTGCAGTGTGCGGTGTCTCTAAAAGATCAATAAAAACCTGCGTAAACGAAAATATAGCTGATGCGACGAATCGACGCTCCGGCAAAGTCTGCAGTCTGTGAACACGTACAGGATCGTCCCTCCAAAGATTTGATATACCATAAATCCTCGCTGAAAAATACCGATGCCTCCCAAGGACGATTCGCGACGCTATTGAAATCAAATCCTAATTTGAATAGAGAAGAAGGCTGAGTGCTACCATCTTATCTCTCTCAGCTTAGATTCTTATAATTGACAAAATTAAATGTCGACGCAAGCATACTACTTCAAGATACTATAAGCTCATTCTGCGTAGATCGGATCAAAAATTAATAATTTTAAACGGAGGTAGTCGTGGATAACGATGACATTGGGATGTCGAAGACCTTTGTCCCATCGTGACCATGGGTGCTTTAAAGTACTCGAAACGTCGGGAATATAAAATAAGTCAATGTGTGTAGTGTTCGCGTAAACATAAGAAATCATTATATAGACCCTGCTTAAACCCAAACTATGATTCAGACAAGACCATATTTTTTAAAGTAATTTAGTCTGGTATCAATTAATTTTTCCAATATTTTTGAAATAAAGTTTAGGACCGAAATGGGGTGACAGTTACTTACACAGTTCGCGACTACACTCTTTGATACATGTGTTATGATTACTTTTTTAAGCTGTGGGAAATATTACGTGATAGAGCCATGCTCCAGCTACATTATGCTTGTAGCATGTATTGACCGTGGAAGGACCACGCTCTCATATATACCAGCATAAAATAGCAGTTCAATGCTGCTGTATTTCGAATGGTGAGTGTCGAGAACCGGATACCGTTTTTATTGGAAACGAGGCATTCCATGTTAGACCTCAGAGGTGACAACGCAGCTGCATTTTGATTCTTAATCGAGGATAGATGTTGATTTTTATGTGCTACAGCATCCACTTACCATCAGGTGGACTGTGTGCTCGTTTGTCACTCGTATTCTATAAAAAATATGCCCTGTTCAAAACAAGTGTTGACTAGAAGACAAATTATCGGAACTATTACATTTTATGTGAAAAAAATCTTATAGGTATACCATCCCCCATAAGTGACATTCGGTCATGAAGTCATTTAAAACTCATGAGGACAGTGTAAACTTTCTCATAGTCAGGTATTCAGCAAAAAAAAATATTATGTACTTTGCAAGAATATACGTGGGTATGAGACACGCAAAGTGTCAGAATACACAATCTTATGTGTCCAGGCAAATTAAGCATTTGTTTGATAGCAAACATTTCGCGAATATTTTGATTACAAAATAATTATTGATAAGTAAAACGTGTACAAGTTTGTACTATATTACTATCTAGTGTGAGTGCTTTCTATTAGATTATTTCAATTATCATATATTTATTTATTATATTTTATTTATAATTAATATTAAATTTAAAACTTATGCTAAATTTTAAATGTAATATAAAGTCAACGTGTTAGTAAAAAGCCTTTTAGGGTGTTACCACACCAATCGATCGATTCAATTTATCGAACGATTGGTAACTTTAGCTGATCGACGGATAGTGGGTCTATAAAACGTAGTTCAATCATCTATCGACAATTTCGTTTATAAGCAGTTTGTAAAAAGATTCTATCGTAGGTACATAATAAAAAGCTGATAAACGTTTTGCTTATTTATTTTTTATAAGAAAAGGGTGACAAGCGAGCACACAGTCCTGCACAGCCTGATGGTAAGTGGTTGCTGTGGCCCATAGACATCTACATCTATCCTCGATTACGAATCAAAATGCAGATGCGTTGTCACCCGTGAGGACGAAGATGGAATCCCTCTTTTCCAGTAAAAAGGGTCTCCGGTTCTCTACACTCACCATACGAAACACAGCAGCATTTAAGCTGCTATTTGAGGCTGGTATTCTGTGAGAGCGTGGTCCTTCCCCGGTCGAGCCGACCCATTCGTGCTACAACTATATAATTAATATAGCTGCAGCATGGCTCTACTACAGTTACTGTATTTAAATTATCCTCCTGTGTCAACCCTACCAAAATAGGTAAAGACTATGACAGCTTCTCAGAAGCTTTGCCTCTATATGGTTTCTTTACTCATGTGGTAGTGGTGACTAGCGAGCTTTGAGTATTAACTAGCGAGGCAGTGGCGTAATATGCTCGCACCTTTGCGCGTGCCGTTTGCAAGAAGTTGCTGACTAACACGTCGCGACGACGACGCTGTCATATACAAATTATTTTAAAAGACAAAGTGAAAAACTAAGGATATTTTACATTAATCATTTTTCAAAATGTATATACACTCAGTGAAAATATTTTATAAAATTTCCTTTTAATTAAAGTACTTATATGGATCTTACCAAATAATGCTCATCCTTAAAGGCTTCCATCAGCTTTGGATGATTGTACCCGATAGGAACGGACGATATTTGCGTGAATGCGTCAAGAAACGTGTTTCCATCGGCGTCAACGAAGTAATTTCCAATGCACTTGTCATAGTCAGCGAAAAGCTGTACCGAACCTGTTTGCTGAAAACCAAAAAATGGACCAATGAATGAATGAATGTTTATAGCGATTGTCATGATATACGAGTACTATTAAAAAGCTATATTATCTATGCATATAATAAATCTGTAGAAAATTCATGTGTGTAGTTCTATTTCCTGAAAAAAAGGTCGCAGAACAGAGAGTTAAATATTTTCTTTAACTCTGTGTTAAGTCTTAAGTCTTCAATAAAAATTAAAAAAAATTGTATTTTTTTTGTTCTAAATAAAAAGCTAATTTTTTAAATAGTCGTAGATGTAGATAACATACTTAGAATGAAAAAAAAACTTTATTTCTTCTTATAAAACTATAAACTTTTAATAAAAATTGATTTTTTTATAAAATCTAATAAGTTACACATCGACATCGATTTTTCATAATTAAAATTAAATTGTCAATGTCTTGCTGCGGTATGAGGTCCCATGTTCTTTGCAAGTGTTCGTAAAGTTGTTGTTCCGTTGTCAAATTTGGCGGGAAATCTCTTAAAGATTTTCCTTGTAACATGTCCCAGGCGTGTTCGATATGATTTAAGTCGGGCAACTCCATTTAGTGGGGGTCACCCATCAATTCGCCTACCGGTACGAGGCTGCCACTCGAGAAACTTTCTCCCCCATCGGTTGTCGGTTCTTCGAGTTATATGGCCGGCCTATTGCCACTTCAGCTTAATAATCCGTTGGGCTATCACTGGTCACTCTGGTTATAAAATCTGTCTCTTTTAATGTACATTTGAAATCTTTTCCTAAATTTCTTTGCTACAACAAAAGTTTAGCAAAAAATTTGGCGTTTATTTGGAAGCATTCCAAAAACGTTACTAAATTTGGATGTTTGTCTTTAACTTCTGTGCCGGACCGGCGAAACTCTCCGGAGTAAATGTTGTCGAAGATACTTCGCGAGTCGCTCAAGTCCTACACCTATAGGTTCCGGTGGGTACTTTCACCGCCGTCTTTGTGGGTGCCGCTGAAATATTGTGGACTGTGGTTCAAATCAAAATGCACGATTAACAAATACAAATAGCAAGGTAGTGGCCAGCGGTTCGACTGAATGATTAGTCGCGAAATTTTATAACTATAACTATCGATCACGGTTGTTAAACTACGGTTGTTCACTATTGGTTGGTCACTGTATATTTCGAAAGATTTCTTTAAATTGTACGGTGGTATCAAAGATCTATTGGTAGTAGCTGGTTTTCTAACACTACTGACTAGCAGCTATTATCAACTAAACTAGTTGATTTTATCACTTGTGTAACTGCGGCTATCAGTTACCACTTTCACTATAATATGTAACTGCGAATATCAGTTACGACCTTTTTCGGCTAGCTAACACTTTCACGATATGTAACTGCGAATGTCAGTTACGACCTTTTTCGGCTAGCTAACACTTTCACTATTCACTATATACTGCTACTAGTCACTTCAGCTACCACCGGATACCACTCACTTCACTTCACTGTCACTGGTAGTTCTTCACACTACTACTACTGGTACTGGGTCCCGAGCCCCTAAGGTAGACTTGGGCAATACTTTGCAGTGAGCCGCTTGCCATTTTCCGTTTGCCTCTTTATTGCATAAACTTTTCACTATACAAATGGCATAAATTGCAATATTTTCTATACAAAACTAATTGCTACACTAACATGCTATACATCATTAAATCAGTAGTCTGGTACTTTATTAGTATATCATAAAGGTTACTCAAAATATTAACATTGTAAAAAGTTATTAAACGAAATGTCCAAAATTTTCATAATATTTGGGTACATTAATTCTTTGATTTTTCTATAACTACGAAATACGTTTAATTATACAAAAATATCCCTATACTTCTTTAATCTATAAGCCATATGCTAATTGAATGTCATATTTATAACTCTTTTAGAACATAAAATTATTTTCCTTATTTTAGTATGAACTATTACGCAGTTAATTAAAAACTTTCCACGATAAGACGCGCTGTGATTGGTCGATTTTTTGGTATATAATAAAAGTTGTTTATATCACTTGTTATCAAAACGACATTCTATACAAATATACTAAGAGTTATAAACATGCTAAATAAATATATTAATACACGATTTCACTCAGTTTTGTCGGTAATTTCATTATTAATACAAAAACAATATTCTTTATAACTTTGTTTCTTAACGTTGTTAGGCCGTCGCGAACATCTCTCCCGCCGTGCAGCGTCGCGACGATTTTCTCACAGCGGCGCTGCATCCATTTCGGTGAGCGACGTTGCTTCTACTTCGGCAGCGGCACGTGTTTCCTGGTTGGCCTCTTGATTAGGCCGTTTGCTGTGCGTACCTCCACAGTGCGAATCTGTCCGTCCGCACCGGGGTAAACAGCTTCCACCCTCCCTCGTGGCCAGGTGTTACGAGGTAACTGGCCGTCAGCTATGAGGACTGGATCGCCCACCTGGAGATTGGGTCCTCGCCCATGGGCCTCCAGCCGGTTTTGAAGTTCCGGTAAATACTCTCGGACCCAACGCTGCCAGAACATGTCAGCGAGTATCTGGGAGCGTCGCCAGTGTCTTTTGCTATTCATATCCTTTTCATCAAATACTCCAGGTGTCGGCAGTCTCGCAGATCCTCCTAAAAGGAAGTGATTTGGAGTGATGGATTCGTCGTCGTCGCTGTCTACAGAGATGTGAGTCAATGGTCTGCTATTTACTGTGTACTCCACCCCGCAGAGTAGCGTGGCTAATACTTCCTCATGCGGATGTCTCTCAAGAAGGATGGTGTATAGTGCCATCTTCACGCACCGTATGAGACGTTCCCTCTTTCTTGGTGTTTTATGCTGCAAATTGATTGGAAGTCGAGCGAGCTTTAGGTTGAAGCTCAGCTGATCGGTACCTGGTTTCCAGATTAATCCGAGTATCTTTTCCTTGGTTCCTTTGTTTCCCAGATCGACTGACTCAGATGCTTCATGGTCAGGTTCTAATTCTTTTACAACTTCTGGTGCGTTGGAAACCCATTTTCTTAATGTGAAGTGCGCGTTTTTGTGTATGTCGCGTACTTCCTTCGATATTCGCTTTGCCTCTTCCAGAGACTGGAAACTATCGAGATAGTCATCCATATAGTGGTTTTGAATGATAGCCTCTACGGCTTCTGGATACTTGTCTATGTGTTTTTTAGCGTTCCAGTTCTTCGCGAATATGGCTGTGTAGGGTGAACTGGCTGCACCGAAAATGATCGACGTCATTCTATATTCCTGTGGAGCTTCATTACGTCGATCCCCTCTCCAGAGATATCTTAAGGCATCTCTGTCTTCGGGTCTAACTTTGACCTGCATGAACATTTCGGCTATGTCCGCGAAGACAGCGATTTTATGGCGGCGAAAACGCATCGTGACCCCTGGTAGTGATTGCAGTAGGTCTGGACCCGTGAGCAGGAAGTCGTTCAACGACACCCCCTTTGTTTTGGCTGCGGCATCGTGTACTATTCGAAACTTCTCTGGCTTCATTGGGTTATGGACGTCGAAATGGGGTAGGTACCATGTTCTTCCCGGTGTGCTAGTTTTCGGTGCTATCTCGGCGTATCCTTTTTGTACAAGGGAATTCATTTGTTCATCATACTTCCTTTTTAGATCTTCGTCTCGATCTAATTTTCTTTCGATGGAAACGAGCCGTTTTATTGCTGTTTCATAATTACCAGGCATCTCGATATCCTTTTCCTTCCAGAGAAGCGCTGTTTCTATGTGCCCGTCTTGTAACTGATGGGTGCTGCTATTTAGTATATCTTCAGCTTTCTTCTCTGGGTCGGAGTCTGGTCTTCTCGGATTGATAATGAGAGATTCCAGCGCGAAATATTCGCGGAGTTGGTCATCTATATTTCCCTCGCTCTTGTGCAGCTCATTGGCCGCGTGGACGCGCTGATACGGGGCTTTAATGTGTGCCCCGTGTAGCACCCATCCTAATTCTGTGAGCGAGGCAATTGGCTTGTGCGGTGGACCTCTACGGATTTGAGTGGCTATCAGAAGTCTCCAATTGTCCTGTCCTATTAGGATCCTTGGGTTGCCGGAGTCATATATTAGCTGCTCCTTTAGGTCTTTCAAGTGTTTGCACTTGGCTATGTCTACCGCACGCACAGTCTGTGGCCCCAAGTTTAGGCTTGCGACCGTGCGTGCTCTGAATGGCACCCTTTTGCTGTGGAGACTCTTCAGCGATACTTTGATTCTTCGAGATTCCGGTGAATCGAGGGTAGTGTTTCCGATAGCGGTGATCTTAAACGGGTCGAACCGCCCTTTAGCTCCAATTTGTTTGGCGATCTCTTCATCCATTAGTGAAACTGTTGACCCATCATCCAGCAGGGCGTGTGTGTTTACAGCTCCCGCCGGTCCAATTACTCGCACTGGAATTATTTTTAAATAGGCTTGATGCTTTGACACACCGAATGAGTTAGCAACAGTTTCTTGAGGTTCTTTTTGTTTGACCTCAGTCTTCTCCTTTGTATTACTATGGAGAAGTCGATTGTGTGTCGCGGTGCATTCTTCTATTCCACACTTATTTGTTTTGCATTTGTGTGTCTGATTTCTATAACGTAAACAGCGGAAACATAAATTATTTTGCTTTGCGAGTTCCCATCTTTTGTTGATATCTGTTTCTTTAAATTTTTTACATTCGGATCCGTAGTGACCCTCCTTTTCGCACACTCTGCATTTCGGAGACGGCTTAGTAGTAGCCGCGTGTGCTCTATGTACTGTACGATTGCTTTGTGCTTCGTTGATAATTTCTGGAGGCGCAAATGCACTGCAGAAGCGAGCTTGCTCGGTAATAAAATCGCTGAAGCAGCCGAGGTCTGGTCTAGAGTCATATTTTTCGGTGTAGATTCTATACCACTGGGCACGTATAGAGTTTGGCAGTTTGTCGGTGAGGTGTCGTAGCAGCTCTGCGTTGACGAGATAATGATCTCGCTTTAGGGCTCGAAGAGTGACGACGCTTCCCCTCACTTTGCTCGCGAATGTGCAAATGTCTCTGGGCGCTTCTGTACAGCGTGCTAATCCTCGCAACTTCTCGGTTTCTGCTTGCGCGATTGAATCTGGACGCCCAAATTGTAGCTCCAGTTCTCGCATAATCTCATCTGGCTTAGCATGCCCAATAAGTTCTGAGCTGACTGTTTCCAAGGCTCTTCCTTGTAGACTTCGTCTTAGTCTAGCTGTGTTTTCAATGTCATTGAAGTAGCCTCGGGTTGTTTCGTAAATGGCACGGAATGAAAGCCACTCGGTATGTGCTCCGCTAAAACTTGGCAGTGTCATTATAGCTTTCGACGCTGCGAAAGTATGCGACGATAGTGGCGCACTCTCTAACTTTGATTTGTCAGCGAGCGCGGCTATAGCGGACGTGAGCTCCGATATAAATGGACGGAGCCCCCTGTCTTCACTTATGACAGGTTCCTGGCTAGCTTTATTTGGCTTGGGATCCTTTTGTACATCTTCTGGATAGGAATCCTGGTTGGTGAGCTTTGATACAACTGGTAGGAGCCCCCTGTTTTCATTAACGGTGGGTTCCTGGCTGAGCTTCTGTGGCATGGGATCCTTTTGTACGTCTTCTGGATAGGAATCCTGGTATGTGAGCTCTGATACAATCGGTAGGAGCCCCCTGTCTTCATTAACGGTGGGTTCCTGGCTGAGCTTCTGTAGCATGGGATTTTTGGAGTGACCATCTTCATCATAGTCGTCTGATTCGTCTTCTCCTTCAGCCATCTGTAAGGAGATCTGCGCAAGTTCTAGTTTGATCTTCAATACTTCTTCACGAGCCTTCAAAATTCTTCTATTGGGCCGAACAGTCTTCTTTGACTTCGTACTGCAATCGGTGTGGCCCCTCGGTGGCTCTTCGTTGTGGGTGTCTTCCCGGGCTGTTGGCGATAATGCACGGCTAAAGTCATTGTTGCCTTCTATATGTTCCCTCTGCTTCGTTGTGCGGGCCGTAGTGGTCGGCGCGGGCAGGGGTATCCCCCCCTCGGGGGGGCAGCATGGCGCCTCAGCGCCCTCTACCGTTGACGGTGAGCGTGGTGGCATCTGGTGGTGGACGGCGGCGTTACTGGCCGACGAACCTCCTTCCAGACCGACGGTCCACGCCTTGGCTTCCCTTCCTTGCGAACGGGTGATCGGCATCTTGAATCTGAAAATTCTGCGGTTTTAATACGGTGGTGACTATTTACCCGGTTCCGAAATACAAACGGATATATCCGGCTCGAAGGACCAACGAATGTGCCGGACGGGCGAAACTCTCCGGAGTAAATGTTGTCGAAGATACTTCGCGAGTCGCTCACGTCCTACACCTATAGGTTCCGGTGGGTACTTTCACCGCCGCCTTTGTGGGTGCCGCTGAAATATTGTGGACTGTGGTTCAAATCAAAATGCACGATTAACAAATACAAATAGCAAGGTAGTGGCCAGCGGTTCGACTGAATGATTAGTCGCGAAATTTTATAACTATAACTATCGATCACGGTTGTTAAACTACGGTTGTTCACTATTGGTTGGTCACTGTATATTTCGAAAGATTTCTTTAAATTGTACGGTGGTATCAAAGATCTATTGGTAGTAGCTGGTTTTCTAACACTACTGACTAGCAGCTATTATCAACTAAACTAGTTGATTTTATCACTTGTGTAACTGCGGCTATCAGTTACCACTTTCACTATAATATGTAACTGCGAATATCAGTTACGACCTTTTTCGGCTAGCTAACACTTTCACGATATGTAACTGCGAATGTCAGTTACGACCTTTTTCGGCTAGCTAACACTTTCACTATTCACTATATACTGCTACTAGTCACTTCAGCTACCACCGGATACCACTCACTTCACTTCACTGTCACTGGTAGTTCTTCACACTACTACTACTGGTACTGGGTCCCGAGCCCCTAAGGTAGACTTGGGCAATACTTTGCAGTGAGCCGCTTGCCATTTTCCGTTTGCCTCTTTATTGCATGAACTTTTCACTATACAAATGGCATAAATTGCAATATTTTCTATACAAAACTAATTGCTACACTAACATGCTATACATCATTAAATCAGTAGTCTGGTACTTTATTAGTATATCATAAAGGTTACTCAAAATATTAACATTGTAAAAAGTTATTAAACGAAATGTCCAAAATTTTCATAATATTTGGGTACATTAATTCTTTGATTTTTCTATAACTACGAAATACGTTTAATTATACAAAAATATCCCTATACTTCTTTAATCTATAAGCCATATGCTAATTGAATGTCATATTTATAACTCTTTTAGAACATAAAATTATTTTCCTTATTTTAGTATGAACTATTACGCAGTTAATTAAAAACTTTCCACGATAAGACGCGCTGTGATTGGTCGATTTTTTGGTATATAATAAAAGTTGTTTATATCACTTGTTATCAAAACGACATTCTATACAAATATACTAAGAGTTATAAACATGCTAAATAAATATATTAATACACGATTTCACTCAGTTTTGTCGGTAATTTCATTATTAATACAAAAACAATATTCTTTATAACTTTGTTTCTTAACGTTGTTAGGCCGTCGCGAACAACTTCATTTGTCTTATGCCAAGATTCCAATGAATTTGTAGTCTTGTGAAGCACGCCTTTTATTTCAGCTTTGACCTTTCAAACATGAAGTATGTATAATATATTTTTATAGGTACCTATGCTAATGTCTACCGAGCCGTGGTAGCTCAGATGGTTAGCGCTCGCTGTAAATTTTACAATACGCGAGCAAACCGGGTTCGATCCCCGCCGGCACCGATGAAATTGTTAATTGCAATTTTAAGTGCTGATTTACCACGTGCTCGGCGGTGAAGGAAAACATTGTAAGGAAACCTGCATGTCTGAGAAATAAGAAAAAAACATATTTCGAAGACATGTGAAGTTCGCCAACACGCATTGGGGGACTATTCCTTGCCCTAAAACCCTCTCAGAAATGAGAGGAGGCCTGTGCCCAGCAGTGGGACGTGGGACAGGCAGTAACTTTTTACTTTACTAATGTCTACTAAGTATCACATCACATCACTGTACAGCTAAGGGAGAAAAAATAGGTAAAAAATAATTCACGACTTCCGATTATTTACCCCACTTGGGCTGGCTTTTTAGTGTGGATAAACAGAGTAATCGGATTCAATAACACAACAAAGAGTGGAATCGATACTTTCGACCATGTGTGTCATATGTACAGCGTCTCGTGAAAGAATCGCCATTGGTATTCTATGAACTTCTAAATATTATTACTATACCAGTAGCACAAATCACCCATATCACGTGACCCGTCTATAAAATGCAAGTCTGCAAACAAGAGATACTGCAAGGCAAATATTTATGCTGACAATTGCTAACTACTACAATATTGAAGAAAATTATGATTTTTTTGGTAAAATACTATCGATTGTAACGAATCTACAGTCAAAAATGATGGCTTTCTGAACCTCCACAACTTAAATAGCTGGATAATCGTCATATGATGCTTGAGTTTAGATGTCAATGCACAGTGGCCAAACATTTAAGTTTTGTAACTTTTCTGTTTTAATCAAAAAAGGCTCTTGATAGCCAAAGTAATTTACTTACTTGAGACAAATTGACTTGCTTTTTGAACCCGAATACACTCTTTTTGAGATTATAATAAAATATTATAAGCTCAAGAAAGTATGTGAAAGACATAGTACCTACTTATATTGTAATCTAATATTACAACTTCTTACAAAACAGGTGTTTTAAAGAAGGGGACTCAATGAAGTTTATTACTCCAAGAGACCCCAAAATTAATTATCAGTTCTTTAAAATCCATTTAAAAAAAGGTTTAAAGAAGAAATATCAAGTGTAGAACCACTTTAGGCACTCCTTAAAGTATGCGTATTATTTCTATTTGCCTATTCCTATTCTATTTGCTATTTTCTATTGCCGCGTAGTGGCGGTTAAGAATATCCACTACCCCATATCTTCCCGTGGGTGTCGTAAGAGGCGACAGAGGGAGACAGGCAGGAGATGGGCAGCAGCATCTTCCTGATGACAACTGTGACGTAATAAAAAACTGCGGTTGCCAACCCGCTCGCCAAGCGTGGCAACTACGGCAAATACCCCCCAATGAACAAATACACAAAAAGACGGCCCCCAGTCCCCGGCGGCCCCGCTATTCCTGGCTACGGTGGCGACCATGGTAACGGCGGGGCAGGGGGTGCTAAGAATCTCCGGTGGAGGTTCGGTTGCCACCTACGACGACTCGACCTGGCAACATATAACGCACGCACCCTGAGGACTGACGAGAAGATACTGGAGCTGGAAGAAGAGGTAGACAAGTTGCGCTGGCATATTATTGGATTATCCGAGGTCCGAAGAGAGGGGGAGGACACGGCAATCCTCGAGTCCGGCAACTTGTTCTATCACCGGGAGGGCGACCATCTGTCCCAAGGAGGTGTCGGATTTATCGTCCACAAGTCTCTCGTCAACAACGTTGTAAAGATTGGGAGTGTGTCGACGAGGGTCGCGTACCTGATACTCAGAATCACCAAACGGTATTCGCTGAAGGTCATTCAGGTTTACGCACCAACCTCGGCACACCCCGATGAGGAGGTGGAGGAAATGTATGAGGATATTTCCAGAGCCATACATTCCTCCAAAACCCACTACACGGTGTTGATGGGAGACTTCAACGCAAAACTAGGCACAAGAGAAAGCGGTGAGCTGAAGGTAGGGAAATTTGGAGTAGGGCAACGGAACCGAAGGGGCCAGCAGCTGGCCGACTTTATGGAGAAAGAGGGACTCTTTATGATGAACTCTTTCTTCCAGAAGCGGCCCCACAGGAAGTGGACCTGGTCGAGCCCCGACGGTTCGACAAAAAATGAGATTGACTTCATTATGACGACCAGACGCCAACTGTTCAGTGATGTCTCAGTGATCGCAAGGGTGAAAACTGGCAGCGATCACCGAATGGTTAGAGGCACACTGAACCTAAACGTTAAGTTGGAGAGGTCTCGTCTAATGAAGTCAACGCTCCGTCCCCCTCGTGCTCTAATCCAGAATCCCGAAACCTTTCAGCTCGAGTTACGTAACCGCTTCCAGTGCCTAGAAGATTGCAATGCAGTGGACGATATGAACGACAAGCTCGTGGAAACTGTCCATGCGGTCGGAGCTAAGTTCTGCAAGACCCGCCGCAGAAGAACACAAAAACTCTCCGATCACACTCTTAATCTCATGGCTGTTAGACGGGAGATGAGGCTGCAATCGTCAACAGATTTGACAGCATACAGGCAACTGAACAGACAGATCTCCAAATGCATGCGGCGAGACTTACGCAACTTTAATACTTCTCGTATTAAAGAAGCGATCGAGCGGAACCAGGGCTCCAAAGTCTTTGCCAGAGATCTGTCTGCCAGAAAGAGCCAACTGTCAAAGCTGAAGACTGAGTGTGGCAACATCGTTTCCGGGACACCTGAGATTTTGAGTGAGATTGAGAGGTTCTATGGGCAGCTGTACACATCATCGTTGGAGCCACACGCAAGTGTGAGTAACGATCCAAGAGCAAGTCTTATCCGACACTATTCCGATGATATCCCGGACGTCAGTCTAAGCGAGATTAGAATGGCTCTCCAGCACCTTAAAAACGGCAGGGCCCCAGGCGAGGATGGAATTACAGCGGAGCTTCTGAACGCGGGTGGAACACCGGTACTTGTAGTCCTTCAGAAGCTCTTCAATTCCGTCCTCCATGGTGGCACTACTCCAGAGGCGTGGAGCAGAAGTGCGGTGGTCTTGTTCTTTAAGAAAGGCGACAACGCTCTCTTAAAGAACTACAGACCGATTTCCCTTCTGAGCCGCGTCTACGTGCTGTTTTCGAGAGTCATTACGAATCGTCTCGCACGCAGACTTGACGACTTCCAGCCTCCCGAACAAGCCGGTTTCCGAAAAGGCTTCAGTACCATAGACCACATACATACCCTGCGGCAGATTGTACAGAAGACTGAAGAGTACAATCTGCCACTTTGCCTGGCGTATGTGGACTATGAGAAAGCCTTTGATTCCGTCGAAATTTGGGCGGTGCTACAGTCCCTTCAGCGGTGCCAAGTTGACTGTCGGTATATCGAAGTGCTGAAGTGTTTGTACAGTAGGGCTACGATGGCTATCCGAGTACAGAACCAGAGCTCGAAACCTATCCAACTGCAGAGAGGTGTAAGACAGGGTGACGTTATATCCCCGAAACTCTTCACCGCTGCATTGGAAGACGTTTTCAAGCTACTGGACTGGAAAGGATACGGTATTGACATCAATGGCGAGTACATCACTCACCTTCGATTTGCCGACGATATAGTCCTTATGGCAGAATCGCTGGAGGACTTAAGCACTATGCTCAATGACCTCAATAGTGCCTCCCAACGGATAGGTCTTAAGATGAACATGGACAAAACAAAGATCATGTTCAATGTCCATGTCACACCTATGCCGGTAGTTGTTGGGAGCACTATGCTCGAAGTTGTTGACGAGTACGTTTACCTGGGACAAATAGTCCGACTAGGTAAGTCCAACTTCGACCGAGAGGTCAATCGACGGATTCAACTCGGCTGGGCAGCGTTCGGGAAATTACGACATATCTTTTCGTCAGGTATACCTCAATCTCTAAAAACTAGATTGTACAACCAGTGCGTGTTGCCAGTGATGACTTATGGATCTGAGACGTGGTCCTTCACTGCTGGCCGTATGAGGACGCTTAAGGTCGCTCAGCGAGCTATGGAGAGGGCTATGCTCGGAGTTTCTCTGCGTGATAAGACTCAGAAATGAGGATATCCGCAGTAAAACCAGAGTGACCGACATAGCCCAACGGATTAGTAAGCTGAAGTGGCAATGGGCCGGCCATATAGCTCGAAGAACCGATAACCGATGGGGAAGAAAGGTTCTCGAGTGGCAGCCTCGTACCGGTAGGCGTAGTGTAGGGCGACCCCCCACTAGATGGAGTGACGACTTGGTAAGACATGCAGGAAGTCGATGGATGCAGGTGGCTCAGGACCGTGCTTTGTGGCATTACTTGGGGGAGGCCTATGTTCAGCAGTGGACTTGTGAAAGGCTGTAATGATGATGATGATGATGATTATTTCTATAGTTGGGCATGCTTTTTTCTGCATCACGGATCGACAGACTTTGACGTAAAAACGAGAACTTAGTACCTACATCGTCATTTGCTTTTTTTTTTTAAGGATTTTTATAAATAAAATTTCCAACTCGAATGAACCATTATTTTTCTATAATATGTTATAGAAAAATAATGGTTCATCTCTCACACGCAAAGACTAACACGTCATGTTGTAGCGCTTAGGCAGCAGGCTATTAAAGGTGACCTACACAATGTCTATTCGGTCACCAGTCTACGTTTAAAACCTAATACTTCCTCTTAAAAGTTATTAGAGTCATAATATTTTTTGATTATATTTACATTAATAATTATTTTGTCTTGTGAACTTTGTTCTTCTTTGTGTATCTGGTCATAGCTATAAGTTTGAAATTTAATAATGAAATATTAAGTGTAGTACAAAACCTTAATCGTATAATATTGAGGTTTTGTACGCGTACGTTTTCGCCTAATGACACTTCCCTTAAGAAATTATATAATTATAAAGATTTTGTTAAGGGAGGTATTCGTGTAGAGTACATTTTATGTGCATATTACCATGCGTCTCGGCTTATAAGTTATAAAATTGTGGCATTTCATTACACGCCCAGATAATTCCACATTCGCACACAGAACGGTAGATATTAGGCAATTTTTCTGGCCAAGGATACCCTACAGTCACTAAGGTTTATATATATATATATTATTTATATCTTCACGCACGATCCCTAACGGGGTAGCCAGAGAGAACAGATCGCCAAGTGTCACGATCCTTACATACCTCTTTCGCTTCTTTCAGGTTCATTAACTTCTTCATACATGCACGTCTAGGTATCCGAGTACTCTTGACCCTCCCCTCTTCGAGCAATTTGCTCACATGGTCTTCGAAAGCTATATATATATATATATATATATATATATATATAGAATAAGACGACCTGGCAAGATATGTAGGAAGTCGATGGAATGGATGGTTCAGGAGTCTGGACCGTGCTTTGTGGCATTCCTTGGGGAAAGTGGACTTGTGAAGGGCTGTAGTGATGATGATGATAATATAGAATAAGTGTGACAAACGAGCACACAGTTTACCTGACGCTAAGTGGATGCTGTCCCATACACGCATATATTTTATACTCAATTAAGTATCAAAATGCAGATGCATTGACACCCCTGATCCTGAGGACTAAGATAGAATGCCTCGTTTCCAGTAAAAAGTGTCGCCGGTTCTCTACACTCACCGTACGAAACAGCAGGGTACAGCTGCCATATACTTTACACTTTTCTTTCCTCTAGACTCAGTTCAATATCCGCCTATGTGGGAAAAAGGAATTTGTTAGAGCCCTCTCTAAATATTCAACCTTACTCTTCCCGATCCTTTCAGTCGTATTTCTACTTTTCCCTTTATGTTTATGACTATAATCAACCTATCATCAGGTGGGATAGTAATCAAGTTCCGGCTTATGGCAGTTAAAAAAAATTCTAGTCACGTTATGTTAACAACAATTTGGTATTTGAGCCAAGCCAAAATTGTTTTCTTTAACATTATTGCCCGCCGGAGTTATAATATTTTTATCATAGCAAGTAGATATTATTATAATCTTAATGATTATATTTTATAAGAATATGAAGATTTTATAAGAATATGAGAAGAAGGTAAGCGAAGTGTGGGACCCCCCCCCCCCCCGTAGATGGAGTGACGACATAGTGACCGTGCTTTGTGCCATTACTTGGGGGAGGCCTATGTTCAGCAGTGGACTTATGAAGGGCTGTAATGATGATATTCTTTAAGATGGAACTATATGAGTTGATGGTTTTGCCTTACTTAAACAAAAATGTTTTGATCTCATTCTCATGTTACGATTTTAATTTCATCTATATCTACAACGTATTTTTATCTCTTAACTCTCAAAATTATTATAAAAGAGCATATTAAATTACTTAAGAACAACGCCCTGTCTTTCTAAAGGTCAGGAATGTTTATATTTTATATAAATCGTGATATGAGTACGAGATATTGAATTTCTATTATAATAATATTAAAATAACTTTATCAATGTCAATGCGCCAAAAGCGATAAAGACCATTTTTACTGCTGTGATTAAAAAATTAAGATAGGTACCGAAATAGAAATATAATTAGGTAGGTATTCAAGAAGGTAAAATATGTACCTATGTGCATTAATAAAAGCCCGTACATAGCAGATTTTAATAACTTATATGATATAACGTGAAGCGTGAAAAATTAATAATATGAGTTTTTTCTCTCTACTAAAATATAAAAATACGACATTCGAACTAAAATGAACACACACATACAGTCACAAGTCGTGTGAATTTGAAACAAGTCTTAAATTTTTGGTTCATATAATAAAACTAATTCTTGACTGGGTCAAAAATACCCGACAGCCGAAATAAAAATAAAAATAACGACAGCTGTCCATGACGCTTAATTGGTTGAAGATGAATCGGTCGCATAATTTCTAACCTGGAAGTATTGACAAAGAGCTTGTGACTTTAAACTGTAATGCTTTATTAAGTACTTATATTATACTTTAAACGTGGAAGAGCCATTCTGCAGCTATAGTATAGTATAGTGTAGTGTAGTATAGTATATAGTTGTAGCACGAATGTTTCGGCTCGACCGGGGAAGGACCACACCATCACAGAATACTTAGCTTAACACTGCTGTATTTCGTATAGTGAGTGTGGAGAACTGAAGACCCTTTCTACTGAAAAAGAGGCATTCCATCTTAATCCTCAGTGTAGACAACGCATCTGCATTTTGATTCGTAATCGAGGATAATAGATGTCTATAGGTCACAGCAACCACTTACTATCAGGTGGACTGTGTGCTCGTTTGTCACCGTATCCTACAAAAAAAAACTTACTATGAACTACATTTAGCTGAACTTTTTAACACCAGTATATGGGCTCGCGATGGCTTTGCTTCACAGGTTCGCATTGTCTCACTCTGTCTTGTTTTAGCTAAGATGTTCGAACGAGCGCTTAGAGCTTATGTTTAAGCAAGGAGTGCTTTTGTATGCTCTAAGAACGAAAATTATATAAATAAATTTATCTCTTAACCATGCGATCGTTCTGAAACATAAACACATAATCTAGATATTTTTTAACATATATGATAAAATTTTGACGTATTTTTACAGCCCTTAATTACAATCCTACTTAGCAAGTAAGTAGTGATAGATAGTAAGTAGTGATAAAGCCCCATATTATGGTAAATCACACTGTCTTAGCGTAACAAAAGCCTTTTTCTTTGAGGCAAGGGGCCTCTACGACGGCCCGATTGTAATCGGTCGGAAAGATAGATGACGGCAGATTATTGCAGTTCTTTGCTTTACGCAATAGAATGACGAAGCAAACCGTTTGGTTCGAATGCTTGGAATATCGAAAAAACAGGGATGAAGATCCGCCAACTTCTTGTTTGTCCATTGGTCGATAGGGGAGAGAGGAATTAAGGCATGTAATTCCTGCGCATACTCCCCGAAATGCCGATAATAAAAAATACCGAGAGGCTGGCTAACTCTATGTCTGAACTCGAGGCTGACGATATGGCTTCAGCGAGTTCAGGGTCACCAATAAGCTTCTTAACACTTCACCGTGTCCAACGCTGCTAGGTGGCATTTTGCAGTACCAGTACGTAAGTGACGGTAGAGCTTAATGCACGACCGGACTTACACTATAAATAGGGTCATAAGCTGTCCCGGCATGAAGTACCCCCTTACCCTTGCAAGGACACCTAGTTTCCTTCCTTTCCTTGCTTTGGCCCTGTAATGAATGAGCCGTCCAAAGTTGAGGGTCTGAGAAATCTCAACCCATAACAACTAAAGGAATGCACGTAGAAATTTAACATGACTAGAATCAAAAAGATTGAAAAAAACGTTCACACAGCCTCACACACATACACACGCACGCACTCACGTACGCACGCACGCACACACGTACGCACGCACGCACGTACGTGCGCACGCACGTACCCACGTACGCACGCACGAACGGACGCACGCATGCGCGCACGCACACAATCACACACACTCAGACACGAACGATGTGTGACACAAACGAACGACGATTCACTAAAAATCAACGTTGTGTGTTAAATTAATGCTTAAGTACGCGATAACTTTGATCTCTGACGTACAAAGTTAAACATTTCAAATCACGTCAGGTCAGGTTTTTACGACAATGTTTTGTGTGCCTTTCTATCTTTCTTTTTTGATTATACTCGAAACCAGTAAGAGGATGAAAACCCGTTACAATAGGAGAGCAAACACAAAATAAATGTGGGTATTCTTTTGTGGTTAATCAAACATCTACGGAAAAGGGGACAAGTATTTTTAAATATTTGTCTTTATTATTGCCAGAGATCAAATTGCTTCCCGTTGATGATTGTGGCCGTGGAAGGAAAAGGGGAGATCTCCCGCCGGGCAAGGTGTTCTGCCCGGGGAGCGGCCAACACTCCGTGTGATAGTTCGGAGATGTTCTATATATACTGTTTATGATTCGGAATTCTGATAGCGTGATTTAGGCTTCGGTGTGTTTCACATGCGGCGCGACGACAGCGCCGCTACATCACCCCCCTGCTCAGACCGGAGGTCGACAGCGCAGCCTCGTTGCCGACGAATGTGCAAGTGCCAGGAGATTGCCTTGTAGTCTGCGGTAAGTCGAGAAGAAGGCAAGTAATCCGCGAGAGTGCCGTGAAGCACAGGCGAGCAGTAAGGCTCAGAGCCGTGCCGAACACTGTATAGCGCAGAGAGTAGCTTGAAGGAACAGGAAGCATTATTATTCCAGTGCTGCGATGAACCTTGTGAAGCTAGATAGCTTGCAGGATATGAAGACTGCAGACGATATCTGCTCGGGAGCGAATAGGTGGGGTATTTTATGACGATGATGAAGCTTGAAGTTTCCGAAGATTGTTGGTTGCGTGTTCAGATCACATCGGGTAGTCACCACTGTGGCCGTAGAAGGAAAAGGGGAGATCTCCCGCCGGGCAAGGTGTTCTGCCCGGGGAGCGGCCAACACTCCGTGGATGTTCTATATATACTGTTAATGATTCGGAATTCTGATAGCGTGATTTAGGCTTCGGTGTGTTTCGCTTGCGGCGCGACGACAGCGCCGCTACAATTGCATTTAATTGTTTTGAAAGCCTGAGTCTTTAACGAGCAAATTTTATGGAATATCAAAAAGGAATGTAGGTATATTTGGCGTATATTGAATAAGAGAAATTCTAGTATATTCTATAATGAAATAAAAAGACCCTTTTAGCGCAGGTTTTCCCAACGTTTCCCAAAAAATATAACTCCGAAAATATTAATTTTATTGTAAAAAGTTATAGGATTTTTATATTAGTATTTAATCAAAGAAAACAAAAATTTGTCCTGTTTGAAAATAACAAATTCCTTGCAACTGAAAAAAATCGGTTTAAACAATATGGCACCGAGTTGCCCCACAGCAACGACCATTTACATCATCAGTAGGACAATTTGAACAGAATCGCATAAATACATTTAGGTGGCATAGTTTTCGGTACTCGTGCGCCGATTCCTCCTGGATTATAATGAACTATCTCGGATTTTCTTGACTTGTGTGTAATATGTATTTAATAAAGTTAAAGTTTATTAAGCCAACTCACAAGTTATTTTCGTAGATATTCATAAAAATTAAATTAGAAAGTATAGTGTAAGAAGTAAAACGTTTACGAGCTTTGATATAAATTATAGGGATCCATTTAATAAGCTAACAGATATCACAAGACTAAAACTTACGCAATAAAAACCATTTAATAAAATAAATTGCGACTTAACCATAAAAATTAATTTTAATCGATCAAACTTAACGGAACTTTTTGAAAATATCTAGCTGGCGATTCACAAAACCATGCCTAACGTCGTAATTCACGAGTGAAAAAATCAAATTAGTTTGGCATGTACCTATTCTAAAAACCAGTCCAAATTTAAAGCTACAATATGCATAATTGGGGGATAAGTCGCTCGCGTCCGTAGGCTTCGACCACCTAATCCTAGGCCCACCCTACACGTTTCCCCCGGGTGGTGCTAAAAGAGCGACAAAGCCGAAAGAACAGACTCGGCTACTCGCCGTGTGGTAGCGGCGTAAAATATGCCACGCCCTAGTTTTCGCACCATGAGGCAAAAAGTAAAAGAAATGGCCCCGAGTTCCCGGCGCCCCTTTAATGGGGCAGGGGTGCGAAGAATCTCCGGGAGGAAAACCGGCGACGAGGTTCGCCACCCGTCACGTTCTGTCTCCCAGAGAGGCGAAAAGTGGATTGCAGAGGCCCGTCTGGCTACGTTGAATGTATGTGGGGCAATGAATGATAAAATGGATGAAGTATGCGATATGATGTATGATAGAGGAATAGATGTATTATGTGTAAATGAGACGAAAAGGAAGGGGAAGGATGTCACTGCACATCGCATGTATACCGCATACTGGTCTGGTGTAGACGAGATCGAGCGGGCATGCCAGGGAGTAGGGATCATCCTTTCAGAACGAATGGGCCAATGTGTGAAAGAGTATGAATGTGTAAGCCCAAGACTGCTATGGATACGAATGAAAGTGGGCTTAAAGAAGTTGTTTGTGTTAGGGGTCTACGCCCCAGACATGTCTAAGCCCACTTATATCCGGGAGCAGTTTTGGGAAATGGTAAGGATGGTGCTAATGAAGTGTAAGGGAAATGAAAATATTATTATGCTAGGAGATTTTAATGGAAGGGTTGGGGTGAGGAGGCTTGGTTATGAAAGGATATTGGGAACGTTTGGTGATGAAAGTATAAATGAGAATGGTGAAAGCCTCCTCACCGTATGTGTGGAAAGGAATCTTTTTGTGACGAACACTTTCTTTCGTCATAAGAAGATTCACATGTATACTTGGGAAAGAGGTGATGATAGAAGCATGATAGATTTCATAACTGTGGATGAAAGAATGAGGAGCGCAGTGGTGGATACAAGGGTTTACCGGGGGTCCAACGTAGGGACCGACCACTACCTGGTCTTATGCCGAATTAGGGGTTTATTCAGACGTTGGCGGCATAGGACATCTGTGTCTACCACTGCGTTACAGCGAAGTATAAGAATTGAGAGGTTACAAGATGAAGATGTGAAAGACAAGTACAAATGCAGACTGAGAGAAAATATAAGTAATTTGGATGAGTTGTGTGTGAATGAGTTAGACTTGGAGAATGTGTGGCATAATGTTAAGAAAGGTTTAGTGGATGCAGCTACCGAAGTATGTGGTGTTAGTAAGAGAATGAATGAAAGGAAAGACAATACGTTATGGTGGGATGACGAGGTACGTATGGAAGTTGAAGCAAAGAAGAGAGCATGGCTAGATTTACTAGCGACCAAAGCTGGTAACTCTGGCGGTAAGAATGATGAGAATGAAAGGAAAAAGGCAGAGTTTAAACGTTTAAATAAGAGAGTAAAAGAATTAGTTGAAAGGAAAAAGCAAGAAAGAACGGATAGGAATGATAGAAGAATATCGGATAACTTCCAGGCAAATATTAAAATGTTCTGGAAACTCGTAAGAAATACCAGGGGACTTTCAAAACAGCCTAGATTGAATGCGATACGAGACGAGAATGGCTGTATCCTGAATGATGAAGTGTTGAGTCTAAAGAGATGGAAGGAATATTTTGAAAGCGAATTTATGAGTGAGGAGAAGTGTGAACTAAATAAAATAGAAATTCCGAAAGAAGATGAAAGGGATAAGGAGATAAGTATGGATGAAATAATGAAAGCAATGAAAAGCATGAAAGTAGGTAAGGCAGCCGGATATGATAGAGTTTCACTCGAAATGCTAAGGGCTGGAGAGGACGTGGTGGCAGGCCTGCTGTACACCTTGTTTAATTTATGTTGGGAACTAAAGCGGGTACCGGGAGACTGGTGCAAAGCCGTGATAGTCCCAATATATAAGGGAAAAGGGTCACAGCAGGACTGTAAAAACTACCGTGGTATCAGCCTTCTTAGCATTGTGGGAAAACTGTATGCTAAGGTACTAATTGAAAGAGTTATGAAAGAAACTGATGAAAAAATTTGGGATGTGCAAGCGGGATTTAGAAAGGGAATGGGGTGTACAGATCAAGTCTTTTCCATGCGCATGATCGCGGAGAAGTTTTTGGCGAAAAACCAAAGAGTTTTTTGTGCGTTCATGGACTTGGAAAAGGCTTATGACAGAGTAGACAGGGATGTGTTATGGCAAACGCTGAACGCATTTAGGTTGAGCGCTGGTTTGATACAGGCATTAAAGTCTCTGTATAGGGACTCGAGTGCTTGTGTTAGAATCAACGGGGTCTACTCGGACTGGTTTGGCATCCATAAAGGTGTCAGACAGGGCTGTGTAGCTTCCCCGTGGCTGTTCAACCTATTTATGGACAGCTGTTTGGAAAATTTGAAAGTTGAAGAATGCGGGGTAAGAATGGGTGAGTTAACCATCAAATGCCTTTTGTACGCCGATGATCAAGTCATACTTGCGTCGTCGGCGGCCGAGTTGCAAATGATGGTTACATTAATGAACAGGTCATTAAAAGAAAGGGGAATGAAAGTGAACGCGAGTAAGACGAAAGTGATGGTTTTTGAAAGAGATGAAAGCAAAACGGTATGTGATATAAGAATAGAAGGAGAGTTAATTGAGCAAGTGGATGAGTTCGTATATTTGGGATGTGTATTCAGCAGGGATGCGAGATATGATAAGGACATTGAACGACGAGTGAATGCAGGAAATAAAGTAAATGGGGCTCTACACTCTATTGTGAAAAGTCAGAATGTGTCAAAAAAGGCACGTATGGCAATTCACAGTGCTGTATTAGTCCCTACATTAACGTATGGTAGTGAAAGTTGGGTGTGGCAGAAGAAGCACGAGAGTAGAATAAATGCGGTAGAAATGCGGTCGCTAAGGAGTATGTTAGGGCTGAATCTGAGTGACAGGGTGAGAAACTGTGTGATAAAAGAAGAGTGTGGTTTGCAAGATGATGCGGTGACCAGGATTAAGAAAGGAATGCTTCGGTGGTTTGGTCATGTAGAAAGAATGAATGCGGAAAGACTGACAAAGCAAATATATGTTGCAGAAGTGAATGGAAGAGTCGGAAAGGGACGTCCTAGGCGGAAGTTTGTCGACCAAATTGGCGATATACTAAAAATGGGCCAAATTAAGAGTACCCTTAACCGACGAGCATGTATGCGTAGGTATATGAATGTGGAAGAGGCGAGAAAGGTATGTCAGGATCGTGCTAAATGGAAGTCTGTAGCCTACCCCTCTGGGTGACAGGCGTGAGTGTTTATGTATATGTTATTATGTAATATGCATAATATATCGAAACTTCAAAGTTGGACTGATTTCACAAATTAAGCTACTATGACACATAGGTAAGTCGCATGACTTACCTCGGTGTTATATTGGTTTTCAAAGCCAAGGAGAATTTTCAAAAAATAACATACATTAAGACAACTGGGGGCCTACATTGCCAGACTCTATCTCTAGTCAGCCCTAAATTCAGGAGTAGCCGCATGATAACCGAATTAGCCTAGCGATAATGTGTATTTACTACAAAAAGTTTTGGCCCTGCTTATGATTAATTTTTAAATAAAAACAAAAAACTTATTACACAAACAACCTAGAAGTTTCCTTCACGTATAAATTAAAAAATATTCTATAGATTAAGTGACGATAAGCTAGAAGGCCTTATCGTCACGTATTTATGTGAATGAAAACAATAAGGAACACATATTACGAATACCCGGGAAAATACGAGATTTCGCGCCCTAAGGCTTCCTTATAAACGTTATTATGAATGTGGATTATTCATCCATCCTGAGAATTAAGGTAAGGTAAACAGTGAACATTACTCCAAAAGCGATCGTAAACGGTTTTTAGGCAATTTCTGGCTGGAATTGTATAGCTCTCGAATCGCCGTCCATATCGCACATAGATTAGGAGGTAATCTGTGATATCGCACAACGCATTGTATACTTTCCGCAATCTCATAGTATAATTTGATTTTAATGAATCCACGCCGCGTTCGATTCGATGTCTATTCCCGCCTGCATGTCGCGTCGTTACAAATACGACAAATATCCACCCTTAAGGGGAAATATTATAACCTCAAATGGCTTAGCAAGATCCTCTGTTATACCGAAAATATTGCAGCATTAATTTTGAAATAAATATATGGTAAAATTGAGGAATAATGTTAAGTACTATGTTAGACGAAAACATGACTCCGTAAAATTTTCTCGATAAAAAAAAATCCAAAGTTACCTCCAAACTGAACAATAAACCGCTGTTATTCATAAAATACTTTAAATAAGATCATGAAACTTTGCATACTAACTGAACTAACTTTTATTGTTGGAACCGGGCGGCAGGAAACAAGCTTCAGGACGCCGATAGTTTAGATAATTTCTTTTACAGTGAAAATAATGGTAATTTAAATTTTATGAATAACAGCGGTTTATTGTTCAGTTTGGAGGTAACTTTGGATTTTTTTTCTATCGAGAAAATTTTACGGAATCATGTTTTCGCTAAGTTAAGGGGGATAAGTCGCTCGCGTCCGTAGGCTTTGACCACCTGTTCCTAGGCCCACCCTACACGTGTCCCCCGGGTGGTGCTAAATGAGCGACAAGCCGATACCACAGACTCGGTTCCGCGCCGTGGTAGCGGCGTTAAATATACCATCCCATTTCGCACCATGAGGAATCGAATTAAAGAAATGGCCCCGAGTTCCCGGCGCCCCTTTAATGGGGCAGGGGTGCGAAGAATCTCCGGGAGGAAAACCGGCGACGAGGTTCGCCACCCGTCACGTTCTGTCTCCCGGAGAGGCGAAAAGTCGATTGCAGAGGCCCGTCTGGCTACGTTGAATGTATGTGGGGCAATGAATGATAAAATGTAGTATGCGATATAATGTATGATAGAGGAATAGATGTGTTATGCGTAAATGAGACGAAAAGGAAGGGGAAGGATGTCACTACACATGGCATGTATACCGCATACTGGTCTGGTGTAGAGGAGATCGAGCGGGCATGCCAGGGAGTGGGTATCATCCTTTCAGAAAGAATGGGCCAATGTGTGAAAGAGTATGAATGTGTAAGCCCAAGACTGCTATGGATACGAATGAAAGTGGGCTTAAAGAAGTTGTTTGTGTTAGGGGTCTACGCCCCAGACATGTCTAAGCCCACTTATATATCCGAGAGCAGTTTTGGGAAATGGTAAGGATGGTGTTAATGAAGTGTAAGGGAAATAAAAATATTATTATGGTAGGAGATTTTAATGGAAGGGTTGGGGTAAGGAGGCTTGGTTATGAAAGGATATTGGGAACGTTTGGTGATGAAAATATAAATGAGAATGGTGAAAGTCTCCTAACCGTATGTATGAAAAAAGAATCTTTTTGTGACGAACACTTGCTTTCGCCACAAGAGGATTCACATGTATACTTGGGAAAGAGGTGACGATAGAAGCATGATAGATTTCATAATTGTGGATGAAAGATTGAGGGGCGTAGTGGTAGATACGAGGGTTTACCGGGGTTCTAACGTAGGAACGGATCATTATTTAGTTTTATGCCGAATTAATGGTCTATTCAGGCGTTGGCGCCATCGATCGTCTGTGTCTACAACTGCGTTACAGCGTATTAGAACAGAAAGGTGATAAAAACAAGTTCAAATGTAGACTGAAAGAAAGTATAAGTGGTTTGGATGAATTATGTATGAAGGAGTTAGACTTGGAGAATATATGGCAAAATGTAAAGAAAGGTTTAGTGGATGCAGCTACCGAAGTATGTGGTGTTAGTAAGAGAAAGAATGAAAGGAAAAATAATACGTTATGGTGGGATGATGAGATACGTATGGAAGTTGAAGCAAAGAAGAGAGCATGGCTAGATTTACTAGCAACAAAGGCTGGTAATTCTAGCGGTACGAATGGTGATATTGAAAGAAAAAAGGCAGTAAGAGAGTAAAAGAAGTAGTTGAAAGAAAAAAGCAAGAAAGAACGGATAAAAACGAATATTAAAATGTTCTGGAAACTTGTAAGAACTGCCAGGGGACATTCAAAACAGCCTATGATGAATGCTATAAGAGACGAGAATGGCTATATTCTGAATGATGAAGTTTTGAGTTTAAAGAGATGGAAAGAATATTTTGAAAGCGTGTTTATGAGTGAGGAGATAACGTGTGTACTAAGTGAAGTAGAAACACCGAAAGAAGAGGAAAGAGGTAGTGAGATAAGTATAGATGAAATAATGAAAGCAATGAAAAGCATGAAAGCAGGTAAGGCTGCCGGATATGATAGAGTTTCACTCGAAATGCTAAGGGCTGGAGAGGAAGTGGTGGCAGGCCTGCTGTACACCTTGTTTAATTTATGCTGGGAACTGAAGCGGGTACCGGTAGACTGGTGCAAAGCCGTGATAGTGCCAGTACATAAAGGAAGAGGGTCGCAGCAGGACTGTAAAAACTACCGTGGCATCAGTCTTCTTAGCATTGTGGGAAAACTGTACGCTAAGGTACTGATTGAAAGGGTCATGAAAGAAACTGATGGAAAAATTTGGGATGTGCAAGCGGGATTTAGAAAGGGAATGGGATGTACAGATCAAGTCTTTTCCATGCGCATGATCACGGAGAAGTTTATGGCCAAAAACCAAAAGGTTTTTTGTGCGTTCATGGACTTGGAAAAGGCCTATGACAGAGTGGATAGGGATTTGCTATGGCAAACACTGAACTCATTTGGGTTGAGCGCTGGCTTGACGCAGGCATTGGAGTCTCTTTATAGGGACTCTAGTGCGTGTGTTAAGATCAACGGGGTCTACTCGGACTGGTTTGACATACATAAAGGTGTCAGACAGGGCTGTGTGGCTTCCCCGTGGCTGTTCAACCTATTTATGGACAGTTGTTTGCAAAATTTGAAAGTTGAAGAATGCGGATTGAGAATGGGTGAGTTAACCGTCAAATGCCTTTTGTACGCCGATGATCAAGTTATTCTTGCGTCGTCGGCGGCTGAGTTGCAAATGATGGTTACATTAATGAACGGATCATTGAAAGAAAGGGGTATGAAAGTGAACGCATGTAAGACGAAGGTTATGGTTTTTGAAAGAGAAGAAAGTAAAACGATTTGTGAAATAAGAATAGAAGGGGAGTAGATCGAGCAAGTAGGTGAGTTTGTATATTTGGGCTGCGTATTTAACATGGATTGGAGATATGATAAGGATATAGAACGACGAGTAAATGCGGGAAATAGAGTAAATGGGGCCTTGCACTCTATTGTGAAGAGTCAAAATGTGTCGAAAAAGGCACGTATGGCAATTCACAATGCTGTGTTGGTCCCTACTTTAGCGTATGGTAGTGAAAGTTGGATGTGGCAGAAGAAGCACGAGAGTAGAATAAACGCAGAAGAAATGCGGTCGTTAAGGAGTATGTTAGGGCTGAATCTGAATGACAGGGTAAGAAATTGTGTAATAAGAGAAGAGTGTGGTTTGCAAGATGATGTGACCAAGATTAAGAAAGGAATGCTTCGGTGGTTTGGTCATGTGGAAAGAATCAATGAGGAAAGAGTGACAAAGAAAATTTATGGTGCAGAAGTGAATGGCAGAGTCGGAAAGGGACGTCCTAGGCGAAAATTTATCGACCAAATTGGCGATTTATTGAAAACTGGCCAAATTAGGAGTACCCTTAACCGACGAGCATGTATGCGTAGGTGTATGGATGTGAAGGAGGCAAGAGAGGTGTGTCAGGATCGTGCCAAATGGAAGTCTGTAGTCTCTGCCTACCCCTCTGGGTGACAGGCGTGAGTGTTTATGTATGTATGTATGTATGTTTTCGCCTAACATACTGCTTAACATTAATCCTCAAATTTACCATATATTTATTTCAAAATTAATGCTGCAATATTTTCGGTATAACGGAGGATCTTGCTAAGCCATTTGAGGTTATATTCCCCCTTAAGAAGCAATCTATTCAGCGGTTGACTTGTTGCATGGATGGACGGTAACGGTAGATGGTAACTCAATGTTACTTATGTGTGGTAACTTTATTTGATTTTTATAACGAAAAGTACTATGTAAATATAAATTTAACATTGCTGTGGAAAAATGTTCCTACATATACATTGGTCATCGGTCTACAATGCGTTCGATGCTCCAACTACAAAAGTAAGTTTGTAATCGCTTAAAAATGTTTTTATGTGATATAACTACATTTTTACGGTTTCTGGATTTTTTCCCTTACTAGAGCAGCTTTGACTTTGATTCTTTTTAAATTTCATGATTCTAAGTAATAGCAGGGATGAAAAATGTAGCATAAATTCTATCTCCAATTAATGCGTTGACTTAAAAGCTTAAATTTTTTACTACACCAAGAGACCTTGACCGTAGTTACAAATGATATTAATTTTACCTTTGAGATACGGAACCCTTAAAACGGATACATACTATTTTACTGTCTACAAACTTTTTTTATAGACTCAATTCTGGTACCTAATACAAATAGCCCACTCCCCCCAATATCAACAAAATTGTTAATTCCTATTTTAAGTACTCGAAGGTCGACCACGTGCTCGAAGGTGAAAGTAACATTATTATTGTGACAAAACCAACATATCAGAGGAATTAAATATTTGGAGAACATGTAGAGTCAGTTATCTCACCGTAGAGCAACGAGGCGCGGCGGACTAATTCCTCCATTACCCTGTCAGAAGTTAAAGGAGATCTGTACCTAACAGTGGGACGTATATAGGATTTTAATATTTTTAATTGTCTTTTATTAACAAAAAACAACATTGTATACTGACCTGAAGTGAACTTAATTCTTCTAAAAGTTGTTGTGATTTTGGCCCAGGCACGGGAGTTTGTATGTTCGGTTTCGCAGGTTCCCCTTTTACCCCGACCGAGGAATTTCTGGAAACTAGAAATTACTGACGTTCAATACACATCCCTTAATCTATACATCTATACATTTAATTAAATTGAAATGTGGCTGTAATATCTAAATATCAGACTTATATTAACCTCGGGGGGTCATTTACACAAAATGGTTACTTATAATATATGAATAATTATTTATAAAAAAATTATCTTTTTATCCGTCCGGGTTAATCTTCGAAAGTTCACGAACAGATAAATAGCAATGCCAAGAGTGAGGTAGGCTTTTTCCGAAAACATGAAGGATATGAGACAACACAGAATTTTTTTTTTTGTAAAATCAAAAAGCTGATATTTTATTTGATGTTTAATAAAAAAATCGAACACAACTATTTGCTTAGACGTTTCACATGTTTAGCTGTAAAGCCCGATTTTTTAACTTTTTTCATTGTATCTTATGTACCGATGATCCTTGACAGCCGAGCAGCAGAAGCTAGGCGATTGCTTAAAACGCAAGCAAACCAAGGTCAATCAACGATGATTGTGGCCACTTAAATTGTTAAACGCAATTATAAGTGGTGATTTAAGTGGAGGAATTCTAAAAACATAAATTACACATCTTTCGATATGTAAGCTTGCAACAAATAAAACGGTGTGGAGTCGAAACCATGCCCTGCCCTCCGTCCGCCTAATAAAATATTATTAAAACATAGGAAATATAGTACCTGCGGGTAATAAGGCCCGTCGGCTAATTAGGTAACAAAAATCTTATTTATTATAACCGCTCTCGCTCAAGGAAATAACAGACTCCTATTACACGATAATGTCTCTACAAGTTTGCAGACACGCACTACCCCGCGTCCTGTCAGCAGAGTTGCATTATCTAAGTTCATAAGATACGACCGCACTGTACCATCAATAAAAATCAGTTCAAATAAATCTTAGATACGTTATGTAATATTACACTTAGCTATCTAAAATCATAATATTTCTTGCGCCTTATCTTATCTTTGCGAATAAATGTTATGTTGATCTTGAAGATTTGAATAACATATCGCCGTCAATTTTTTTTAATAATTGGTTTCTCTTATATACTTGGTAGGTGGTTGTTAAGACCTACTAAATTTCACCATAGGCGTTATTATATTCTTTCTTCGTGTGTGTGTTCGTTTAATTATATATTATATCACTTTTAAAATGTTATAAATGCAAATAAGTCGTACGCTGTTGTTACTACTGTAGTAGTCAGAAAACGACCTGGTTTCAGCAGTCCAAATAGTTCAAAGAAACCTGTACTTGCGCATACTTTCGGACATTATAATTGTGTACTGTACAGATAGGCTAGTCTCCGTATAGACCGGCCGCTGTGACATAAATTCGGTTGGGAGGACACTCAACCCAATCAATAACAATCAACCCAACTCTCAACTCAAACTAATACTCATCTCAACATAGATATTATACTTTATAGGCCACATCTCCAATCGAGAACAACCGACGCACCGATGATAATCACGAGGAGTGCATTTGTTTGTCAGTTTGTTCATCATTATACTAACTTGACTTTAAAAAAATTTATATATATTTTTAGAACAGTTAGTCATAATTGCTATATTCATGTGATTATTGATCACAAATATTATTTATATTACGTATAGATTGATTATAGGTATTCGTTAAAACAGTAAGCCTTATTAACCTACCATAGTAAAATCAGGCCTACCTGAAAGATTTTTAGAAATGTTTAATTTTGTTTTTCTTTATGACAAAAGCTGCCGTCTCTGTAATCTCTGCCAACCCCTCTGGGTGACAGGCGTGAGTGTTTATGTCCATGTTATGTTATGTTTATGGCAAATGTCACAATTTTTCGTTCATACTTTATACGAGGGGAGGTTAAAAAGTTCACGGAATGGCGGGGTTGGCGAGGGTGAGTTTACTCATCCAGGTAGGCGCTACTTAGTGACACTGTTAGTATATATTACCAAGTTTCAGCTTAATCGGGTCATTAGCTTTTAAGTTATAAACGAGTAAACAAGTCAATCGGAAAGAAACTATGGAGAAAATTGAATATCGCGCCGTCATTAAGTTTCTCACCAAACAAGGAAAGACACCACAAACCATTTTTCAAGAGATCCGCTCCTGGGAAAATCATGATTTATAAATGGCACCCCCTTTTCAGACAAGGACTCCATTGAAGACGACCCCTTACCTGGACGACCGATCCAGGCTACCACGTCAGAAATAATCGTAAAAGTTGAAAAATTTGTATCGGAAGATGTCCGGCTAAAGAAAAAAACAGCTTGCAGCATTAGTTAGAGTATCAGAAACAACCTTTCTTAAACATCCTAGATCAGCACCTCGGCATGACTAAAGTCTGTGCAAGATGGGTTCCGAGAATGCTTCTTGCACATTAAAAACACGAGCGCGTCGAAATTAGTTGTCACGAGTTTTTGGACCGCTACGCTATGGAGAGCAAAGGGAGGAAGTTATGGCCCGAAAGGCAACTGACGATGAAACTTTAGTACACCATTATGTACCTGAGCCTAAGGAAGAGTCGATGCAGTGGCATAAAAAAGGCACACCCCCTCTTAAGAAGTATAAGGTGTCTCAATCGGCCGGAAAGATCATGGTGACTATCTTTACGGATACAGAAGGTATACTTTTGATTGATTATAAGGAACGTGGTGTTTCCATAACGGGAGAATACAATGCTTCTTTACTGGATCAGTTAAAAGAAGCTATTAAATAAAAAAGGCACGACAATGCGCCCATGCACACAAGCCATGTTGCGACGGCTGCCATTCACCGGTGCGCTTGAACACCTGCGCCACCCACCCTACAGCCCAGACTTGGCCCCAAGCGATTGCTTGTTGACTATTACTTGTTTCCAAAAATGAAGAAAGAACTGCGTGAGAAAAAATTTGGGGACGATGATGAAGTGAAGTCGGCAATGTTTTTTTTAAGACGGCTTTAATAATTTATTTGACAGATCTAATAAGTAAATGTATCAGGTTTAATAAAGAATACATCGAAAAGAAAAAATTGTTTAATATTTCATTTCATTATCCTTCCCTGTACTGCGAACTTTTTGACCTCCCTTCATAGAAACTGTACTAAGCCAATTATTTTTATTAAAATCTGTAGGCAAAATTATAAAATACTTCTCACTTTTTTTCGAATTTTCCTTAGCTATTCCTTATTACCCGCAGATACCACTAATCAAAACATGCATAGAAGCAACGCGACGGACTCTTCCCTAGTTTAAACACTTTAAACCTGTTCAAAGGAAAGTGACGTACCTACTTAGACTGTTCTTTTACCTTTTACCAAACATATTTTATAGGAAAACATCTTTGCCTTTTACATTTTATTGCGCCATCCGATAACGCTCGAGAAAACCTATTCGATATTAGAAATCAATGTTCCATACTTATTAGAACACCTAACAATATTCATATTTTGGTACTATTTTGGAATTTTTTATTCAACTTAAAAAAGCGGAGAACGTTTTAAATTCGACTGTACTTTTTTGGATGTATGTTACGCGATGTCTTCGCCAATGGTAAATCGATTTTGAAGTTTCATTTTTCATTAAATAGGATGTACTTTAACAGTGATCCCAATACGAATTTGGAGAAAAAATATAATATTTAGACAAGGTTAAGATTGTAATTTTCTCAAGTCTACTCAAAATACAGAGAGTGATACTGAAACAAGAAACGGGCAGCAGCGTCTCCCTGATCAACTCACTCACAATGACAATAAACAGCGAAACCCACCTGCCAAGTGTGACGACTATGGCAAAATCGTACCTATGAGGCAACATATGAGGATAGCCTGTGATGTATAGCAGTGGACTTTTACAACAACTGTAACAGATGGAAATGTTTTTTTTTATACATGCACCCGAGCTCGAGAAGCTCAACAGCTTCAGAAGTCTAAAGCTGGCTTTCCACTATGGGATATAATATGTATTATATCCCGAAATATAAATTATATCCCACGATTGCCCTTCACACTGTGAGATATATCTTTTAACCAGTGTGGCGTTCGTCATTGGACGATCTGAGGACGTAGCGGAGGCTCGGAAGGGTGTGCGGGGTACAGGAGGTGAAATATAATATGAAAATATCGCTCGGTCGATCGAAAAAATATTTACAGTTTGGGATGTAATATATATTATATCTCAGTGGAAACGGTTCCATTTAAAAGTACAGTGAGCGATATTAATTTATATCTCGAGATGTAATGTAAATTATATTAGGTACATCCCACAGTGGAAAATCGGCTTTAAAGTTAAAAAAAAACTTTTCGATAAGGTCGACAACATGTTTGATATGTAGCTGCACATTTTAAAGGTCAAGGCTAAAGAGGGTAACAGCTAATTCGATTGATAATTTACGATGAAGACGAAGATATAATTTTTCATCGTAGGTACAGACGCATTTCAGAGAGAAAAAAATTTTGGTATGTATGTGTACCTACTACATCATACAGTCGGTTAACTCGCACTAGAGCAGGGCGGCCCACTTTTCCTATACGACGACCTATACGAACAGGGAGAAGTAGAAGCTGGTTTTATTTTAGGTTACATACATTACACAGGTACAAGTAATGTCTCGCCTTATGGTGACGGCGGATAAGAATCAATCACCCCTGTGGTATAAAATTCGATGTGATAAAACATCACTTACAAATTTAATAGCATAGCGTTAAGAAAACAAAAAAAATATTTTATAAGTAATACTAGTCCACACGAAAATTAAGGTAAATAACAAATAACAGTTATGTAATATACTAGCAATCCGCCCCGGTTTCGCGTTTTCGCATTTCTGAATATCGACAAAAGTGCCCCCCGCCAGGTCCAATTATCAAAACCATTCAAAACCACTCAAACACACACATACACACAAAATTACATTAAAATAAGTGCAGCCATTGAGTTGAATTATTTAAAAGATTGCAAACGTATAAAATAAAATTAAGCTTTTACTCTACGGAACTTTAAGCAAAATCCGCATGGACACCAAGTAACAAAAATACAATTTCGTTATTTATTCACTTCTTTTCAGATTTAAACAAATTTATAAAAATTAATCAGATAAAATAACATTAATATTACCCATTTCAATTAATTCAATTATATGTTTACCACGTATTTAACAATTTTCACTATGTCTATACTATCTTAATAAAATGTTTATTTTATATTTGCTAATTTATAGTTAAAAATCATTTTCAAAACTCACGGACTGAAGAAAGCCTTAAATTTTTTATTAAAAAAAGGCTATGTGCAGATCGTAGCATATTGCCGGTCTTCAACATCCGCAAATAATTAACTGTAATAATTTAATTCGTTACATTAGTCACCATAATATGAAAATATAAATTATGGTAATAAATAAAAAAATATTTCTTCTAATTCTCTGTTAAAAATTCACAAACTACACACACCTGCTTGTATAAAGAGAAGTTATTATACTGTATTACTCCTTGTTGCGAATTGATTTTAACGCTGCCCTCCAATATCAAAGAGTATTCGTTTTATACAACGCTTCTCATGACCGTGATTGTAAAATTGAAATTATTGAATTGACATTGATCCCCCGTCGTGCGTCAGAGATTACGAGCATCACAGGACATTGTACTTATTATACTCTTTGCACCACAAGTAGAACTGTCTCAAATTGGCCGACCTGAAAGCCTGAACATCGGCCGAAGAGTACAATTATTTTTAAACATTGACGGGCTCTCGGATCTTGCGCGCATGTCAAGTACTGCCACACGTCAAATAAAAAATCTGTCAAATAAAATTTTTTGTAATCTTAAAACAATAAATTTATTTAAATTTACTTTAAGTTGTTTAACGTCTTAATTTTAATTTATAAAAAAAATCAATAAGAATAACATACAAATTTATAGTTCCAATTTTTTTATGGAAAATTCCGTGACAGGAATACATTTGTCGTAAAAAAATCGTTCTCTTTCTCTCTAACCTCCATGGATACAATCATTGGAGCGTAGACAGAGAATCCTTCTCTGTCTACGCATTGGAGGTTACAGAGAAGGAGGACGATCGCTACGTGCTAAAGCATAGCCCGCTTGTCCCTGCAATGCCGTCGGTAAGTAGTATCTGCGAAGTTAGCTGTTTATGATGTACTCACTAGATGAAGTTAGTTGAATAATGTACAAATTTTCTTCGCGGCATTGATGAGAAAATAATCGTATTCCGTAATTTTTTTAATTTTTGACAAAAAGAAACATTAAAAAATGGTGAAGTATCGTATTGTGCTTGGATGTGCAAGTGGTTGAGCATCTGATCGGAAAAAGACTCTGAAAAACAATTTGCGTCAATCATCGTTATTTAAAGTACCAAAGGTAATATCTTCGTACGTTATCGATTCGTAGTTGCACATTGAAATATTGAATATGTAAAATTATTATTTGCCTAATTAATCATGTTTTTTTAATTAATCTTTCTTGAACTTTTAAGTAATTGTTGAAATTAAGGTTTATTTACAGGATTTGCAAGTAGTAATATTTCAAAATTTATAATAATTTACAATATTTATACTAATTAAAATTATAAGAAACATAATTTATAATTTATTTATTAATAAATAATATTAATAAATAATAATATTTCGTTATTTTTGAATGGTATTATATACACCTATATTAAACGTTGATAGATCATTTCAAACTAGCGCATAACAGGCCACTTTTATTGAGACAACTTAGCGATCGCAGTGCCTCACTTATTTCGTTCATATTTTTGGGACACTATTTTCTACAGCGATCGTTCTCGTTCTCTCTAACCTCCATGATACAATCATATATAGATTTAATAGATAGCCAATGAGGGCACATACAACTTTTTTGTCACCGGGGCTGCGCCACTTAGGAACGAGGTGAAATATTTGACAAATTACACGGCGGAGAAGTTAACTTGTTAAGAAAATGTAATAGTTAATGTTTCTTTTAGTAATATTAGTTACATTTTATATTAATTAGATATATTCCTAAAAGTAGAAAATAAAAAAGGGAAACATGTAACGAAACATTAAGGAACAAACCACTGAGGCACTGTTTCGTGTATTTAACAAATACTCTAGAAACCGATGTCGACAAACACATTTCGTATTATTAAGGGTGGTATATCTTTCCTGAGGTGACGGTGACGGGGATAATGCACGCCATCGAGGGAGGGCGAGAGGTGCACTTACAACTAGGTAAGACACATCATTTTATTTTATTATGTAGATGTAAGCAAATTAATTTTTAAGATCTTTAATACGATGAATTTCCGCAAAGTAACGCCTAATTTTATTATTTATTTTAGCCCTTATTCTACAAACCTTTTTTAAATTTTCAATATTTCTAATTTTATGTACATTTTTTAAACTAACAATTTATATATAATATATTCATAGGCCGGAATTATAAAAGTTTCCAACGTAATTATGTATTTGTATTTTAAAGAAACTTAATATTAAAGCTGTTAAAAATTAATCATATGAAATATAATGGATTTCCGCAAAGAAGCGTCTGATTATTTTAATTATGAACATAGATCTGACAAACGGTTTGGTCAAATATCACTGTCAGCATATGATACGAATATGTCACCAAAGGACTTAAAATTCGCCAGATCTAACGACAAAATCTCTAAAGTGGCAACACACACTTGTATAAAAATAGAGACGTCCTTTATAAGGCGTGTTTTTTACTCGATTTTTATTGAAATCAGGTGTAACGAAGATTACATAAGAATATATTAAAATCATCATATGTTAATTTTTATGCATGTTAAGCTAATAGATCATATTATGTATTTCGTACATGACCATTACCTAGTGCTGTGTTTGCTCGAAGGAAAAATGGAAAATATGGTATTACACCACTGACCTTCATATATATTAAATAGTACGCTGGACTGGCTATACCCTACAAACGTTTGTGCCACCATTAAATATAACAGGAACTAATATTGACAAAATTTACAAATGGCCGTTGTTTTGCATATATTGTCTATGAGTATTCCAAAGTTTTAAACGAGAAAAAGAGTGTGTGTTGCGTAGTTCGGTTATGTTTCATATTACTGATATAATAAAAAGTATTTTTAGAGATGATGTGAAATTCGTTACTAGAAGGGAAGTGTGGTTACATTTCACAAGTGAAAGGATTTACAGTTTAGGTATACATTTAGGTTATATATAGGCATTAATATATTAGCTGTATAGGCTCTATAATGTATTATTATACTACTAAGAGTATACTATACTATATATATATATATATACATATATATATATATATATATATATATATATATATATATATATATATATGTATATGTATATATATAGGATAATTGTATTATTATCGTACGAGCGACACAGGCTCGATAAATTCTTAATAAAACATGTTTGGCTTAAAATTACCTATTTTTGATGAACAATAAAATTCAATTGGGTTGACAAGTTCTTGGTTGATAACGCGTATCGATGTTTTTTTTTGTACCTACATATTTTTACAAGAATTAATAAATTTGCAGGTTTTCAAATGACTTTGAAGTAATTTGATATCAATAGTCTGAAGCAAATTGATTATGATGTCAATGATTTGTTGTATGGTATTCTTTAATGTATTTTGAATTTTTTTAAATTATCAAGTTATCCTTTCAATTATTTGTCGCCAAAAGACAAAAAAACTGTTCGTTATTGTAAAACACACGTGCACGGCATTCCATATTTTGATGTGACCGAAGAATTAAAATGTGCCTACAAACAAGAGAACATCATACGCATATTAAATTGGTATATTAGAAATTAGTGCAAAGACGAAGTGATCGCGTACAAAGGTGGTTCAACAGAAAAACAATTTTTAAAAATGTTGACGACGAATGATAGAATTTTTAATATTGAAGAATACAAACGTCCAAAATACAATGATTTGGTAAATGTCATAAATTTAAACAAAAGTTATGTGTGTAATAATCATATATTTGCAAAAAATAATCACAAAATTTTACATTGTTCTTCTGACGAAGTGTGGGTTTTTTACAAGTGGTTATTGCTTGAAAATAAAATTTTAAATTAATCATAAATTTTGTTTGATTTCCCAAAAACATTAGTTATAGTATACTATATAAAACAAAATTGGTTCAACAGAAAAACAATTTTTCAAAATGTTGACGAAGAATGATAGAATTTTTAATATTGAAGAATACAAATGTCCAAAATACAATGATTTGGTAAATGTCATAAATTTAAACAAAAGTTATGTGTGTAATAATCATACATTTGCAAAAAATAATCACAAAATTTTACATTGTTCTTGTGACGAAGTGTGGGTTTCTTACAAGTGGTTATTGCTTGAAAATAAAATTTTAAACAAATCATAATTTTTTTTTGATTTCCCAAAAACATTAGTTATAGAATACCATATAATACAAAATTGGTTCAACAGAAAAACAATTTTTAAAAATGTTGATGACGAATGATAGAATTTTTAATATTGAAGAATAAAAATGTCCAAAATACAATGATTTGGTAAATGTCATAAATTTAAACAAACGTTATGTGTGTAATTATCATATATTTGCAAAAAATAATCACAAAATTTTACATTGTTCTTGTGACGAAGTGTGGGTTTTTTACTAGTGGTTATTGCTTGAAAATAAAATTTTAAATTAATCATAAATTTTGTTTGATTTCCCAAAAACATTAGTTATAGTATACTATATAATACAAAATTGGTTCAACAGAAAAACAATTTTTAAAAATGTTGATGACGAATGATAGAATTTTTAATATTGAAGAATACAAATGTCCAAAATACAATGATTTGGTAAATGTCATAAATTTAAACAGACATTATGTGTGTAATAATCATATATTTGCAAAAAATAATCACAAAATTTTACATTCTTCTTGTGACGAAGTGTGGGTTTCTTACAAGTGGTTATTGCTTGAAAATAAAATTTTAAATTAATTATAAATTTATTTTGATTCCCCAAAAACATTAGTTATAGTATAATTTATAATACAAAACTGATTCAACAGAAAAACAATTTTTAAAAATGTTGACGAATGATAGAATTTTTAATATTGAAGAATACAAATGTCCAAAATACAATGATTTGGTAAATGTCATAAATTTAAACACACGTTATGTGTTTAAAAATCATATATTTGCAAAGAATAATCACAAAATTTTACATAAATTTTGTTGGATTTCCCAAAAAAATTAGTTATAGTATACTATATAATACAAAGGTGGTTCAACAGGAAAACATTTTTTAAAAATGTTGACGACGAATGATAGAATTTTTAATATTGAAGAATACAAATGTCCAAAATACAATGATTTGGTAAATGTCATAAAAAAAACTAAATTTAAACAAACGTTGTGGTTCATCATCATCATCATCATCATTACAGCCTTTCACAAGTCCACTGCTGAACATAGGCCTCCCCCAAGTAATGCCACAAAGCACGGTCCTGAGCCACCTGCATCCATCGACTTCCTGCATGTCTTACCAGGTCGTCACTCCATCTAGTGGGGGGTCGCCCTACACTACGCCTACCGGTACGAGGCTGCCACTCGAGAACCTTTCTTCCCCATCGGTTATCGGTTCTTCGAGCTATATGGCCGGCCCATTGCCACTTCAGCTTACTAATCCGTTGGGTTATGTCGGTCACTCTGGTTTTACTGCGGATATCCTCATTTCTGAGTCTATCACGCAGAGAGACTCCGAGCATAGCCCTCTCCATAGCTCGCTGAGCGACCTTAAGCGTCCTCATACGGCCAGCAGTGAAGGACCACGTCTCAGATCCATAAGTCATCACTGGCAACACGCACTGGTTGTACAATCTAGTTTTTAGAGATTGAGGTATACCTGACGAAAAGATATGTCGTAATTTCCCGAACGCTGCCCAGCCGAGTTGAATCCGTCGATTGACCTCTCGGTCGAAGTTGGACTTACCTAGTCGGACTATTTGTCCCAGGTAAACGTACTCGTCAACAACTTCGAGCATAGTGCTCCCAACAACTACCGGCATAGGTGTGACATGGACATTGAACATGATCTTTGTTTTGTCCATGTTCATCTTAAGACCTATCCGTTGGGAGGCACTATTGAGGTCATTGAGCATAGTGCTTAAGTCCTCCAGCGATTCTGCCATAAGGACTATATCGTCGGCAAATCGAAGGTGAGTGATGTACTCGCCATTGATGTCAATACCGTATCCTTTCCAGTCCAGTAGCTTGAAAACGTCTTCCAATGCAGCGGTGAAGAGTTTCGGGGATATAACGTCACCCTGTCTTACACCTCTCTGCAGTTGGATAGGTTTCGAGCTCTGGTTCTGTACTCGGATAGCCATCGTAGCCCTACTGTACAAACACTTCAGCACTTCGATATACCGACAGTCAACTTGGCACCGCTGAAGGGACTGTAGCACCGCCCAAATTTCGACGGAATCAAAGGCTTTCTCATAGTCCACATACGCCAGGCAAAGTGGCAGATTGTACTCTTCAGTCTTCTGTACAATCTGCCGCAGGGTATGTATGTGGTCTATGGTACTGAAGCCTTTTCGGAAACCGGCTTGTTCGGGAGGCTGGAAGTCGTCAAGTCTGCGTGCGAGACGGTTCGTAATGACTCTCGAAAACAGCACGTAGACGCGGCTCAGAAGGGAAATCGGTCTGTAGTTTTTTAAGAGAGCGTTGTCGCCTTTCTTAAAGAACAAGACCACCGCACTTCTGCTCCACGCCTCTGGAGTAGTGCCACCATGGAGGACGGAATTGAAGAGCTTCTGAAGGACTACAAGTACCGGTGTTCCACCCGCTTTCAGAAGCTCCGCTGTAATTCCATCCTCGCCTGGGGCCCTGCCGTTTTTAAGGTGCTGGAGAGCCATTCTAATCTCGCTTAGACTGACGTCCGGGATATCATCGGAATAGTGTCGGATAAGACTAGCTCTTGGATCGTTACTCACACTTGCGTGTGGCTCCAACGATGATGTGTACAGCTGCCCATAGAACCTCTCAATCTCACTCAAAATCTCAGGTGTCCCGGAAACGATGTTGCCACACTCAGTCTTCAGCTTTGACAGTTGGCTCTTTCTGGCAGACAGATCTCTGGCAAAGACTTTGGAGCCCTGATTCCGCTCGATCGCTTCTTTAATACGAGAAGTATTAAAGTTGCGTAAGTCTCGCCGCATGCATTTGGAGATCTGTCTGTTCAGTTGCCTGTATGCTGTCAAATCTGTTGACGATTGCAGCCTCATCTCCCGTCTAACAGCCATGAGATTAAGAGTGTGATCGGAGAGTTTTTGTGTTCTTCTGCGGCGGGTCTTGCAGAACTTAGCTCCGACCGCATGGACAGTTTCCACGAGCTTGTCGTTCATATCGTCCACTGCATTGCAATCTTCTAGGCACTGGAAGCGGTTACGTAACTCGAGCTGAAAGGTTTCGGGATTCTGGATTAGAGCACGAGGGGGACGGAGCGTTGACTTCATTAGACGAGACCTCTCCAACTTAACGTTTAGGTTCAGTGTGCCTCTAACCATTCGGTGATCGCTGCCAGTTTTCACCCTTGCGATCACTGAGACATCACTGAACAGTTGGCGTCTGGTCGTCATAATGAAGTCAATCTCATTTTTTGTCGAACCGTCGGGGCTCGACCAGGTCCACTTCCTGTGGGGCCGCTTCTGGAAGAAAGAGTTCATCATAAAGAGTCCCTCTTTCTCCATAAAGTCGGCCAGCTGCTGGCCCCTTCGGTTCCGTTGCCCTACTCCAAATTTCCCTACCTTCAGCTCACCGCTTTCTCTTGTGCCTAGTTTTGCGTTGAAGTCTCCCATCAACACCGTGTAGTGGGTTTTGGAGGAATGTATGGCTCTGGAAATATCCTCATACATTTCCTCCACCTCCTCATCGGGGTGTGCCGAGGTTGGTGCGTAAACCTGAATGACCTTCAGCGAATACCGTTTGGTGATTCTGAGTATCAGGTACGCGACCCTCGTCGACACACTCCCAATCTTTACAACGTTGTTGACGAGAGACTTGTGGACGATAAATCCGACACCTCCTTGGGACAGATGGTCGCCCTCCCGGTGATAGAACAAGTTGCCGGACTCGAGGATTGCCGTGTCCTCCCCCTCTCTTCGGACCTCGGATAATCCAATAATATGCCAGCGCAACTTGTCTACCTCTTCTTCCAGCTCCAGTATCTTCTCGTCAGTCCTCAGGGTGCGTGCGTTATATGTTGCCAGGTCGAGTCGTCGTAGGTGGCAACCGAACCTCCACCGGAGATTCTTAGCACACCAAAAATAACGTTGTGGTTAAACGTTATTTTTGCAAATATATGATTATTACACACATAACGTTTGTTTAAATTTATGACATTTACCAAATCATTGTATTTTGGACATTTTTATTCTTCAATATTAAAAATTCTATCATTCGTCATCAACATTTTTAAAAATTGTTTTTCTGTTGAACCAATTTTGTATTATATAGTATTCTATAACTAATGTTTTTGGGAAATCAAAAAAAAATTATGATTTGTTTAAAATTTTATTTTCAAGCAATAACCACTTGTAAGAAACCCACACTTCGTCACAAGAACAATGTAAAATTTTGTGATTATTTTTTGCAAATGTATGATTATTACACACATAACTTTTGTTTAAATTTATGACATTTACCAAATCATTGTATTTTGGACATTTGTATTCTTCAATATTAAAATTCTATCATTCGTCGTCAACATTTTTAAAAATTGTTTTTCTGTTGAACCAATTTTGTATTATATAGTATACTATGACTAATGTTTTTGGGAAATCAAAATAAATTTATGATTAATTTAAAATTTTATTTTCAAGCAATAACCACTTGTAAGAAACCCACACTTCGTCACAAGAATAATGTAAAATTTTGTGATTATTTTTTGCAAATATATGATTATTACACACATAACGTTTGTTTAAATTTATGACATTTACCAAATCATTGTATTTTGGACATTTGTATTCTTCAATATTAAAAATTCTATCATTCGTCGTCAACATTTTTAAAAATTGTTTTTCTGTTGAACCAATTTTGTATTATATAGCGTACTATGACTAATGTTTTAGGGAAATTAAACAACATTTATGATTAATTTAAAATTTTATTTTCAAGCAATAACCACTTGTAAAAAACCCACACTTCGTCAGAAGAACAATGTAAAATTTTGTGATTATTTTTTGCAAATATATGATTATTACACACATAACTTTTGTTTAAATTTATGACATTTACCAAATCATTGTATTTTGGACATTTGTATTCTTCAATATTAAAATTCTATCATTCGTCGTCAACATTTTTAAAAATTGTTTTTCTGTTGAACCAATTTTGTATTATATAGTATACTATGACTAATGTTTTTGGGAAATCAAAATAAATTTATGATTAATTTAAAATTTTATTTTCAAGCAATAACCACTTGTAAGAAACCCACACTTCGTCACAAGAACAATGTAAAATTTTGTGATTATTTTTTGCAAATATATGATTATTACACACATAACGTTTGTTTAAATTTATGACATTTACCAAATCATTGTATTTTGGACATTTGTATTCTCCAATATTAAAAATTCTATCATTCGTCGTCAACATTTTTAAAAATTATTTTTCTGTTGAACCAATTTTGTATTATATAGTATACTATAACTAATGTTTTTGGGGAATCAAAATAAATTTATAATTAATTTAAAATTTTATTTTCAAGCAATAACCACTTGTAAGAAACCCACACTTCGTCACAAGAACAATGTAAAATTTTGTGATTATTTTTTTGCAAATATATGATTATTACACACATAATGTCTGTTTAAATTTATGACATTTACCAAATCATTGTATTTTGGACATTTTTATTCTTCAATATTAAAAATTCTATCATTCGTCATCAACATTTTTAAAAATTGTTTTTCTGTTGAACCAATTTTGTATTATATAGTATACTATAACTAATGTTTTTGGGAAATCAAACAAAATTTATGATTAATTTAAAATTTTATTTTCAAGCAATAACCACTTGTAAAAAACCCACACTTCGTCACAAGAACAATGTAAAATTTTGTGATTATTTTTTGCAAATATATGATTATTACACACATAACGTTTGTTTAAATTTATGACATTTACCAAATCATTGTATTTTGGACATTTTTATTCTTCAATATTAAAAATTCTATCATTCGTCATCAACATTTTTAAAAATTGTTTTTCTGTTGAACCACCTTTGTATGCGATCACTTCGCCTTTGCACAAATTTCTAATATACCAATTTAATATGCGAATGATGTTCTCTTGTTTGTAGGCACATTTTAATTCTTCGGTCACATCAAAATATGGAATGCCGTGCACGTGTGTTTCACAATAACGAACAGTTTTTTTGTCTTTTGGCGACAAATAATTGAAAGGATAACTTGGCCGAAACAAATAATGATCGATAAACGCATCATTTTTATTGGATAGTTTTACGTCTAGAATAGCCATTTCTCTACATTGAAAATGTTTATGAGGATATGTAATGTAAAATCCGTCCATGTCGATGATGTATCTAATATTTTTTAGATTTTGTGTCATTTTGAACCAAAATGTTAAAAGTATTTACACGTGACTAAAATATGTTTGTTCCAACAAACTTCACATAACAATTCATTCTTCATTACTTCCCATCATCCCATTTCTTCCTTCTGCTCTTGTCTTCCTGTAATTTAAGTAAACAGAATCACATTCACTAATGATCACTAATGACTGTCATTGTTAAAAAAGTATTTTATAACTTTTTACTTTCTGATATTGTCTTTGTATTTATGGCTAGGAAATGTTCGCGGCGCGGTCTCAATGCGTGTTGCCGAACTTCACATGCCTTCGAAATTTTCTCAGACATGCAGGTTTCCTCACGATGTTTTCCTTCACCGCCGAGCACGTGGTAAATCAGCACTTAAAATTGCAATTAACAATTTAAGTGGTGCCAGCGGGGGTCGAACCATGGTCGCGTCCTGTGAAATTTTAAGCTTGGGCTAACTATCTGAGCTACCACGGCTTAATCATATACACACAAAATATTAAAATATAATTTGTTAACACTAAATCATACATACTTAAGAAAATAACAAAAAGAAAAGTAAGTTTGTCAATAGAATAAACACTTAAAATTGCAATTAACAATTTAATTGGTGTCGGCGGGGGTCGAACCCGGGTCGCGTCCTGTGAAATTTACAGCTTGCGCTAACTATCTGAGCTACCACGGCTTAATCATATACACACACAATATTTAAATATAATTTGTTAACACTAAACATACGTAAGAAAATAACAAAAAGAAAAGTAAGTTTGTCAATAGAATAAACACTTAAAATTGCAATTAACAATTTAATTGTTGTCGGCGGTGATCGAACCCGCGTCGCATACTGTAAAATTTACAGCTTGCGCTAACCCCGTCTGAGCTACCACGACTTAATCATATTCACACACAATATTTAAATATAATTTGTTAACACTAAATCATACAAACGTAAGAAAATAACAGAAAGAAAAGTAAGTTTGGTAATAGAATAAACACTTACATCTATGGCCTTTGATGCCTTGAAGTAACACAAATATAGTATTGATAGATCCACTGCGGTTAAACGACCATACACTAACTCCATGACTGCAGTTGCTTGGTCTTATATAGTACCAGTAAGTAATAATTCTAATCTAAAGAATTTCTACAGTGGAATTGATAATAACTTTATGCGTCAACAAGCTTATCTAACATTCTGTTGTTTATCTCCGTATTACTTCGTGTCGTCTTGTTCAGTGTATCGATGACTCAAATACGTGCAAAAATAACAAAATAATGCAATTTAATATTTAGAAATCACTATAATTGATCATTCCTATGTTAGTCATTGAGTAGATTGTACTGTAATAATCTACTAATAGCAGTAATATCATGGATACACTAGATGTACAACAACATCTGAAAAAGATTCACCCCTGTCTAGAAAATAATGTTTATGCTGCTAATAGACATATAATAGATATATAATAGTAGATATATATCTAGTCAGGTCATAAGTATTGTCATACAGTAAAAACTTTTCTTTTAGAATGCTGGCCACAAAAAAGTTTATTGAATTCGAATTTCGAATTGTTCATGAAAATAAAACTGTATACTTTTTAGAATTTTACTAATTTTTTAATATGGAGTGGACGTTTAAAGAAGACCGTGTTGCAGTTATTGCGTTGCATCGTTGCGGTTCCGCGCCAATTAAAATTTTTGACATACTGAAAAATTTGAATATAACCAAAAGATTCGTTTATCGTACCATCAAACGATACAATGAAGACTCTAGTGTAGATGACGGGTCAAGAAGTGGTCGCCCTCGGTCTGTTGGGAATCCAGCAGTGATAAAATCTGTGAAGGCGCGAATTCAAAGAAACCCCAAACGTAAGCAGAAACTGTTGGCCCTTCAAATGGGGTTAAGCAGAACCATGGTGAAAAGGGTGTTAAATGAAGACTGAGGGCTTCGAGCATATCGAAGAAAAACAGGACATCGTTTGAAAGTAGTTAGGTTGTACCAGTTCTGGCGCACTGAGTCAGTACTACTATACTAGTAGTTAGGTTGTACCAGTTCTGGCGCACTGAGTCAGTACTACTATACTAGTAGTTACATTGTACCAGTTCTGGCGCACTGAGTCATTACTACTACACTAGTAGTTAGGTTGTACCACTTCTGGCGCACTGAGTCAGTACTACTATACTAGTAGTTAGGTTGTACCAGTTCTTGCGCACTGAGTCAGTACTACTATACTAGTATTTAGGTTGTACCAGTTCTGGCGCACTGAGTCAGTACTACTATACTAGTAGTTACGTTGTACCAGTTCTGGCGCACTGAGTCAGTACTACTACACTAGTAGTTAGGTTGTACCAGTTCTGGCGCACTGAGTCAGTACTACTATACTAGTAGTTAGGTTGTACCAGTTCTTGCGCACTGAGTCAGTACTACTATACTAGTAGTTAGGTTGTACCAGTTCTGGCGCACTGAGTCAGTACTACTATACTAGTAGTTACTTTGTACCAGTTCTGGCGCACTGAGTCAGAAGTGGTACAAGTACGACGTTCGTCGACTCACGATCCTAAAGAAAAAAAAAAGGTTTTGGCATGCTCTGATCACGAATCTGCGGTCCATTTTTGCGTAGGTTGCATGGTTCCGGAGATGTGCAGATCAATTAACTCTTATCTAATTGATATCCGCTGCGGGCCTCCACCGTCATTAGCGCTCCATTGTTCTTATCTACTTATCTATTGTTCGTTCAATACCGTCATTATCTATTCTTCCTCAGCGTGGTGTTATTGTATTATACTCCTTTGTTCCTATCTACACTAATCTGAATCATCAATAAAATACATTACCTAATTTTGTTACAATTTTTATTTACGAAATACAAAATCTTATTACTTATTATCCATAAAATAGGAGCGAAACGTCTCATCCACTAAAATATCGTTGTACAATGTGTTCCCTGTAAATATACGCGTAAAACTATGCATTGAACATCCCTGAAACTTATATAGCAAATACATTAAGCAATATTCGCCACAAACTGAAGTCCACTCATTCTGAATCCTATCAACATTCCAGTTCCATCTTTTACAATTCTTTTTTAAAAACTCTAGATGATATCGTACAGGTGCTCGTCTGTATGAATCAAAATATTGACCGACATCATTCGTATCGATATACAAAGCTACCCAATGTGACCCTGGTTTATCATCTGTACCCAAATTGCATATTACCTAGTCAGGTCATAAATTCTATTACATGTTTAATATAAAATAATTGAAACAAGTTTATTCATTATGTAACCATTTATATACCAAAATGAACTTAACAAAACATAGATTCTTTTGACACTATAGTTTATTCAAAATGACCTCCGTGATTTTGAATACAGGCCTTCAATCTGCGCGGCCAGTCGTCTATCGCACCACGAACGAGGTCCATGTCAATATCGGCGGCTGCCTTAATTAAGGATGTCTTGAGTGACTCGAAATTGGGATGAGGCTTTGAGCACGCCTTTTCCTCCAAGTATTGCCATATCTTGTAATCTAACGGATTCAAATCTGAACTGGAGGAGGGCCAGTTTTCGTGCCGGATGAAGTCGATTTCACGCACCGCCAGCCAGTCTTGTGTGCTCTTCGCTCTATGAGCTGACGCCGAATCTTGTTGGAATACCCAGTGCCTGTTATTGAACATGGTATGAGAAACAGGTTACACAAGGCTCAACAGGACTGTATTTTGATACACAACTGACTTCGTTTTTACACCTTTTTCACATGCCCGAAGCCCTAAGTCTTCATTTAACACCCTTTTACACCTTATCATTTTGTTTGTTGTAGCTCTCTTATTTTTTTCCCACGTACCACTTCAACAAAGCGCGACATCTCTTCAGTCTCAGGTCCATTAGACGAGCATTCAAACGATGTCCTGTTTTTCTTCGATATGCCCGAAGCCCTAAGTCTTCATTTTTTTTTATAGAAGAAGGGGCAAACGAGCATGCGGCTCACCTGATGTTAAATGACTACCGCCGCCCATGATCAACCGCAACACCAGGAGAATTGCGGGTGCGTTGCCGGCCCTTTAGAAAGGGATAAGCTCTTTTCTTGAAGGTCCGCAGGTCGTATCGGTCCGGAAAAATCGCCGGTGGTAAACTATTCCACAGAGAGGTTGTACGTGGAAAAAAACTCCTTGTGAAACGTACAGTGGTGGACCGCCAAGCATCCAGATGGTGTGGATGGTATCGGGACGTTTGCCGTGTAGTGCGTTCACGAAATTTGGCGGCTGGGATTAATCCGAACAATTCCTCAGAGCACTCCCCGTGATAAATGCGATAAAATACGCAAAGTGATGCAACATCTCTTCGCAGCGCCAGTGAATCGAGCCGATCGGAAAGCACTCGGTCGTCGACGATTCGCGCCGCTCTGCGCTGGATGCGGTCATGTGGAAGGAGCTGGTACTGGGGAGCCCCAGCCCAGAGATGGGAACAGTATTCCATGTGCAGCCAAACCTGCGCCTTGTAAAGTTGCAGGCGGTGTGCCGGCATGAAATACTGTCCCGCTCTGCTGAGCACGCCAAGCTTTTTAGAGGCCAATTTGGCCTTCCCTTCCAAGTGACCACGAAACTGCACGTCACTCGATATGTCGACGCCGAGGATTCCGATACTGGCTGAGGTACAAGGGGAGTGCCTTGGAAATGAGGGGATACGACAAAAGGGTTCTTTTTAGCGGATAACGCGCAAACTTGTGTCTTCTGGGGGTTAAACGGGACTTGATTTAGTCGCCCCCAATCCGAGACTCTGTCCAGCAGAGACTCGACTTCAGACACAAGTTTGTCCCGGCACTCGGAGACGTTTTCCCGAGAAATATTGGCTCGGCCGGTGTAAAGAGCATCACCAGTGCTGTCATCTGCATAGCAATGAATGTCATGCATTTAACACCCTTTTCACCGTGGTTCTGCTTAACCCCATCTGAAGGGCCAACAGTTTCTGCTTACGTTTGGGATTTCTTTGAATTCGCGCCTTCACAGCTTTTATCACTGCTGGAGTCCTAACAGACCGAGGGCGACCACTTCTTGACTTCACGTCTACACTAGAGTCTTCATTGTATCGTTTGATGGTACGATAAACGAATCTTTTGGTTATATTCAAATTTTTCAGTATGTCAAAAATATGAATTGGCGCGGAACCGCAACGATGCAACGCAATATCTGCAACACGGTCTTCTTTAAGCGTCCACTACATATTAAAAATTAGTAAAATTCTAAAAAAGTATACAGTTTTATTTTCATGAACAATTCGAAATTCGAATTCAATAAACTTTTTTGTGGCCAGCATTCTAAAAGAAAAGTTTTTACTGTGGGACAATACTTATGACCTGACTAGGTATATACGTTGGTACGTGGGTGTACATGGGCAGTCTATTAGCAACATAAACATTATTTTCTAGACTGGGATGAATCTTTTTCAGATGTTGTTGTACATCTAGTGTATCCATGATATTACTGCTATTAGTAGATTATTACAGTACAATCTACTCAATGACTAACATAGGAATGATCAATTATAGTGATTTCTAAATATTAAATTGCATTATTTTGTATTATTTTTGTACGTATTTGAGTCATCGATACACTGAACTAGACGACACGAAGTAATGATGAGATAAACAGAATGTTAGATAAGCTTGTTGACGCATAAAGTTATTATCAACTCCACTGTAGAAATTCTTTAGATTAGAATTATTACTTACTGGTACTATATAAGACCAAGCAACTGCAGTCATGGAGTTAGTGTACGGTCGTTTAACCGTAGTGGATCTATCAATACTATATTTGTGTTACTTCAAGGCATCAAAGGCCATAGATGTAAGTGTTTATTCTATTACCAAACTTACTTTTCTTTCTGTAATTTTCTTACGTGTGTATGATTTAGTGTTAACAAATTATATTTAAATATTGTGTGTGTATATGATTAAGCCGTGGTAGCTCAGATGGTTAGCGCAAGCTGTAAATTTTACAGTACGTGACGCGGGTTCGATCCCCGCCGACACCAATTAAATTGTTAATTGCAATTTGAAGTGCTGATTAACCACGTGCTCGGCGGTGAAGGAAAACATCATGAGGAAACCTGCATGTCTGAGAAAATTTCGAAGGCATGTGAGGTTCGCCAACACGCATTGCGACCGCGCCGCGGACATTTCCTAGCCACAAATACAAAGACAATAGCAGAAAGTAAAAAGTTAAAAAATACTTTTTAACAATGACAGTCATTAGTGATCATTAGTGAATGTGATTCTGTTTACTTAAATTACGGGAAGACAAGAGCAGAAGGAAGAAATGGGATGATGGGAAGTAATGAAGAATGAATTGTTATGTGAAGTTTGTAGGAACAAACATATTTTAGTCACGTGTAAATACTTTTAACACTTTGGTTCAAAATGACACAAAATCTAAAAAATATTAATTACATCATCGACATGGACGGATATTACATTACATATCCTCATAAACATTTTCAATGTAGAGAAATGGCTATTCTAGACGTAAAACTATCCAATAAAAATGATGCGTTTATCGATCATTATTTGTTTCGGCCAAGTTATCCTTTCAATTATTTGTCGCCAAAAGACAAAAAAACTGTTCGTTATTGTGAAACACACGTGCACGGCATTCCATATTTTGATGTGACCGAAGAATTAAAATGTGCCTACAAACAAGAGAACATCATACGCATATTAAATTGGTATATTAGAAATTAGTGCAAAGACGTAGTGATCGCATACAAAGGTGGTTCAACAGAAAAACAATTTTTAAAAATGTTGACGACGAATGATAGAATTTTTAATATTGAAGAATACAAACGTCCAAAATACAATGATTTGGTAAATGTCATAAATTCAAACAAACGTTATGTGTGTAATGATCATATATTTGCAAAAAATAATCACAAAATTTTACATTGTTCTTGTGACGAAGTGTGGGTTTTTTACAAGTGGTTATTGCTTGAAAATAAAATTTTAAATTAATCATAAATTTTGTTTTATTTCCCAAAAACATTAGTTATAGTATACTATATAAAACAAAATTGGTTCAACAGAAAAACAATTTTTCAAAATGTTGACGACGAATGATAGAATTTTTAATATTGAAGAACACAAATGTCCAAAATACAATGATTTGGTAAATGTCATAAATTTAAACAAACGTTATGTGTGTAATAATCATACATTTGCAAAAAATAATCACAAAATTTTACGTTGTTCTTGTGACGAAGTGTGGGTTTCTTACAAGTGGTTATTGCTTGAAAATAAAATTATAAACAAATCATAAATTTTTTTTGATTTCCCAAAAACATTAGTTATAGAATACCATATAATACAAAATTGGTTCAACAGAAAAACAATTTTTAAAAATGTTGACGAATGATAGAATTTTTAATATTGAAGAATACAAATGTCCAAAATACAATGATTTGGTAAATGTCATAAATTTAAACACACGTTATGTGTTTAAAAATCATATATTTGCAAAAAATAATCACAAAATTTTACATTGTTATTGTAACGAAGTGTGGGTTTCTAACAAGTGGTTATTGCTTGAAAATAAAATTTTAAACTAATCATTAATTTTGTTTGATTTCCCAAAAACATTAGTTATAGTATAATATATAATACAAAATTGGTTCAACAGAAAAACAATTTTTAAAAATGTTGACGACGAATGATTGAATTTTTAATATTGAAGAATACAAATGTCCAAAATACAATGATTTGGTAAATGTCATAAATTTAAACAAACGTTATGTGTGTAATAATCATATATTTGCAAAAAATAATCACAAAATTTTACATTGTTCTTGTGACTAAGTGTGGGTTTCTAACAAATGGTTATTGCTTGAAAATAAAATTTTAAATTAATCATAAATTTATTTTGATTTCCCAAAAACATTAGTTATAGTATACTATATAATACAAAATTGGTTCAACAGAAAAACAATTTTTAAAAATGTTGACGACGAATGATAGAATTTTAATATTGAAGAATACAAATGTCCAAAATACAATGATTTGGTAAATGTCGTAAATTTAAACAAAAGTTATGTGTGTAATAATCATATATTTGCAAAAAATAATCACAAAATTTTACATTGTTCTTCTGACGAAGTGTGGGTTTTTTACAAGTGGTTATTGCTTGAAAATAAAATTTTAAATTAATCATAAATGTTGTTTAATTTCCCAAAAACATTAGTCATAGTACGCTATATAATACAAAATTGGTTCAACAGAAAAACAATTTTTAAAAATGTTGACGACGAATGATAGAATTTTTAATATTGAAGAATACAAATGTCCAAAATACAATGATTTGGTAAATGTCATAAATTTAAACAAACGTTATGTGTGTAATAATCATATATTTGCAAAAAATAATCACAAAATTTTACATTGTTCTTGTGACGAAGTGTGGGTTTCTTACAAGTGGTTATTGCTTGAAAATAAAATTTTAAATTAATCATAAATTTTGTTTTATTTCCCAAAAACATTAGTTATAGTATACTATATAATACAAAGGTGGTTCAACAGAAAAACAATTTTTAAAAATGTTGACGACGAATGATAGAACTAACATAAATTTAAACAAACGTTGTTTAAATTTATGACATTTACCAAATCATTGTATTTTGGACATTTGTATTCTTCAATATTAAAAATTCTATCATTCATCGTCAACATTTTTAAAAATTGTTTTTCTGTTGAACCAATTTTGTATTATATAGTATACTATAACTAATGTTTTTGGGAAATCAAGCAAAATTTATGATTAATTTAAAATTTTATTTTCAAGCGATAAACACTTGTAAGAAACCCACACTTCGTCACAAGAACAATGTATAATTTTGTGATTATTTCTTGCAAATATATGATTATTACACACATAACGTTTGTTTAAATTTATGACATTTACCATATCATTGTATTTTGGACATTTGTATTCTTCAATATTAAAAATTCTATCATTCGTCGTCAACATTTTTAAAAATTGTTTTTCTGTTGAACCAATTTCGTATTATATAGTATACTATAACTAATGTTTTTGGGAAATCAAAATAAATTTATGATTAATTTTAAATTTTATTTTCAAGCAATAACCACTTGTAAGAAACCCACACTTCGTCACAAGAACAATGTAAAATTTTGTGATTATTTTTTGCAAATATATGATTATCACATACATAACGTTTGTTTAAATTTATGACATTTACCAAATCATTGTATTTTGGACATTTGTATTCTTCAATATTAAAAATTCTATCATTCGTCAACATTTTGAATAATTGTTTTTCTGTTGAACCAATTTTGTATTATATAGTTTACTATAACTAATGTTTTTGGGAAATCAAACAAAATTTATGATGAATTTAAAATTTTATTTTCAAGCAATAACCACTTGTAAAAAACCCACACTTCGTCACAAGAACAATGTAAAATTTTGTGATTATTTTTTGCAAATATTAGATTATTACACATATAACGTTTGTTTAAATTTATGACATTTACCAAATCATTGTATTTTGGACATTTGTATTTTTCAATATAAAAAATTCCATCATTCGTCGTCAACATTCTCAAAAATTGTTTTTCTGTTGAACCACCTTTGTATGCGATCACTTCGTCTTTGCACTAATTTCTAATATACCAATTTAATATGCGTATGATGTTCTCTTGTTTGTAGGCACATTTTAATTCTTCGGTCACATCAAAATATGGAATGCCGTGCACGTGTGTTTCACAATAACGAACAGTTTTTTTGTCTTTTGGCGACAAATAACTGAAAGGATAACTAGGCCGAAACAAATAATGATCGATAAACGCATCATTTTTATTGGATAGTTTTACGTCTAGAATAGCCATTTCTCTACATTGAAAATGTTTATCAGGATATGTAATGTAATATCCGTCCATGTCGATGATGTAATTAATATTTTTTAGACTTTGTGTCATTTTGAGCCAAAATGTTAAAAGTATTTACACGTGACTAATATATGTTTGTTCCTACAAACTTCACATAAAAATTCATTCTTCATTACTTCCCATCATCCCATTTCTTCCTTCTGCTCTTGTCTTCCTTTAATTTAAGTAAACAGAATCACATTCACTAATAATCACTAATGACTGTCATTGTTAAAAAGTATTTTTTAACTTTTTACTTTCTGCTATTGTCTTTGTATTTATGGCTAGGAAATGTCCGCGGCGCGGTCTCAATGCGTGTTGGCGAACTTCACATGCCTTCGAAATTTTCTCAGACATGCAGGTTTCCTAACGATGTTTTCCTTCACCGCCGAGCACGTGGTAAATCAGCACTTAAAATTGCAATTAAAAATTTAATTGTTGTAGGCGGGGATCGAACCCGCGTCACGTACTGTAAAATTTACAGCTTGCGCTAACCATCTGAGCTACCACGGCTTAATCATATACACACACAATATTTAAATATAATTTGTTAACACTAAATCATACACACGTAAGAAAATAACAGAAAGAAAATTAAGTTTGGTAATAGAATAAACACTTACATCTATGGCCTTTGATGCCTTGAAGTAACACAAATATAGTATTGATAGATCCACTACGGTTAAACGACCATACACTTACTTCATGACTGCAGTTGCTTGGTCTTATATAGTACCAGTAGGTAATAATTCTAATCTAAAGAATTTCTACAGTGGAATTGATAATAACTTTATGCGTCAACAAGCTTATCTAACATTCTGTTGTTTATCTCATCATTACTTCGTGTAGTCTAGTTCAGTATAACGATGACTCAAATACGTACAAAAATAATACAAAATAATGCAATTTGATATTTAGAAATCACTATAATTGATCATTCCTATGTTAGTCATTGAGTAGATTGTACTGTAATAATCCACTAATAGCAGTAATATCATGGATACACTAGATGTACAACAACATCTGAAAAAGATTCATCCCAGTCTAGAAAATGATGTTTATGTTGCTAATAGACTGCCCATGTACACCCACGTACCAACGTATATACCTAGTCAGGTCATAAGTATTGTCACACAGTAAAAACTTTTCTTTTAGAATGCTGGCCACAAAAAAGTTTATTGAATTCGAATTTCGAATTGTTCATGAAAATAAAACTGTATACTTTTTTAGAATTTTACTAATTTTTTAATATGTAGTGGACGCTTAAAGAAGACCGTGTTGCAGTTATTGCGTTGCATCGTTGCGGTTCCGCGCCAATTCAAATTTTTGACATACTGAAAAATTTGAATATAACCAAAAGATTCGTTTATCGTACAATCAAACGATACAATGAAGACTCTAGTGTAGATGTCAAGTCAAGAAGTGGTCGCCCTCGGTCTGTTAGGACTCCAGCAGTGATAAAAGCTGTGAAGGCGCGAATTCAAAGAAATCCCAAACGTAAGCAGAAACTGTTGGCCCTTCAGATGGGGTTAAGCAGAACCACGGTGAAAAGGGTGTTAAATGCATGACATTCATTGCTATGCAGATGACAGCACTGGTGATGCTCTTTACACCGGCCGAGCCAATATTTCTCGGGAAAACGTCTCCGAGTGCCGGGACAAACTTGTGTCTGAAGTCGAGTCTCTGCTGGACAGAGTCTCGGATTGGGGGCGACTAAATCTAGTCCCGTTTAACGCCCAGAAGACACAAGTTTGCGCGTTAACCGCTAAAAAGAACCTCTTTGTCTTATCCCCTCAGTTTCAAGGCACTCCCCTTGTTGCCACAGCCAGTATCGGAATCCTCGGCATCGACATATCGAGTGACGTGCAGTTTCGTGGTCACTTGGAAGGGAAGGCCAAATTGGCCTCTAAAAAGCTTGGCGTGCTCAGCAGAGCGGGACAGTATTTCATGCCGGCACACCGCCTGCAACTTTACAAGGCGCAGGTTTGGCTGCACATGGAATACTGTTCCCATCTCTAGGCTGGAGTTCCCCAGTACTAGCTCCTTCCACATGACCGCATCCAGCGGAGAGCGGCGCGAATCGTCGACGACCGAGTGCTTTCCGATCGGCTCGATTCACTGGCGCTGCGAAGAGATGTTGCATCACTTTGCGTATTTTATCGCATTTATCACGGGGAGTGCTCTGAGGAATTGTTCGGATTAATCCCAGCCGCCAAATTTCGTGAACGCACTACACGGCAAACGTCCCGATACCATCCACACCATCTGGATGCTTGGTGGTCCACCACTGTACGTTTCACAAGGAGTTTTTTTCCACATACAACCTCTCTGTGGAATAGTTTACCACCGGCGATTTTTCCGGACCGATACGACCTGCGGACCTTCAGGAAAAGAGCTTATCCCTTTCTAAAGGGCCGGCAACGCACCAGCAATTCTCCTGGTGTTGTGGTTGATCATGGGCGGCGGTAGTCATTTAACATCAGGTGAGCCGCATGCTCGTTTGCCCCTTCTTCTATAAAAAAAAATGAAGACTTAGGGCTTCGGGCATATCGAAGAAAAACAGGACATCGTTTGAATGCTCGTCTAATGGACCTGAGACTGAAGAGATGTCGCGCTTTGTTGAAGTGGTACGTGGGAAAAAAATAAGAGAGCTACAACAAACAAAATGATAAGGCGTAAAAGGGTGTTAAATGAAGACTTAGGGCTTTGGGCATGTGAAAAAGGTGTAAAAACGAAGTCAGTTGTGTATCAAAATACAGTCCTGTTGAACCTTGTGTAACCTGTTTCTCATACCATGTTCAATAACAGGCACTGGGTATTCCAACAAGATTCGGCGTCAGCTCATAGAGCGAAGAGCACACAAGACTGGCTGGCGGTGCGTGAAATCGACTTCATCCGGCACGAAAACTGGCCCTCCTCCAGTTCAGATTTGAATCCGTTAGATTACAAGATATGGCAACACTTGGAGGAAAAGGCGTGCTCAAGGCCTCATCCCAATTTCGAGTCACTCAAGACATCCTTAATTAAGGCAGCCGCCGATATTGACATGGACCTCGTTCGTGGTGCGATAGACGACTGGCCGCGCAGATTGAAGGCCTGTATTCAAAATCACGGAGGTCATTTTGAATAAACTATAGTGTCATAAGAATCTATGTTTTGTTAAGTTCATTTTGGTATATAAATGGTTACATAATGAATAAACTTGTTTCAATTATTTTATATTAAACATGTAATAGAATTTATGACCTGACTAGGTAATATGCAATTTGGGTACAGATGATAAACCAGGGTCACATTGGGTAGCTTTGTATATCGATACGAATGATGTCGGTCAATATTTTGATTCATACAGACGAGCACCTGTACGATATCATCTAGAGTTTTTAAAAAAGAATTGTAAAAGATGGAACTGGAATGTTGATAGGATTCAGAATGAGTGGACTTCAGTTTGTGGCGAATATTGCTTAATGTATTTGCTATATAAGTTTCAGGGATGTTCAATGCATAGTTTTACGCGTATATTTACAGGGAACACATTGTACAACGATATTTTAGTGGATGAGATGTTTCGCTCCTATTTTATAGATAATAAGTAATAAGATTTTGTATTTCGTAAATAAAAATTGTAACAAAATTAGGTAATGTATTTTATTGATGATTCAGATTAGTGTAGATAGGAACAAAGGAGTATAATACAATAGCACCACGCTGAGGAAGAATAGATAATGACGGTATTGAACGAACAACAGATAAGTAGATAAGAACAATGGAGCGCTAATGACGGTGGAGGCCCGCAGCGGATATCAATTAGATAAGAGTTAATTGATCTGCACATCTCCGGAACCATGCAACCTACGCAAAAATGGACCGCAGATTCGTGATCAGAGCATGCCAAAACCTTTTTTTTTTTAGGATCGTGAGTCGAGGAATGTCGTACTTGTACCACTTCTGACTCAGTGCGCCAGAACTGGTACAACGTAACTACTAGTATAGTAGTACTGAATCAGTGCGCCAGAACTGGTACAACCTAACTACTAGTATAGTAGTACTGACTCAGTGCGCCAGAACTGGTACAACCTAACTACTAGTATAGTAGTACTGACTCAGTGCGCCAGAACTGGTACAACCTAACTACTAGTGTAGTAGTACTGACTCAGTGCGCCAGAACTGGTACAACGTAACTACTAGTATAGTAGTACTGACTCAGTGCGCCAGAACTGGTACAACCTAACTACTAGTATAGTAGTACTGACTCAGTGCGCCAGAACTGGTACAACCTAACTACTAGTATAGTAGTACTGACTCAGTGCGCCAGAACTGGTACAACCTAACTACTAGTGTAGTAGTACTGACTCAGTGCGCCAGAACTGGTACAACGTAACTACTAGTATAGTAGTACTGACTCAGTGCGCCAGAACTGGTACAACCTAACTACTAGTGTAGTAGTACTGACTCAGTGCGCCAGAACTGGTACAACGTAACTACTAGTATAGTAGTACTGACTCAGTGCGCCAGAACTGGTATAACCTAAATACTAGTATAGTAGTACTGACTCAGTGCGCAAGAACTGGTACAACCTAACTACTAGTATAGTAGTACTGACTCAGTGCGCCAGAAGTGGTACAACCTAACTACTAGTGTAGTAGTAATGACTCAGTGCGCCAGAACTGGTACAACGTAACTACTAGTATAGTAGTACTGACTCAGTGCGCAAGAACTGGTACAACCTAAATACTAGTATAGTAGTACTGACTCAGTGCGCCAGAACTGGTACAACCTAACTACTAGTATAGTAGTACTGACTCAGTGCGCCAGAACTGGTACAACCTAACTACTTTTGAATGCTCGTCTAATGGACCTGAGACTGAAGAGATGTCGCGCTTTGTTGAAGCGGTACGCGGGAAAAACATATCGGGAAATTCTTTTTTCGGATGAAAAAAATTTTACCGTAGAAGAGAGCTAAAACAAACAAAATGATAAGGTGTAAAAGGGTGTTAAATGAAGACTTAGGGCTTCGGGCATATCGAAGAAAAACAGGATATCGTTTGAATGCTCGTCTAATGGACCTGATACTGAAGAGATGCCGCGCTTTGTCGAAGCGGTACGCGGGAAAAAATATCGGGAATTTCTTTTTCGGATGAAAAAATTTTTACCGTAGAAGAGAGCTACAACAAACAAAATGATAAGGTGTACGCACACAGTAGTGAAGAAGCGAGCAACCGTAATCCGCGTGTCTAACAAGGTCATTTTCCATCCTCGCTCATGGTATGGTTGGGAGTTTCTTATTGGGGCTTAAGAGAGGTACATTTTTGTGAAAAATGTGTAAAAACGAATGAAGTTGTGTATCAAAATACAGTCCTGACGAACCTTGTGTAACCTGTTTCTCATACCATGTTCAATAACAGGCACTGGGTATTCCAACAAGATTCGGCGTCAGCTCATAGAGCGAAGAGCACACAAGACTGGCTGGCGGTGCGTGAAATCGACTTCATCTGGCACGGAGACTGGCCCTCCTCCAGTCCAGATTTGAATCCGTTAGATTACAAGATATGGCAACACTTTGAGGAAAAGGCGTGCTCAAAGCCTCATCCCAATTTGGAGTCACTCAAGACATCCTTGATTAAGGCAGCCGCCGATATTGACATGGACCTCGTTCGTGCTGCGATAGACGACTGGCCGCGCAGATTGAAGGCCTGTATTCAAAATCACGGAGGTCATTTTGAATAAACTATAGTGTCATAAGAATCTATGTTTTGTTAAGTTCATTTTGGTATATAAATGGTTACATAATGAATAAACTTGTTTTAATTATTTTATATTAAACATGTGATAGAATTTATGACCTGACTAGGTCATAAAATCACGGAGGTCATTTTGAATAAACTATAGTGTCATAAGAATCTATGTTTTGTTAAGTTCAATTTGGTATATAAATGGTTACATAATGAATAAACTTGTTTCAATTATTTTATATTAAACATGTGATAGAATTTATGACCTGACTAGGTAATATGCAATTTGGGTACAGATGATAAACCAGGGTCACATTGGGTAGCTTTATATATCGATACGAATGACGTCGTTCAATATTTTGATTCATACAGACTAGCACCTCTATGATATCATCTAGAGTTTTGAAAAAGGAATTGTAAAAGATGGAACTTTAATGTTGATAGGATTCAGAATGAGTGGACTTCAGTTTGTGGCGAATATTGCTTAATGTATTTGCTACATAGGTTTCAGGGATGTTCAATGCATAGTTTTACGAGTATATTTACAGGGAACACATTGTACAACGATATTTTAGTGGATGAGACGTTTCGCTTCTATTTTATAGATAATAAGTAATAAGATTTTGTATTTCGTAAATAAAAATTGTAACAAAATTAGGTAATGTATTTTATTGATGATTCAGATTACCGTTGTAGATAGGAACCAAGGAGTATAATATAATAGCACTGATAATCCGACGCACGAATAGATAATGACGGTATTCAAGAACAATAGATAAGTAGATAAGGACAATGGAGCGCTAATGACGGTTGAGGCCTCCACCGGATATCAATTAGATATGAGTTACTTGATCTGCACATCTCCGGAACCGTGCATCCTACGCAAAAATGGACCGCAGATTCGTGATCTGAGCATGCCAAAACCTTTCTTTTTAGGATCGTGAGTCGACGAACGTCGTACTTGTACCACTTCTGACTCAGTGCGCCAGAACTGGTACAACGTAACTACTGATATAGTAGTACTGACTCAGTGCGCCAGAACTGGTACAACCTAACTACTAGTATAGTAGTACTAACTCAGTGCGCCAGAACTGGTACAACCTAACTACTCATGTGATTGTTACATGCCGAGAATGTTAATCTCAAGTGGATATTATGGTCAATAATGACGAATAGTTTAATGTACCTTTTCTCAAATAATAACTAGTAGCTTTTAGGTGTGTTTTCTTTATTTTATTTTATTATAATTTAGATTATAACTAGAATTTTGCGTAGAATGATCTAAAAATAAATGAAATTTTAGAGTTCCTATTACACAGTGCCATTGACGATGAATGTGATTTATTTCTAAGATAATTATTGTCAAGTTCATATATTGTTAGTAGTAAAAAAGAAAATTTCTTTTTGTTTTGGTTTTCTTTATTTATAACTGTGATTTTCACCCAAAAATTCTGAGTTTTTATAGACCTTAGTTCTATTAAGTACAAATAAAAAAATTTAAAATAAATAAACTGTTTTTATTTTATTATATACGTATAAGATCTCTTCTTAATCATGTGCTATACAGTAAGTCGAAATATTCATTTGTTTTCCCAAACAAGACACTTAAAATTGCGGAATGACAGACCGCGCGCGACTGCTTGTGTTCGGTGCAAGAGACCGCTGGAAGGTTAACAACTAATATTTTACAGCGTTAGTTTTGTTTATTTTGTAGTTACGTTACATACTACAGTTGCTCCTAATCATTGGACCTTTTTAAACCTTATAAACGAACCATACATACCCGATAGTGAAACCTGGAACAAAACCCGTTCTATAGTTACGTAGAAAAATGTAGATAGATTAACTTAGCATCGATTTTGTTTTATATGAGCTATAAAGCTTGTGTCTAAGACATAAGCATTAATTCATACATTCATTAATTGTATGGCATTATATTAAAATTATACATAAAAGAATGGTAGGCCTGGATATAGAATTATTATCGATATATTTTGTCACACTGTCTTTATTATTAGTTCCGTGGACGCTCACTTCTGCTATCAGTGCCAAAATGGCGAAATTCAAATCGCCTCATTATGTCACGGTGTAACAAGTCAGTGTACTTGTATAAAATCGTAGACAGAGAAACCTATAGACAAATTGACGCCTTCTTTCGTATTCGCACACGAAAAAGATAGATTTATGCATACGTCTTGCATAGAAAGACAGAGCAGTGTGATTGTTTATCTCTTTCTCCGTGCCGGTTTTTTTGTTTAGCAAACTAAACTTTGCTAAACAACTTTGATAGTTCGTAGTGATCTAAGGAGTTTACAAGTTGTTTTAAGTGAGAAAAAAGTGTTTTGTGAGCTTAGGATTGGTGAATCTTGTTTAGTTCAGTTCTTAGAACAATAACTTTTTTACCTAAATATGTTTAAAAGTCATAAAGATTATTGTATAACCTAAAACTTCGTTATCGTCCCTTCTCACTGGAAGTCACGCTAATCATTAGTCTATAGGTTTCTCTGTCTACGTATAAAATGGAGGTCCATGTAGTCAGAGTAATTACTAGTATAGAGAGAGTCCTAAAACAGAAACAAAATTATTATAGCTGAAGTCTGTGTACATATAACGTTTAACACAGTACAAAATAGCTATATTATTCTCACCTTCTTTCTTTTACAAGGTGATTGTCTTTTTTCTATTCGATAGACACCTCTATTGATGTGCCATTACAGTACGTTTGCACTGAAAAACATCCAACACGTAATGTTTTGAAACAAATCGCATAAAATAAATCAGTCAACATGTTTTGTTGATGGTGGCGTTCGCTCTCACAATAACTGTGTGAATTTTCATGTCAATATTTCTAAGTTGTTTTCAAACATTTTGTTTCTGTATTTATATAGATATAATATAGTTAAAATATGCAATGTACAATAAACTGTCAAACATATTTCACTACATGTTCTTTGACTATGCAAACGCTTTTTGATACATTGACAGAAAAAAGTGTTTAAAACATATTTTTTTGTGAAAATCACGTCAGTGCAAACTCATAATCTTTTACAGTTGACAATAATACCGTATTAGTATTCCCAGATCCTACCCACATGCTAAAGTTAGTTCAGAACACTTGATCCACAGGATCGAATTATACACAGTCTGTTCAAAAAGTAACGCGAATTTAGTATTTTTTCAAAAATTATTTATTTATTCATGAATATCTATTATGTCTCCTTCAAAGTAATCCCCCTCGGATATTGCACTTGTGCCAACGTTTCTTCCAACCCTCAAAGCACTTAAAAAAATCATTTTTCGTGATCTTATTCAGTTCCTCCTTCGAGGCCGTCTTTATCTCCTCACTCGTGGTGTAGCGTCATCCTTTCATGGGCCTCTTCAGTTTTGGGAACAGAAAAAAGGCACAGGGGGCCAGGTCTGGGGAATACGGTGGCTGTTGAACCATTACTGTGTGGTTTTTGGATAAATATTCACGCACAAGCAATGATGTGTGAACAGGTAGGTTATCAAGGTACAAAAGCCAGTTTTGTTCTTCCACAAATCCGGGCGTTTCTGGCGGATTGCTTCGCGCAAATTGCGCATTACTTGCAGGTAATATTTCTTATTGACCGTTCTACCCTATACACCACGCCCACGCAACGCGATTGCAATCGAAGAAAACTGTAAGCGAAACCTTCACGTTCGACCGAACTTGGCGTTCTTTTTTCGATCTTGGCTCATGTGGCAGCTTCCATTGGGATGATTAAGCTTTGGTTTCCTCGTCATAACCATAAACCTATGATTCGTCATCATTTATAACCCTCTGGAGCATATTTGGGTCGTCACGGATCGAGCTCAACATCTCCTGAGCAATGTTAACGCTATGTTGTTTTTGGTCCAAATTGAGTAATTTTGGCACGAATTTAGCGGCGACCCGACTCATGCCCAAATCATTACTTACAATCGAATGTCACGAGCCAATCGATGTGTTTAGGTCCTCAGCAACTTCTCTAACGGTGATTCGACGATTGGCCAATAATATTTTCTTCACTTTATCAATGTTATCGTCTGTTGTTGACATGCTGGGGCGTCCGGCACGCTGCTCGTCGTTCACATCTTCTCGGCCCTCTGAGAACATTTTGTACCGCCGATAAAAGTTGCTTTGGTCCAAGGTAGCTTCACCGTATGCCATAGACAACATTCGGAATGCGTCCGTGCACTTTATTTTGTTTTTTACACAAAATTTAATACAGATTCTTTGATCCATTTTTTGGAACAGGCAAAAATCGAAGACGAGCTAAAACACATCCAAGCAAAATAGTTGTCAATTATCAACTTATTATTCAAACTGGCCGACCTTGTCAGCATAAGTAAGGGACATGAGTACCAACACAAGGCTACAAAAAATCTAAAATCAAATATACGTAGCCCGCGGAAATTAAAAATTCGCGATACTTTTTGAACAGACCTCGTATCTTACGAATACATCAAACTTTTAGAAGTGCTTTAGGAAAAAGAGGGATTGCATTTGGGTAATAAATTAAAAAAGTCGTGTATAAATTTTCGCCAACAAATAAAGAAGGTTAAACTGGCTGTTCAAGTCCTGAGTGAATCATTAGCAGATGCTATTGAATTTTGTAATAAAGAGCAAATTAGAGCAATAACATCCATCTATTAGACCCATCTTTTACATTTGAGAATAATACCGTAGTAATATTCCCGGATCCTTCCCACATGCTAAAGTTAGTTCAGAATACTTTAGGTGAAAAAGGCCCGATTACTGATCCACAGGATCGAATTATATCTTGGGAATATATTAAACTTTTAGAAGAGCTTCAGGAAAACAAAGGATTGCATTGTGTAATACAATAAAAAGTCGCATATACATTTTCGCCCACAAATAATGAAGGTTACTGGCTGCTCAAGTCTTGAGTGAATCAGTAGTAGATGCTATTGAAATTTGTAATAAAGAACTCCAAATAGATAACTTTAAAAATTCTGCGGGAACCGTAGATTTTCTAAGCAAAATAAATAATTTATTTGACGTTCCAGAAATCGTAGAAGTTATTTTTATAAAAAGTTATTATCTTCGCTTAATTTTTAAGAAATTAAATCATTCTAGAAGAGATTATTTTATACTTAAATAATTTGAAATCGGGCGATGTAAATATTATGACCTCGCAATGAAAAACCGCGTTTTTAGGTTTCGTGACTGGTATCAAAAGACGCTTTTGATACAAGTCACGAATTTATATGTAACTCAGGTGGCAAATAAAAATCTTAAGTTCTTAAGCACCTATAAATTAAGTCAAGAACATCTTGAAAAATTTTTCAGTGGCATCAGATCAACAGGGGAATACAACAACAACCCCTCAGCAAAATAATTTAAATCGGCGTTTAAGAGAATGTTAGTACATGGCGAAATCAAACACATAACTACAGGAAATTGTACTCCCTTGCAGTATATGGATATTTTGTCTTTAACTAAACCTGAAATCGCAATAAACAAAACATCTGATAAAATAGATTACATGACGATGACAACATGAATGTTGAAAATAATGAAGGGGTTGAAAATATTTTAATGAAAGACCACAATTATTTAACTGACTCAAGTAGTTTGATGGAATTTTCAAAAAAAATATACATCGCTGGATTCGTCGTCAGCAAACTAAAAAAGCAGCTTTAATATAAAGAGTGTGTGTCTACTATAATATCCGATGTTAACTAGCGTAGCTTGCAACTGAAAAAAGACAAAGGTGGATTATGCTACCCTTTAAAGATGTAATAAAAATTTGTGAAACAGTATTTCGTAGGGATATAAGATTTTTCACAACAGATTTACTACTTAAACTAATGCAGGAAAACCTGAAGTACTGTTTGGGGTGTAACTTTTTTCTAATATGACACTTTTAAATGCCAAACATTTCTTGATTGTCATTATTCACTCATAATTAAAACTATTATTCTGAAATATCTCAATGTAAAAATTCATTATGCAACTAAAAAACTTTCTGAACAAACTGACAAAGTTAGAAACGTCCATAATAAGTTAATTTTATTCAAGAGCCAGTAGGATAACAAACTTCAGCTGTGGGAAACATCCTCCCTTCCATACAGTTTTTAAGGTGCATGGTAAAAAAGCTAAGTGCGTCCTCAATTGGAAAAAATATTATAGAAAAATTAAAAAAAACTGGTTTGTTTATATACTACTTGCGATATACACAGAGGGCACTGCTACAACAGTTTTTTTGTAGTATTTTTATGGGTGCTAAACGAGGACACAATTCACCTGATGGTAAGAGGATGCTGTGACCCATAGACATCTACATTTATTCTAGATTAAAAATAAAATGTAGATGCGTTGTTAAAAACTAAGATGAAATGCCTCGCTTCCAGGAAAAAGGATCTCTTGTTCTCTACACTCACCATACGAAACATAGCAGCGTTAAGCTGCTGTCCCGTGAAACAAATTGAGTGTCGATTACACAAACATAGTTATTATTCCTTGTGAAACCCATACTACATCTAGGGATAATTTGGAAGAAACGTAGAGGGAGGATAAAGACTAGAGAATTCATCAGCGTATGACATGTGAGATAGAAGTAGTATGATTATACAAACGTATAGCTATGGTGACAGACCCCTTTTAACCACACATAAAATTTTACCAATTTTTTCGCCTATTTTACGCTGGTATTTTGTGAGAGCGTGGTCCTTCCCCGGTCGAGCCGACCCATTCGTGCTACAACTATACTGCTAACATAGCTCTACCACGTAAAATCTTATAGCTCCTGAGGTCTTATAGCTTCTGAGTAATAATATATGTTATTTAGTAATAATTCTTTTTTGCTGCCATTACACAGCATTATCTAGATCCTGCCTTACGTTCATGATTTAGAAATATTTCCATCCAAGCCCGCTTGGATAAAAATATTTATAAAGCTTTGTTGAATATAACTGATGGTTTATAAATTCCATTAAGCAAGTATTAAATCTATCCTATCCTATCCTATACTATTAAACGAGCAATTCTTGTATATATATATAATCGGGATCTCGGAAACGGCTCCAACGATTTTCATAAAATTTAGTGTTCAGGGAGTTTCGGGGATAAAAAATCGATCTAGCTAGGATTTATTTTTAGAAAATGTCTTTTTGTCCGTGTTTTTAGGCAATGAAAAACTGCTACAATATCGTTAGAATAAGAAGGTAATTTTTGACAAATTGTCAATGTTTATAAATAGCTTAATGGTATAATGGGCGGTCACAGAATCGTAAAACCCCGGTTCGAGCCCAGACCGACCGACCGACTTTTTTAATTTTTTTTTCAAGTTCCTTTCTTTTTTGAGAAAATCTATTTTTTCTAGCCCTTTTTTTAGTATTTTTTAAATACACGAAAATTTAAATTAAACTAATTGCACTCATGATTTTTTATTCAAGTAACCATTTCAGTTTTTTATATTATGTCGCTAAGATCAAAAAATATTATTCATATTTCATAAGTATGTAATTTGCATCTAAATATAATTTCCAAAACACACGAATTAAAAAAACCGAGCGAAAAATACCGAGCAAAGCTCGGTCAACCGGGTACTATAAGTAAAAATTAACTACCGCGTGTTTATTGAAAGATCATCACTTAAGAAAGGCTAGACAGTTTTCGATTAATACTCACACTTACAATTGGACCCGGTAAGTAGCATTGTTGTTGAGATCTAGAAAACAGTTGTGCAAAGCCTAGCCCAGGGGTCGGCAACCCGCGGCTCGCGAGCCACATGCGGCTCTTTGGATATATATAATAATTAAAACTACGTCGATTACAGTCACACTAAATCTGTACAGTCAAAGTAAACTGAAATGGACCGTAACTTAAGGCAATAAGACTTTTAAGACTGCAGTTTTATTTGTATTATTACTAATTCTGTCATTCAATAAAAATAAAGAAAAATTAACTTTATTTCAGGCAAGCACAGTACAAATCCACCAACGCAAAGACTAATCTGGAATTAGTATAACTAATTTGATAAATAATCAGTGGATAAAAATGTTTAACTAAAATTCAGTGTATGTATTATGATTATAATATAGTATACTAATTGGGGTGTCTGAGGGTGTGCGTTAATTACGTTACATATTGTATATGTAGTAAACGTATGTACTATACTAGAGTTATTTTATCCGTGCAGTTTGGGTCATAAATAATCGAATTTCGCTCTCTCTCCCACTCACGGGCCTTAGGAGCGAGCATAGTGATGCGCATTATTGTTGTCGATAAGTGTTATTGATAGTGTATTTAGTTTTGTCATTATGTGGGTTTGTGGTAAAAATAAAAAAAATAGATAAAACAACGTATTTATTAGAATAAGAATAACAATGATTTAAAATAAATTATTAATTAGGTACCTATGTATTAAAAAAACTATAAGTACAAATGTTTGGAATGTAACGAGTTATATTAAAAATAAAAATAATTATAGTTATTTTGAATAAATTCTAACGTTTTGTTACAAAACAAAGGAGTAGCCACTGTGTCACTAAAGAAATTCTGAGAGCGAATGCGCAAAAGCTAATTATTCTTTGATATATGTACTAAATTATCATTGCAATAATTTGCAGGTATTGTGCCGTGTAGTGGCGGTTAAGAATATCCACTACCCCATATCTTCCCGTGGGTGTCGTAAAAGGCGACAGAGGGAAACAAGCAAGAGATGGGCAACAGCATCTTCCTAATAACAGCAACTGTACGACAAAAAAACTGCGGTTGCCAACCCGCTCGCTAAGCGTGGCAACTATGGCAATATACCCTCCATGAACAATTACACAAATAGACGGCCCCCAGTCCCCGGTGGCCCCGCTATTCCTGGCTACGGTGGCGACCATGGTAACGGCGGGGCAGGGGGTGCTAAGAATCTCCGGTGGAGGTTCGGTTGCCACCTACGATGACTCGACCTGGCAACATTTAACGCACTCACCCTGGGGACTGACGAGAAGATCCCGGAGCTGGAAGAAGAGATAGACAAGTTGCGCTGGAATATTATAGGATTATCCGAGGTCCGAAGAGAGGGGGAGGACACGGAGATTCTCGAATCCGGCAACTTGTTCTATCACATCTGTCCCAAGGAGGTGTTGGATTTATCATCCACAAGTCTCTCGTTAACAACCTTTTAAAGATTGGGAGTGTATCGACGAGGGTTGCGTACCTTATACTCAGAATCACCAAACGGTATTCGCTGAAGGTCATACAGGTTTACGCGCTCACGTCGGACTTACCTTACATTCAGTTATATTCGTGCAAGAGAACGCTTACTCGCACGAATATTTTGATCCGAAGATAGTCAGCTTTCTAAATGCCAACTTCTTCCCCTCACTGTAGCAATCTTGAAGACTATTCCATGCGTCGAATATAAGTGCCTCAACTTGCGGCATTTCTTTTAAAACTGTCCATTTTTGTTGCGTTACGTACATACATTTCTGGACCTCCAACTTTTCCAACTTGCTTTTCAACTCTATAAATTTTCCACTCCACAAAGCTTTATTTTTTTAAATCGATCAATTGCATTTCTAGAAATCCATTATCTACTTCTAATGTTCCAGTGTGGATTTCGTGTGTGTGGGTGCGGTGAAAAGCGAGTATAAGTGGCTGAGAGATAGAAATTGCCTAATACTAGTTAATCGATTCAGGACGATTTTTAAATAATTTTTTTATAAAATAATTAATATTTGCGTATGGAACTAAAGAGCCGCAGTTTCACATCCAAAGAGCCGCATGTGGCTCGCGAGCCGCGGGTTGCCGACCCTTGGGCTAGGCTTTGCACGACTGTTTTCTAGATCTCAACAACAATGCTATTTACCGGGTCCAATTGTAAGTGTGAGTATTAATCGAAAACTGTCCAGCCTTTCTTAAGTGATGATCTTTCAATAAACACGCGGTAGTTAATTTTTATTTATATAGATTTAATACTTGCTTAACGGAAATTATAAACCATCAGTTATATTCAACAAAGCTTTATAAATATTTTTATCCAAGCGGGCTTGGATGGAAATATTTCTAAATCATGAACGTAAGGCAGGATCTAGATAATGCTGTGTAATGGCAGCGAAAAAGAATTATTACTAAATAACATATATTATTACTCAGAAGCTATAAGACCTCAGGAGCTATAAGATTTTACGTGGTAGAGCTATGTTAGCAGTATAGTTGTAGCACGAATGGGTCGGCTCGACCGGGGAAGGACCACGCTCTCAATAAATACCAGCGTAAAATAGCCGCAAAAATGGGTAAAATTTTATGTGTGGTTAGAAGGGGTCTGTCACCATAGCTATACGTTTGTATAATCATACTACTTCTATCTCACATGTCATACGCTGATGAATTCTCTAGTCTTTATCCTCCCTCTACGTTTCTCCCAAATTATCCCTAGATATAGTATGGATTTCACAAGGAATAATAACCATGTTTGTGTAATCGACACTCAATTTGTTTCACGGGACAGCAGCTTAACGCTGCTGTGTTTCGTATGGTGAGTGTAGAGAACAAGAGATCCTTTTTTCTGGAAGCGAGGCATTTCATCTTAGTCCTTGCCAACGCATCTGCATTTTATTTTTAATCTAGGATAAATGTAGATGTCTATGGGTCACAGCATCCTCTTACCATCAGGTGAATTGTGTGCCCGTTTAGCACCCATAAAAATACTACAAAAAAACTGTTGTAGCAGTGCCCTCTGTGTATATCGCAAGTAGTATATAAACAAACCAGTTTTTTTTTACTTTTTCTATAATATTTTTTTCCAATTGAGGACGCACTTAGCTTTACCATGCACCTTAAAAACTGTATTCAAGGGAGGATGTTTCCCACAGCTGAAGTTTGTATTCTTACTGGCTCTTGAATAATAGTTTTAATTATGAGTGAATAAAGACAATCAAGAAATGTTTGGCATTTAAAAGTGTCACATTGGAAAAAAGTTACACCCCAAACAGTACTTCAGGTTTTCCTGCATTAGTTTAAGTAGTAAATCTGTTTTGAAAAATCTTATATCCCTACGAAATACTATTTCACATATTTTTATTACATCTTCGAAGGGTAGCATAATCCACCTTTGTCTTTTTTCAATTGCAAGCTACGGTAGTTAACATCAGATATACGACACACACTCGTCATATTGAAGCTGTTTTTTAGTTTGCTGACGACGAATCCAGCGATGTATATATTTTTTTGAAAATTCCATCAAACTACTTGGGTCAGTTAAATAATCGTGGTCTTTCATTAAAATATTTTTAACCCCTTCATTATTTTCAACATTCATGTTGTCATCGACATGTAATCTAGTTAGTTATGTGTTTGATTTCGCCATGTACTAACATTCTCTTAAACGGCGATTTAGATTGTTTTGCTGAGGGGTTGTTGTTGTATTCCCCTGTTGATCTGATGGCACTAAAATTTTTTTCAAGATGGTGTTGACTTAATTTATAGGTGCTCAAGAACTTAAGATTTTTATTTGCCACCTGAGTTACATATAAATTCGTGACTTGTATCAAAAGACGCTTTTGATATAAGTCACGAAACCTGAAAACTCGGTTTTTCGTTGCGAGGTCATAATATTTCCATCGCCCGATTTCAAATTATTTAAGTATAAAATAATCTCTTCTAGAATGATTTAATTTCTTAAAAATTAAGCGAAGAGAATGGTTTTTTATAAGAATAACTTCTTCGATTTCTGGAATTTAGCTCGTCAAATAAATTATTTATTTTGTTTAGAAAATCTACGGTTCCCGCAGAATTTTTAAAGTTATCTATTTTGAGTTCTTTATTACAAATTTCAATAGCATCTGCTACTGATTCACTCAAGACTTGAGCAACCTTTATTACTTGTGGGCGAAAATGTATATGCGACTTTTTTAATGTATTACACAAATGCAATCCTTCGGTTTTCCTGAAGCTCTTCTAAAAGTTTAATATATTCCCAAGATATAATTCGATCCTGTGGATCAGTAATCGGGCCTTTTTCACCTAAAGTATTCTGAACTAACTTTAGCATGTGGGAAGGATCCGGGAATATTACTACGGTATTATTCTCAAATGTAAAAAATGGGTCTAATAGATGGATGTTATTGCTGTATAATTTGCTCTTTATTACAAAATTCAATAGCATCTGCTAATGATTCACTCAGGACTTGAACAGCCAGTTTAACCTTCATTATTTGTTGGCGAAAATTTAAACGCGACTTTTTTAATTTATTACCCAAATGCAATCCCTCTTTTTCCTGAAGCACTTCTAAAAGTTTGATGTATTCCTAAGATACGAGGTCTGTTCAAAAAGTATCGCGAATTTTGAATTTCCGCGGGCTACGTATATTTGATTTTAGATTTTTTGTAGCCTTGTGTTGGTACTCATGTCCCTTACTTATGCTGACAAGGTTGGCCAGTTTGAATAATAAGTTAATTTTTGACAGCTATTTTGCTTGGATGTGTTTTAGCTCGTTTTCGATTTTTGCCTATTCCAAAAAATGGATCAAATAATCTATATTAAATTTTGTGTAAAAAACAAAATAAAGTGCACGGACGCATTCCGAATGTTGTCTATGGCATACGGTGAAGCTACCTTGGACCAAAGCAACTTTTATCGGCGGTACAAAATGTTCTCAGAGGGCCGAGAAGATGTGAACGACGAACAGCGTGCCGGACGCCCCAGCATGTCAACAACAGACGATAACATTGATAAAAATGAAGAAAATATTATTGGCCAACCGTCGAATCACCGTTAGAGAAGTTGCTGAGGATCTAAACACGTCGATTGGCTGGTGCCATTCGGTCGGCCATCATATGGTTATGACGAGGAAACCAAAGCTCAATCATCCCAATGGAAACTGCCACATGAGCCAAGATCGCAAAAAGAACGCCAAGTTCGGTCGAACGTGAAGGTTTCGCTCACAGTGATCTTCGATTGCAATCGCGTGGCGTGGGCGTGGTGGTCGACGATTTGATTGGTCAATACTTGACTAAACAATAACTTTTTATTGAATTCATTAGGTTACTTAAGCAATTTCAATTACCAGGAATAATAATCAAATCGACAATTATTTATTCTACGATTTAAAACAATATTTGAGTTAAAAGTTGATAATGGAATAAATAGTTGTTTTACCAGGAATTAGTTGTCAATAAAGAGATTTGTAAACCAAAAGAGTTTTTAAGGAACTAGCTAGTTACATGTTATGTTTCTGATAAATTGCTGTTATTAAACTGTAATATTAACAATTATAATTTATAAAAATTAAAAGACAATGCAAAGTTTAGGCTTAGAAGATATCCTTGCGGCGACACGGCCATTCTGATCGGCGGTGCGCGCTCTGCACCTGCCGTGAATAATCTTCTATCTCTATTGACCTGTTAACACAGTATTCATTTTGTAAATAATGGCTTTGATTGGGAGCCATACCCAATAATAACGAGATGATCATATAGCAAGTGAAGCTTTTAAAAGCACACTTAATTTTAATTTTAGTAATTAAAACCATAAATTATTCTCATCGCATTTATAAATATGTAAAGTTACAGATTGTAGTTGTAGTCTCAATTAGGTACGAGTATAGTATTGTTTCATTCTCACGTGACGGTAATGCTCTGTGATAGACACAAAGTCTTTGATTTGAAGGAATGCAATCGCGTGGCGTGGGCGTGGTGTATAGGGTAGAACGGTCAATAAGAAATATTACCTGCAAGTAATGCGCAATTGGCGCGAAGCAATCCGCCAGAAACGCCCGGATTTGTGGAAGAACAAAACTGGCTTTTGTACCTTGATAACCTACCTGCTCACACATCGTTGCTTGTGCGTGAATATTTATCCAAAAACCCCACAGTAATGGTTCCACAGCCACCGTATTCCCCAGACCTGGCCCCCTGTGCCTTTTTTCTGTTCCCAAAAGTGAAGAGGCCCATGAAAGGATGACGCTACGCCACGAGTGAGGAGATAAAGACGGCATCGAAGGAGGAACTGAAGAAGATCACGAAAAATGATTTTTTAAGTGCTTTAGGGTTGGAAAAAAACGTTGGCACAAGTGCATTATATCCGAGGGGGATTACTTTGAAGGAGACAATAGATATTCATGAACAAATAAATAATTTTTGAAAAAATAGTAACTTCGCGTTACTTTTTGAACAGACTGTGTATAATTCGATCCTGTGGATCAAGTCTTCTGAACTAACTTTAGCATGTGGGTAGGATCTGGGAATATTACTACGGTATTATTGTCAACTGTAAAAGATTACATATTTTAACTATATTATATCTTTATAACTACAGAAAAAATGTTTGAAATTAAATTTGTAGAAATATTGTCGTGTTGAAAGATAAGTTTGAATATCTGTTGAAAACTTTACACAGGTTTTGTGAGTGCGAATGCCACCATCAACATAACATGTGTGATTTATTTTATGCGATTTGTTTCAAAACATTACGTGTTGGATGTTTCTCAGTGCAAAAGTACTGTAATGGCATAAGAGGTGTCTATCTAATAGAAAAACTACAATCACCTTGTAAAAGAAAGAAGGTGAGAGTAATATAGCTATTTTATTTATTATTTTTATTTATTTTATTCTTTATTGCATCCTTAACAAAAGAATACAAAGGGCGGACTTAATGCCTTGAGGCATTCTCTACCAGTCAACCCATGGAGTGGTGAGAATTTGACGTAGGTGTGGCAATATAGAATAAGATAACACAATACAAATGATAATTAACTACATAATATATACAAACTACTAATAAATAAACTATACATATATGATCTATCCTTACAAATATACAAATATATAAATAAATTGATATACATACAAGTAAACATATTTAAATACATACATAATTAGTATATACAAATGACTATGAATATATACGTCTGTTTGGCAATACATATTAAATAGATGGGTCATGTAGAATGCGTTGTCTTTAATAAATGATCACGGACAAAATTTTTAAAAGCGTACTTATTGGGAGCTTTTCTGATGTCATCGGGCAAGGAGTTCCAAAGGCGTGTAGCCTGAACTGTGAAGGGGTTACCATAGAACTCGGTGAAGTGAACTGGAGTACAGATTTTGTTGTTAGAATACGAGCGTAGGACTATTTTGTACTGTGTTAAACGTTATATGTACACAGACTTCAGCTATAATAATTTTGTTTCTATTTTAGGACTCTCTCTATGCTAGTAATTACTCTGAGTACACGGACCTCTATTTTATACAAGTACACTGACTTGTTACACCGTGACATAATGAGGCGATTTGAATTTTGCCATTTTGGCGCTGATAGCAGAAGTGAGCGTCCACGGAACTAATAATAAGGACAATGTGACAAAATATATCGATATTAATTGTATAAGGAAAGTATAACACGATAAGCCAAAATTGTGTGGGAAATAACAGGATAGCGTTAATTATTAAAAATGGTAAAAATGTGAGAGCCGATATTCAACTTGCCCTCTTGCTTGCGCAATTTATTTTTATCGATAATAGGACAGCGTAACGCTCTATACATTCAGCATAGAGTAATTACAGTTTGACCATACTGCAGTGTGTCCCTGTCACAATTACACACCGGCGCAATGTGAAGGACACAACTACATATGATTGTTGGAGCGGGAAACCCAGTGGTTATTTTTATGGTGAGGCAGCACCACTGTCCCCATTTGACAAGGGTTCAGTCGAGCTACCGTGTAGTGTTTCCATTGTAATGAAAGAGATCTAAGACCACACCCTTTTTTAATTTTTCACTACAACTTTATTCTACACTTCCTATTATGAGACTCTCAAATAATACTTGCAAAGTTTTACCAGGAAAATAGAACTACACTGACGAGCGCAGGAACTGAAGTGATTCTGTTCCCGCGTTCATTCAATAAGGAAAACGTAATAACGACTTAGGTGTGCTCTGATTGGTCGACGATTTGATTGGTCAATACTTGACTAAACAATAACTTTTTATTGAATTCATTAGGTTACTTAAGCAATTTCAATTACCAGGATTAATAATCAAATCGACAATTATTTATTCTACGATTTAAAACAATACTTGAGTTAAAAGTTGATAATGGAATAAATAGTTGTTTTACCAGGAATTAGTTGTCAATAAAGAGATTTGTAAACCAAAAGAGTTTTTAAAGAACTAGCTAGTTACATGTTATGTTTCTGATAAATTGCTGTTATTAAACTGTAATATTAACAATTATAATTTATAAAAATTAAAAGACAATGCAAAGTTTAGGCTTAGAAGATATCCTTGCGGCGACACGGCCATTCTGATCGGCGGTGCGCGCTCTGCACCTGCCGTGAATAATCTTCTATCTCTATTGACCTGTTAACACAGTATTCATTTTGTAAATAATGGCTTTGATTGGGAGCCATACCCAATAATAACGAGATGATCATATAGCAAGTGAAGCTTTTAAAAGCACACTTAATTTTAATTTTAGTAATTAAAACCATAAATTATTCTCATCGCATTTATAAATATGTAAAGTTACAGATTGTAGTTGTAGTCTCAATTAGGTACGAGTATAGTATTGTTTCATTCTCAAGTGGGGGTAATGCTCTGTGATAGACACAAAGTCTTTGATTTGAAGGAATAGAGGAAGTAGGACCAGGAACACCGCTCTGTGATAGACACAAAGTCTTTGATCTGATGGAAAGTAAGGTAAGGAGCTTAGGACCATTGCTCCGTGACAGGCACGAAGTCTCTTTATTTGACGGGAAAATAGGGAACTGGGTGCTGAGCGGTAATGAACGCCGTGTCCCAGTAGGATAGCATGAGAGTGTAACTTACTACTTGCACTTAATTTTAATAATTAAAACCATAAATTATTTTCATTGCATTTGTAAATATGTAAAGTTATAGATTGTAGTTGTACTTTCAATTAGGTATAGTATTGTATCATTCTCACGTGACGGTAATGCTCTGTGATAGACACAAAGTCTTTGATCTGATGGAAAGTAAGGTAAGGAGCTTAGGACCATTGCTCCGTGACAGGCACGAAGTCTCTTTATTTGACGGGAAAATAGGGAACTGGGTGCTGAGCGGTCCTGGACGCCGTGTCCCAGCAGGATAACATGAGAGTGTAAATTGTCGCCTCCACGTCTATAATTTTTTTTTTAAAGGATTACTTATGTTTATATTTTTCTCACGTGACGGTAATGCTCTGTGATAGACACAAAGTCTTTGATTTGAAGGAATAGAGGAAGTAGGATCAGGAACACCACTCTGTGATAGACACAAAGTCTTTGATCTGATGGAGAGTAAGGTAAGGAGTTTAGGACCATTGCTCCGTGACAGGCACGAAGTCTCTTTATTTGACGGGAAAATAGGGAACTGGGTGCTGAGCGGTCATGGACGCCGTGTTATACTCTCATGTTATCCCAGCAGGATAACATGAGAGTATAAATTGTTTAGCTATGTAATTAATAGATTCAGTAATTATAATAGATAGTAGCTTAGAATAAATTGGAAACTGCTCCCCATTTAATTTGTAGCATCTATCATGACTGAAGGTCCAGCACCGTTGTCTATCAGATTACCGTCGTCATTTTGCAAGTTTTGAGGCTTGGCGAGATGGCTGTCTGTTGGTTTAAGACTGCACCTGGTTGTGGGGCAGTCGTAACTGGTCATGCGTGACTTTACGGGGCCGACCATGGTGACTGACAACTTTCTTCAAGAGGTATCGGTCATTATAGAGTACTCTATGAATATTGTAGGACACACTAAACTTGTGGTTCAACAAAGTCTGGTTTCTGGGGTTATTTTTTATTAAGGGGAAATAATAAAAATACTACCTCAAATGGCTTAGCAAGATCCTCCGTTATACCAAAAATATTGCAACATTAATTTTGAAATAAATATGTGGTAAAGTGAAGGATTAATGTTAAGTACTATGTTAGACGAAAACACGATTCCGTAAAATTTTCTCGATAGAAAAAAAAAGATCCAAAGTTACCTCCAAACTGAACAATAAACCGCTGGCATTCATAAAATAATTTAAATTAGATCATGAAACTTTGCATACTAACTGAACTAACTATAAGGCAGGGCTTATGTTTTTTTTTTAAGTACCATTATTTTCACTGTAAAAAGAAATTACCTGAACTATCGGCATCTTGAAGCTTGTTTCCTGCCACCCGATCAATCTCTATCAGTCTTGCTTAGGCTTTCGAAGGGGAAAGCTGTGTCGCTTACAATCAGAACACATATTACGTAACAGGACGACATAAAATAAGAGAAGGGGTTGTCGTCTTCATGTGCCTAAGCACATGCAGGTTTCGGGCCTCGGGGTAAGCCCCCATTACCCGTGCTGTCCTCGCGGTCCACCACTATGGACCGGTCCTGGGAGCCTTCTATTGGCATTGTAGGTGTTTAAGCGATTTTTGTCGCAATCGGTAAATTTTTCGTAGTCGGTTATGACTACGAAAAATGGAGGTTATCTAATAAAGTCGGAGTTGGTCTTTCAGCGGCATTGAGGGTTGTTACTCGACTCTCTAATCGATATAGAGAGGAGTTCTCTTGGATAGGGTCGCCCGTCCGGAGGGCGAGTGTGTAGCGGCGCAAAGTTGTTTAGATGTTTATGTGGCCCGTTGTCTGCACGGTCGAACATTCCGCGCGCCAACCGGGCCACAAATTCTTGTATGGTTTCGATCTTCAGGTTGGCCGCTATGACGTCATTCCGGACGTAGCGACCCGCACCGACGATGGTTCTTAACGCATTATTTTGCTGGGCCTGCAGTCGCCGCCTCAGAGGCTCGCTCAGAAGCGCGTACCAGGCCGGAGCAGCATAGGTGATAATAGATCTTATGTAGGTTTTGTATACTCGCACTTTGGTGTTAAGTGGTAACTTGGATGCCAGGACCGGACGTAGCATCGCCCGCGCACATCGTGCTCTGCGGACGACGAGGTCGACGTGCGCAGTCATGCGCAGCGCCCGGTCGATCCGGCACCCAAGGTAGGTCACGGCTTTCTCGTACGCGATCTGCTGGCCATTGAGGGTTAGTTGAGGTGGTAGGTTCCTGAGGCGGCGAGTGAGCAGAGCGGTCGTCTTACCAACGTTGACGACCATCCTCCACTCATCTAGCCATGGTGGCAGCAGGTCCAGGAGACGTTGCATCCTGGCAGTGGCAATGTGGGCTCTTCTGGACGAGGTGAAATAAGCGCTATCGTCCGCATATAACGCCAATTCCACGTCATCCTCCCACTCTTGCAGCCTTCCTGCCAGGGTAGGGATGTCGTTGGTATAAGCCGCGTACAGGACTGGAAACAAACAGCTGCCCTGAGGAACGCCGGCTCTGATGGTTCTGGTTGCGGACTCGGCGCCCTCTACGCAGACGTAGAACTTCCTGTCTGCCAGGAAAGACGCCACTAGCCGCAACATAGCAGGAGGGACACTGGTCTGTTCTTCCAATTTATAAAGTAGCCCAGAATGCCACACCCTGTCGAACGCCTTCTCAATATCGAGAAAGACGCCCAACGTAGTGCGGCCTCGGTTGTAGTCGGCCGCAAGCAGGTGCAGCACTCTGGTCAGCTGTGTTGCTGTAGAGTGACCCCTCCTGAATCCGTGCTGCTCCGCCCGAAGTTGGATGCACGGTCGGAGGCGTCTTAGCAACAATCTTTCAAGCAGTTTAGCTATGTGTGGTAGCAGCGTGATCGGCCTGTAGCTGGCAGCTCTACGCCTGTCCTTCCCGGGTTTCGGCAAGACGATTACTTTGCCTTTCTTCCAGTCCTCCGGGAAGTGGGATGTCCGCAATATCCCATTGTAGAGTCGACCAAGCTCTACTAGGACTCTATGGGGCAGCTGTCGGAGTGCAGCGTTGGTAATCCCGTCGTGCCCCGGCGCCTTCCTCGGTTGCAGGCGGGTTGCTGTCCACCGCAGTTCAGCGGGGGAGATGAACCACTCTCCTGCAAGAGGCGGCGCGGGCGACGACAGGAGTTCCTGTACGCGACTCTCCTTTTGGGCATGAAGCTCCAAGAACTCCGCACTTGCTGGGTTCGGCATAAATTGCTCCTCGAAGTGCTCGACTAGGATATCCGCTCTACCCTTGGCATCGTAACAACGTTCGCCCGCGTTGTTGGTCAGCGGGCAAACGGGAGGTTTGGCTTTAGTTAACTGTCGGTTCAGTTTATAGAGCGACGCATCATGCTCTTCCGCCTTCCATATGCGCCGCTCCCAGGCATCTCCTCTGTGTGCCTGGACTGCAACCGACAGTTCCTCCGACAAGGTGTTCAGTTTTGTTTTGATTCTCGGGCAGCGAGTACGCGCCCAGTCTCCTTAGTGCCCTTTTTCTCTTAATCTGCACGCAGATGTGTTGCGGCAGATCATCCCTTTTGGTGGACATCGGGACGATCGTAGAGGCAGCGTTGAGGGCCTCCTGTATCGCCTTTGTCATATTTGTGGCTGCGGCCTCTACGTTGTCCGCTGTGTTTAGGGGGTGGTGTGCTGGAGGTCTCTCCTGCAGGTGTTTGTGGTAGAGCCTCCAGTCGACACGTGTCTTCACTGTTCTGGGCGGCGTAGTCACCGCCTTTAGGCCAAGGGTAATCAAGATCGGGAGGTGCTGTGAATCCAGGTCGTACAGCACCTCTACCACTATCGGGTAGTTGATGTTCCTAGCGAGCACGATGTCCAATACATCCGGACGACTTCGTAGATCCGTTGGAACATGTGTAGGTTCTTCGGGACCTAAGACGTCATAGCCGTATCTTTCGGCATCTTCGAATAGTGCATGACCCGGCGGGTTGATCAATCTAGATCCCTACGCCGGGTGTTTGGCGTTTAGGTCCCCAGCGATGATGGTCGGTATTTCGCCTTCCATTACCGTCCGGACGTCTGAGGAGCAAAATGGAGTCCCTGGCGGGCGGTATGCTGCGTAGATCCTAAGTTCCTCGCCCGCCGCCTCCATTTTTATGCCGATAGAGCGCATCGTTTGGTATTCCGGTAAGTCAAGTTCTTGATGGACGATGTCCCTTCTCACTAGGACCGCTGTCCCTCTGTAGGCGGCCCCCTGAGAAGTGACCTCGTCCCTCCTATATATATGGTAATTCGGCAGCTTAATGCGAGTACTCGGATTTAATTTCGTCTCTCCCAGCAAGATGACCTGTACGTCTTGTTGTTGGGCGACGGTGCGGAGTTCTTATAACTTCTGCTGGATTCCTCCTGGGTTCCAGTAGAGGAGGCGCAGGTTAGACTCCTCCACTGTAGTGCCGAGCCAGTAGATTAGCCAGCGCCTTCATAACCGCTGTGATCGGATCTGTCCCGGCTCTGATATCCGCCAGGACTTGACTGCCGACCTCGATTGCTATGCCAACCAAACGTTGGATGGCGTCAGCAGTCTCGAAGCCGGCTGGAGGTGTTCTAGCTGTATGTGCGGTTGGCGCTGGTCTCGGGAGTTGGTGTACATTTCTTTGTATGTGGGCAGAACGCGCTCTATGTGTAGAACGGGCTCTATTTTCTGATAGAGCCCTTTCTGGCATTCTACCCATTCTGGTTCTCTTGTCATCCTTGGTAACCTGCGCCTGGGCTATCGTTACCGCTGGGGTTGGGGTAGAGGTTGCTGCCTGAGGAGGAGGCTGCACCTTCTTCTTCTTCTTCCTCCCCCGCTTACTCCTCTGAGAGGTTTGGCGCTCTATGGCGTCATTAGCGGGGGGCTGAAGAGTCGCCCCGGTGCTTGCCTTCGATGTAGTAATGGTGGGCACCACCGTTTCTGTGGGTGCCGTGACGGGTGGAGGGGGGGCAGGTTGCCTTCCCTTTCCTCTGATTGTAGTCCACCCGTCTTCCTGGACCACGGCCCTGGGACGACTTTGGGGGACCCTCTTGGGCTCCTCTGGGAGTAGTCCCGGCAGAGTGATCCCCTGCTTCCTTGCAATCCTCCTCAGGACTGGGCAGCGGCGATCGTTGGCGGTATGGTTCTTTGCGCAGTTAGCGCATCGCGGTTCCTCCTCTCTACCCCTTGGGCAGTTGCTGGCGATATGGTCACCGGCGCAGTGAACACACTTCACTGGCCTGAAGCAATTCGTGGACGCATGGCCAAAGGCCTGGCAGCGGTGGCACTGTGAGGGGCCCGCTCTTCCTTGCCAGGCCTCTATGACGACTCCTCTCATGAATAGGAGCTCGTCGATCTGGTATAATTCATGAAGGCGCTCCAGGCTCAGGTGGTCCAGCTGCGCGAAGTAGAGGCACCCAGGTCTGCCTCTACGGGGGGGGGGGGATCCCTTTGACGTATCTAATCGGGAACCCCTTGGCCCTGATAGCCCCCTCTATCGCGGTTGGATCCGTGCCCACTGGTAGTCCCCGTATGCCCACTTTTGTGGGCTTGTCCTCTTCGGAGGTGTAACAGTACCAGGACATAGCTGGTACTTTTTCGGTAATCTCCATAAGGTACTTTTGTACCGTCCGGAATTCTTCCGGGCTCTGGGGGGTAAATCTGACCCCCTTACCGAACGGACGAGCATTCGGTGGGTGGCCCAGCTTCTTATTGAGTGCCTCGAAGTGCTTCGTCCAATCCGGCAAGCACTCAGCCACCATAGGTGGGTACCTTTTAGCCGATTCTTCCGGCGGTTTTGGTGTTTCGGCAGTCTTTGTCCTTGGTACTGCCGGGGCAGCTACCAGTTGGGCATAGCTGGTGGAAGGCCTCTGACCATCGTCCGATGGCCGGCCTGACGGGTTGGTGGTAGGCGCGGACGGTGAGTGTCCGGCAGATGTGCTAGGTGCTAGGGTTGCATACGTGGTGGCACTCCATCCGTATGACCCTTCTCCTCCCTGCTCCAGATCAGCAGCATCCATGCTGGTGTGTTCCGGTGTTCTGGGGGGGGTGGATTTAGTCGGCGATGGCGACTTGGGAGGTGATCTTCTGATTGGTTTTTCCGGTTGGTGATCCGATTCCCCCTCGGATGATGAATACTCCGAGGAGTTTGAGGTGCCGATGCATCGCCTCTTCTCCTAGAGGGATGCTGCTGTCTCTGGAGGTGTATGCCTCCTTGTCGTCTTTTTGGCCCGCTGATGTTGTGGGAACGGTTCCCACCCAGTCGTACCTTCAGGTACGATGGGCGAGAGCGCGGTCCTCGGTGCGGGCTCTTTACCCGGTGAGGAGGGTTTCCATGTCGGGATCTGAGAGTAGGAGGACATTACTCTAGTCCTTTCAGGATGAAAGATGTCACGGTACGCGATTGGACGCTCTAATACACCAGGACGGTCGGGTGGTCTTCTTGGCTTCGGTTTAGGTGGAGGTTCCCCTTTGTCCTTATCGGACATGTTGGTAACCTACTTACCTACCTAAAGTCAGTCAGGTAATCTACTAATGGCCCTGTCTAAATCCCAGCCGTTCGGCACGATGCGCGACGCGGATGGTTAGGTATAAGTTACGTTGGCGTAGTCTCATGGGGCACTGCCTACCCCTTTTACAATAAAAGGGTTGGGGGAAGTGCAACGGTGGCACTTTACACGCGACTAGGCACAGGATGCACGAAACGCATAAAGTGCCAAGAATCACCTAGGGGCCGATGACCTCGACGCCTCACGGAATCACGGGACTCAACGTTCGGCGGAGTATGTCGTACCGGCGGTCAATTGCAGCCACTGTATAACTGCAAGCGACGCACACCTAGGAGATCCTTGATATCGACGACGATGATCACATAAAATAAAAATAGTAAATAACCGTAATAAAAATAAGAAGCGACTGGGTTGGCGTAAAGAAACATGCATAAATATGATAAACCTAATGAAGTAAGTATCTTACGACCTATCTACTTACAGTATTAGTGATCACAAACATGGTACATAGCATACGACGCGCGGTGAAATGGGGGCGAAATTAGAATTTGAGCTGACTTACTATATCCCCTTAAAACGAAGATTCCCCGATGTAAGTTATGTATCCTAGCCCGTACACTGTCAAACCAGAGTTTGTCTTTCGCTGACGCCTCGGTCATCCTTTGTGTCACATGACATTGCAATGCATCGTAATTAATGGATGTGGTATAAAAATTGACCATATTAAGTAACTCTGGGGATACACAGTTCGATCGTCGGGTGAGAAGTATAAGAAGAGTAGTGCCTATCGTTCTATGTATTTATCGTTTTTTTTAGACGCATTTCTAATTAGTCCGTGTTAACGCGAGATTTAGCGTTACCTTGAGTAAAGACGAAAGAGTACTTATTAAGAAGAGCAAGTAGTTGATTTATCTCAAAGTCATCAATTAAATCAGGATTAAAATTTTCTAAAATAGGACTATGTGATCGTATAGGCATGATACTATTTCGTGTAATAATTACACTTAGACCCATTTCATGTAGTAAGTTTGCACCAATTAAAACGTCTGAAGTTATTTCGAAGTCGGGTAGTACGTGAAACAAAATCTCTGTAGGAATATTATTAATCAGGCATAATAGCTGTTAATGTGCTGGTAGATATAACAGGGTACGGATCTATTCTACATAAATAGTTCACAATCAAATTGTGCACTTATGCACTGGAAATTATTTCGCAATGGATTGAAATTGAAAATGGATTGAAGAACACTTGGCGCCGCTATCGAAAACATTATATAAAAGAAAATTGCCTACTCGAACACGCACGATGTTTAAGATAGAACTAAGGGTAATATAACTCGATTCATATTAGAAGTTATTTGTTTTTCGCGGCGAAAACACGACTCTAATGTGTGGCCAGGCCTTAAGTAAAATGAACAAAATTTACTATCACTAGTTGTAGCTAAAGGCGTCGACCGATTTTTATCGAATGAAAGGACATTAGAATTACTTTTAGTACGGCAATTATCAGAAGTATGGCCAATCTTTTCGCAAATACTACAAGAAGAACTTCTGTTATCAAAAGAATCTTCTTCAGTTGTTGTAATTGCTCGTATAAGGGAGCGTTGATAAGTAGAGCGGGTTTGTTGGCGGGATGTTAACTGGAGAGCATACACTAGCAGTTGGATGAGCAATAAACAACACTTCTTGAGAATTTCTTCTTGTTTTATTTCTTGATTCCTTATTATTACATTGCCGGATTTGGAATAATTTACCACGAAAAACGCCCCTTTTTTATAAGCGGCTGTAACCAATCATAATTAAGAAAAAATCGCACACGGCATTAGTGAATCTATTGACCAATCAGAGAACAGAGTAACCCTTTCTAAGAGAGATTTACAATTTCCTTAATAAACGTGGCAAAACATTCCTTACAATATTTATATTTATTCCTAACGATAGATACAACTTATTTCTATTATTCTAAACATAAATCATTCAATAAACCTCTATTTTACATTTATAAAAAACAAAAATAGTTTCGCGGTCGCCTCACGGTTTAGCTCCGGAGTAGGATAGTATTTTTCGCCGAACATACAAGTGGCGCCGCCAAGAGGTAGGAATGTATAACACTTTTTCAGGAATAATGCTTAAGAATCTATACAATATTTTTTCATGAAATTTAAATCTTTCTCATAATGAAATAACATTATATAGCGATTAATTGGCATATTAATGTTTCTTTTGAATTACTTTAGAAGAAAAAGAATTATATTAATCACTTATTTGTTAATAGCTCTTAAAGTTATGATAAAAGAAATCTTACTAGAAAATAAGCTTATACTTGCGTCCAATGTTCTAATCAGACCTAAATAATATTAAATAGATTTATATAAGTCACTTTAAGATAAAAATAGAAGTGTTTAATTTACTTTCCTGTTTTCAGCACTAATCAGTCTTTACACTTAGCTTTATTTTACGAATAGGAAACAGTTAAGATTAATACTATCACTTATTTTTAAATCACTGATAAGAAATAATTAAGATTAAATGTTCGAATTCACTTCGTCGTCGCTAACATTCTCCCCCACGGTGCGTAGCACTGCATCCTCTGGAGGCGACGACTCCGCTGGCACCAGCACGATGACACGTCGAGTTGGACGGCGAAGTATTCCGCCTGATGTCCGCACGTCCAGCACCCTGGTTCTTCCGTCTGGTCCGGGATAGGTTTTGACGATTTCACCGCGAGGCCATGAGTTTCGCGGTAATGTGGCGTCCACTATTAGCACGATGTCTCCTTCCCTTGGGTCTCTGGTTTCTTTCCCCTCGAGTTTCCTTGGCATCAGGAGAGGTAAGTATTCTTTAATCCACCTTTTCCAGAAGTGGTCTGCGAGTCTCTGGGTGGTTCTCCAGCTTGCCTTTCCGATGAGCTCCGTGTCGCTGAACTCTCCCGGCGCCATAGCTCCGCATGATCTTCCCAGCAGAAAGTGGTTCGGTGTTAGGCTCTCCTCGTCTCCTGGGTCCATGCTGATCGGGGTGAGAGGTCTCGAGTTGACGATGTGTTCAACCTCAGTCATTAGCGTATGGAGTACCTTCTCGGGCGGGCTCTTCTCGTTGAGGACTACTGCTAGCGCCGTCTTGACTGTTCGTACGAGCCGCTCCCAGGCGCCTCCCATGTTCGGAGCTCCCGGGGGGATGAACTTCCACTGGATGCCCTTTTCCTGTGCGGCCTCCTCTAATTCCCTTTTTGCTCCGACGAAATTAGTTCCGTTGTCGCTATATATGGTTTTCGGAGTTCCTCTTCTGGCTGCCATTCGTCGGAGTGCCATGATCATTGAGCTGGCGCTGAGAGAAGGTACCAGTTCTAAATGTACTGCTCTAGTTGTGAGGCAGGTAAATAAGGCTCCCCAGCGCTTCTCGTTTCTTCTTCCGATAGTGACTTGCATCGGCCCGAAGTAGTCCACGGCTGTGCAGGAGAACGGAAATTGATGATGCTGCAATCTTTCACTCGGCAGATCTCCCGTTGGTGGTATCTCTGGTGAACTCTTCTTTGTCTTGCACCATTGACAGCTGTATGCGACCGCTTTTAGAGTTGCTCTTAAACCCAAGATCCAGAACCTTTGACGAATTTCGTTCATTACTGTAGCGGTGTTTCCGTGAAGGAATTTCCTGTGATAGTGTTGTATTATTAGACGAGTTATTTTTTGTTTTCCGTCTAAAATGATAGGATTCATTATTCTTCCGTTTCGGTCGTGAAATTTCATTGTTCTGCTCCTTAATTTAATTATTCCGTCGTCTTCAATGTAAACGTCGATTTTCTTAAGTCTACTCGAATTTTCTAATGGCTTTTCTGACTTCAGTTTTCTTATGTCTGATGCAAAACTATCGCTCTGGCTTATTTTTATTAATATCTCTTCGGCCTTTTTTAGGTGTTCTGCTTCTATGGGTGAGTATAGGCGCTTATTTTTACTTCCGCTGGTCGACGGGATTGAGGTTTGTGCTTCTTTCTTCTGGATTTTTTGTGGTTTCCAAGACTCATCCTTCTGGCGTGCGGCGGTGGTGGTCGCTTTACGGCTCTTCTTTAGTAGGTGTGTAAAGGCGATCACTCTGGCTGTAGTGCGCAGCAGTCGCTCCCAGCTCGAGAACCTTTCTAGGTTTAATAGGGTGGGGGGTGTCTTCTGCTGCCATTGTTGTCAATACCTTTTGCTTGCTTTTTTCTTCTGGCATAACAATTTCTGGCTTGAAGTCGTGAAATGGCCATTCTTCTTCTGGTCGACGGAGAAATGACGGGCCTTTGAACCATCTGGCGTTGTGGTCGAATTCGATTGGGGTTCCCCTCGTGGCGTCGTCCGCTGGATTCTCCTTGGTTGGCACCCATCTCCAGTCTTCTGGCTTGGACCTTTCTTCGATCTCGGCGAGTCGGTTGGCCACAAAGGTTTTGAACTTCCTTGGTTCTGACTTTATCCACTGCAGTACTGTGCTGGAGTCGGTCCAGTAAACCTTTCTCGATATGTCGAGCTCTGATTCCTCTTCGATTGTGGCGGCTAGTCTGCTTCCGAGTAAAGCCGCTTGTAGCTCCAGCCTCGGAATTGACACAGGTTTCGTTGGCGTTACCCTTGCTTTGCCGGCGATCATGGAGACATGGACCTTTCCTCCGGGCTCGACTATTCTCCAGTAGACTACTGCTGCATAGGCTTCTTCACTCGCATCGGAGAATGTGTGTAGCTGTCCTTTTCTGCCTTTGGGTGAGACGCATCTCGGGATCTTCAGCCTCGTTAATGTTGACACTTCTTCCAGGTATTTCATCCAGACTTCCTTTTGATGTTCGTTGATTGGTTCATCCCAGTCTATTTTCTTTCGCCAGATGTCTTGGATTAGTTTCTTTCCTTGTATTAGAACTGGTGTAGCAAAACCCATTGGATCGAAGGTAGACATTACTGCGCTTGTGACTTCTCTTTTTGTTGGAGTCCTTCTGCCATCTTGCAGGTCCTCCGGCGTGTTGCGTAGCCCGACGTTGAAGGCTAATGTATCTTCTTTCACCAGCCATCTTAGACCCAGAGTCTTCTCTTCCTTGGTCAGTTGTAAGGAGTTTTCTTTGTTTGCGTCTTCTACCTCTGATATTACCCCCGAGTTGTTGCTGGCCCATCCCTTCAGATGAAAGTTTGCTCTTGCGTGAATGTCTTTCACTTCCTTGGATATTTTCTTTGCTTCGGTTGTAGATGCGAAGCTCTGCAGATAGTCGTCCATGTAGTGGTGTCTCTTAATTGCTTTCACCGCTTCAGGATGAGTGTTCTTAAATTCCTCTGCGTTCTTGTTCATTACGTATATGGCTGTTGCAGGTGATGACGCTGCCCCGAAGATGATTGAAGACATTCTATACTCTTCAGGCTTGCCGGTTCTTCGGTTTCCGCGCCACAGGAACCTGAGACTGTCTCGGTCGTCTTCTCTGGCTTTTACTCGAAGAAACATGTCTTGTATGTCTGCCATGACGGCTACTGGTCCCTCTCTGAAACGCAGCAGTACTCCGAATAGTGATTGTAGCAGGTCTGGGCCCGAGAGCAAGGCGTCGTTGAGGCTCTTTCCTTCATATTTGGCAGCTGCGTCGAACACTATTCTTAGCTTCTTCTTGACTGGGTGTACAACAGCGAAGTGGGGTAGGTAGAATGTCCTTCCTTTGTTAGAGGTTTCTGGAGCCTTCTCTGCGTATCCTTTTTCGATTAGACTCAGGATCTGCTCCTCGTAGTGCTTTCTGGGGGATGGGATGGGTGCATCTTCTTGATCACGATCCAATTTTTTCTCGATGCTGACCAGGCGTCGAACAGCTTGATTGTAGTTTTTGGGCAGGTGTTCATCTTCTTTTTTCCACAGGAGTCCCGTTTCATATTGACCGCTTGGCAGTTTTTTGGTAGTTTTCTCGAGGGTTTCTAATGCTCTTCTGTCGCTGTCGTTAGATGGTGAACGATTTTGGATCCCTAGAGACTCTAATTGGAAGTTTTCTCGGACGAGGTCTTCTATGTCTTCCTTGCCAGTGGTCGCTCTGCCATAATGAGTAAAGTGTACTGTGGCAGTTGTTCCTGTTTCACATCCGTGTAACACCCACCCTAAGTTCGTGAGGGAAGCTACAGGATCTGATGGTTTGCCCTTCTTCAGCTTTCTTGTCACTATCAGTCCCCAATTGTCTTGGCCTATCAGTAGCTTGGGCCTCTCGGAGACGTAGAAGAGTTGATTTTCAATTGCCTTCAGGTGCTCACAGTTTCTCACGGTGTCCTTGTTTATGCATTGTTCAGACAGCTTCAGGTCGTCGATGGTTCTTGCTACGATAGTTCTCTTTTCTTTTCTATGAGCCCCTTTTATTTTGAACTCGATCTTCTGTGAACTATCTTTTCTTAACACCTTTCCGTCAACGGTTTCGATCGTGAGTTTTTCTTTCTTTCCTTCGACTCCGATTTTTTCAGCAATTGATGTGTCTAAGAGTGTGACCGTTGACCCTTCGTCTAGTAGTGCTAATACGCGAACTTGTCCTTTTGGGCCATAGAGGTTCACGGGGATCATCTTTAGATAGGCCTTTTCTTCTCCTTTGGCGTTATGAATTGAGGCGACCTTTTCTTCTGAGATGCTATTGGTGTCTTTTGCTTCTTTTTCTATCGACGCCGGTGGTTTGTCAGAATGTAAGATGGTATGATGCCATCTTTACACAGCTTGCAGACTGGTGCTTTACAGTTGATTCTTGAGTGTCTGAATCGAAGGCACTTGAAGCATATCTTTGCCTTCTTGGTCATATCCCATTTTTCATTCAGGTTGGCTTCTTTGAACCTTTTACATTCTAATGCGAAGTGTTTTTCCCCACAGAACGGACACGACTTCTTATATTTCTCTTTTGACGCTTCTTGAACCAAATGAACGGGTTTTCTTATTCCTCTTCTTTGTTCTGAGGACGCTTCGGGCGGGGCGAAGGCTCCGCACATGTCGGCTTCTGTTTCTAGGAACGCTTCGATAAGTAATAGCTCCTGAATTTCCTCGTCTCTTCTGCTTCTGTGGTAGGCGAACCAACGGAACTTCATTGAGGTCGGCATCTTGTCTACTATAACTCAGCCCAACAAACTCAACTCAGCGTTTCAGGTGAACTGAGATACTGTGGTTTCTTCAGGGCTTTGATTGTCTCGACTGCGTTCTTTACTTTGCTTGCAAATATGCATATGTCGCTCGGGTTTTCGCTGACTCTTGGGAGGTTCTTCATTTTTTCTAGTTCTGCTAATGCTAGTGCTCCAGGTCTTCCGAATCTTGCTTCCAGTCCCTTGATCACTTCGCGTGGGTCTTCGGCGGTGAATAGCAGGCTTTGGACGGCTTCTCTAGCTTTTCCTTGGATCGCTATTCTAAGGCGCGCTAGGTTTTGATTGCTACTGAAAGAAGCAGCCGTATCCTCGTATTATCTTTTGAAGGCTAACCATTCTTCGCAGGCCCCGTTGAAGTGAGGGAGTTCTAGGTGCTTCGGTGAAACGGGGTCACGTGATTTTTCTGATAGCTTTAGTATGACTGAAGCTAGTTCCTGGATGTCACTTTTCTTTTCTTCTGTCTCTATTGGTTTGTGGTTCTTATTAGGCATATCTCCGGTCTGGATGAACCAGCGTTCGACTTCTCGAGTTCGTTCGAACAGCTCTTCTCCGGCACCATCTTCCTCTTCTGATTCCGCGGTGAGAAGTTCTAATTCCGCTTGAGCAACTTTTGACCGCGCTTCTGCCAATTCTAGTTCCCTTAATGCCATTGTCATCTTTGCTTGCGCTTCTGCTCTCTTCCTATGCGACGAGCGAACGGAAAGCGTGTCTGGATCGCGGGTCGTCTTCTTAGGGTGAGGCTTTTGCAGAGTCTTCATTGCGACACTTCTTTCTTGAATCTGCGGCGTTGGATGACTTCCTTCTTGGTGAGGAACTGACGCTTCGACAGTGCGTGTCGGGGGGGTGGTATGGGTTACGTCCCCCGGTGTTGATTCTTTTCCGGCAATGTTCTTGTTAAGAAGTACGGGTTGTCTGTGTACGCTGCTGGGCGATGCTCTTGTAAGCGTCGATCGATCTGAAGTTGACGTGTTGGTAGCCGTCGTGTTTGTAGAATCACTCGGCGTATTCATGCTCCAATCCGTCGTACTGGTACCCGTAGTGGCGTTGCTTTCACTCGTAGTCTTCGACTGCACTGATTTTGATCTTGTATTTGAAGGCATCTTCCTAGTTTTCCTTAAACCCGATCCGGCTTCTCGAAGGACCAATGTAATTGCTCGTATAAGGGAGCGTTGATAAATAGAGCGGGTTTGCTGGCGGGATGTTAACTGGAGAGCATACAGTAGCAGTTAGATGAGCAATAAACAACACTTCTTGAGAATTTCTTCTTGTTTTATTTCTTGATTCCTTATTATTACATTGCCGGATTTGGAATAATTTACCACGAAAAACGCCCTTTTTTTATAAGCGGCTGTAACCAATCATAATTAAGAAAAAATCGCACACGGCATTAGTGAATCTATTGACCAATCAGAGCACAGAGTAACCCTTTCTAAGAGAGATTTACAATTTCCTTAATAAACGTGGCAAAACATTCCTTACAATATTTATATTTATTCCTAACGATAGATACAACTTATTTCTATTATTCTAAACATAAATCATTCAATAAACCTCTATTTTACATTTATAAAAAACAAAAATAGTTTCGCGGTCGCCTCACGGTTTAGCTCCGGAGTAGGATAGTATTTTTCGCCGAACATACAAGTGGCGCCGCCAAGAGGTAGGAATGTATAACACTTTTTCAGGAATAATGCTTAAGAATCTATACAATATTTTTTCATGAAATTTAAATCTTTCTCATAATGAAATAACATTATATAGCGATTAATTGGCATATTAATGTTTCTTTTGAATTACTTTAGAGGAAAAAGAATTATATTAATCACTTATTTGTTAATAGCTCTTAAAGTTATGATAAAAGAAATCTTACTAGAAAATAAGCTTATACTTGCGTCCAATGTTCTAATCAGACCTAAATAATATTAAATAGATTTATATAAGTCACTTTAAGATAAAAATAGAAGTGTTTAATTTACTTTCCTGTTTTCAGCACTAATCAGTCTTTACACTTAGCTTTATTTTACGAATAGGAAACAGTTAAGATTAATACTATCACTTATTTTTAAATCACTGATAAGAAATAATTAAGATTAAATGTTCGAATTCACTTCGTCGTCGCTAACATTCTCCCCCACGGTGCGTAGCACTGCATCCTCTGGAGGCGACGACTCCGCTGGCACCAGCACGATGACACGTCGAGTTGGACGGCGAAGTATTCCGCCTGATGTCCGCACGTCCAGCACCCTGGTTCTTCCGTCTGGTCCGGGATAGGTTTTGACGATTTCACCGCGAGGCCATGAGTTTCGCGGTAATGTGGCGTCCACTATTAGCACGATGTCTCCTTCCCTTGGGTCTCTGGTTTCTTTCCCCTCGAGTTTCCTTGGCATCAGGAGAGGTAAGTATTCTTTAATCCACCTTTTCCAGAAGTGGTCTGCGAGTCTCTGGGTGGTTCTCCAGCTTGCCTTTCCGATGAGCTCCGTGTCGCTGAACTCTCCCGGCGCCATAGCTCCGCATGATCTTCCCAGCAGAAAGTGGTTCGGTGTTAGGCTCTCCTCGTCTCCTGGGTCCATGCTGATCGAGGTGAGAGGTCTCGAGTTGACGATGTGTTCAACCTCAGTCATTAGCGTATGGAGTACCTTCTCGGGCGGGCTCTTCTCGTTGAGGACTACTGCTAGCGCCGTCTTGACTGTTCGTACGAGCCGCTCCCAGGCGCCTCCCATGTTCGGAGCTCCCGGGGGGATGAACTTCCACTGGATGCCCTTTTCCTGTGCGGCCTCCTCTAATTCCCTTTTTGCTCCGACGAAATTAGTTCCGTTGTCGCTATATATGGTTTTCGGAGTTCCTTTTCTGGCTGCCATTCGTCGGAGTGCCATGATCATTGAGCTGGCGCTGAGAGAAGGTACCAGTTCTAAATGTACTGCTCTAGTTGTGAGGCAGGTAAATAAGGCTCCTCAGCGCTTCTCATTTCTTCTTCCGATAGTGACTTGCATCGGCCCGAAGTAGTCCACGGCTGTGCAGGAGAACGGAAATTGATGATGCTGCAATCTTTCACTCGGCAGATCTCCCGTTGGTGGTATCTCTGGTGAACTCTTCTTTGTCTTGCACCATTGACAGCTGTATGCGACCGCTTTTAGAGTTGCTCTTAAACCCAAGATCCAGAACCTTTGACGAATTTCGTTCATTACTGTAGCGGTGTTTCCGTGAAGGAATTTCCTGTGATAGTGTTGTATTATTAGACGAGTTATTTTTTGTTTTCCGTCTAAAATGATAGGATTCATTATTCTTCCGTTTCGGTCGTGAAATTTCATTGTTCTGCTCCTTAATTTAATTATTCCGTCGTCTCCAATGTAAACGTCGATTTTCTTAAGTCTACTCGAATTTTCTAATGGCTTTTCTGACTTCAGTTTTCTTATGTCTGATGCAAAACTATCGCTCTGGCTTATTTTTATTAATATCTCTTCGGCCTTTTTTAGGTGTTCTGCTTCTATGGGTGAGTATAGGCGCTTATTTTTACTTCCGCTGGTCGACGGGATTGAGGTTTGTGCTTCTTTCTTCTGGATTTTTTGTGGTTTCCAAGACTCATCCTTCTGGCGTGCGGCGGTGGTGGTCGCTTTACGGCTCTTCTTTAGTAGGTGTGTAAAGGCGATCACTCTGGCTGTAGTGCGCAGCAGTCGCTCCCAGCTCGAGAACCTTTCTAGGTTTAATAGGGTGGGGGGTGTCTTCTGCTGCCATTGTTGTCAATACCTTTTGCTTGCTTTTTTCTTCTGGCATAACAATTTCTGGCTTGAAGTCGTGAAATGGCCATTCTTCTTCTGGTCGACGGAGAAATGACGGGCCTTTGAACCATCTGGCGTTGTGGTCGAATTCGATTGGGGTTCCCCTCGTGGCGTCGTCCGCTGGATTCTCCTTGGTTGGCACCCATCTCCAGTCTTCTGGCTTGGACCTTTCTTCGATCTCGGCGAGTCGGTTGGCCACAAAGGTTTTGAACTTCCTTGGTTCTGACTTTATCCACTGCAGTACTGTGCTGGAGTCGGTCCAGTAAACCTTTCTCGATATGTCGAGCTCTGATTCCTCTTCGATTGTGGCGGCTAGTCTGCTTCCGAGTAAAGCCGCTTGTAGCTCCAGCCTCGGAATTGACACAGGTTTCGTTGGCGTTACCCTTGCTTTGCCGGCGATCATGGAGACATGGACCTTTCCTCCGGGCTCGACTATTCTCCAGTAGACTACTGCTGCATAGGCTTCTTCACTCGCATCGGAGAATGTGTGTAGCTGTCCTTTTCTGCCTTTGGGTGAGACGCATCTCGGGATCTTCAGCCTCGTTAATGTTGACACTTCTTCCAGGTATTTCATCCAGACTTCCTTTTGATGTTCGTTGATTGGTTCATCCCAGTCTATTTTCTTTCGCCAGATGTCTTGGATTAGTTTCTTTCCTTGTATTAGAACTGGTGTAGCAAAACCCATTGGATCGAAGGTAGACATTACTGCGCTTGTGACTTCTCTTTTTGTTGGAGTCCTTCTGCCATCTTGCAGGTCCTCCGGCGTGTTGCGTAGCCCGACGTTGAAGGCTAATGTATCTTCTTTCACCAGCCATCTTAGACCCAGAGTCTTCTCTTCCTTGGTCAGTTGTAAGGAGTTTTCTTTGTTTGCGTCTTCTACCTCTGATATTACCCCCGAGTTGTTGCTGGCCCATCCCTTCAGATGAAAGTTTGCTCTTGCGTGAATGTCTTTCACTTCCTTGGATATTTTCTTTGCTTCGGTTGTAGATGCGAAGCTCTGCAGATAGTCGTCCATGTAGTGGTGTCTCTTAATTGCTTTCACCGCTTCAGGATGAGTGTTCTTAAATTCCTCTGCGTTCTTGTTCATTACGTATATGGCTGTTGCAGGTGATGACGCTGCCCCGAAGATGATTGAAGACATTCTATACTCTTCAGGCTTGCCGGTTCTTCGGTTTCCGCGCCACAGGAACCTGAGACTGTCTCGGTCGTCTTCTCTGGCTTTTACTCGAAGAAACATGTCTTGTATGTCTGCCATGACGGCTACTGGTCCCTCTCTGAAACGCAGCAGTACTCCGAATAGTGATTGTAGCAGGTCTGGGCCCGAGAGCAAGGCGTCGTTGAGGCTCTTTCCTTCATATTTGGCAGCTGCGTCGAACACTATTCTTAGCTTCTTCTTGACTGGGTGTACAACAGCGAAGTGGGGTAGGTAGAATGTCCTTCCTTTGTTAGAGGTTTCTGGAGCCTTCTCTGCGTATCCTTTTTCGATTAGACTCAGGATCTGCTCCTCGTAGTGCTTTCTTGCTTCTTGATCACGATCCAATTTTTTCTCGATGCTGACCAGGCGTCGAACAGCTTGATTGTAGTTGTTGGGCAGGTGTTCATCTTCTTTTTTCCACAGGAGTCCCGTTTCATATTGACCGCTTGGCAGTTTCTTGGTAGTTTTCTCGAGGGTTTCTAATGCTCTTCTGTCGCTGTCGTTAGATGGTGAACGATTTTGGATCCCTAGAGACTCTAATTGGAAGTTTTCTCGGACGAGGTCTTCTATGTCTTCCTTGCCAGTGGTCGCTCTGCCATAATGAGTAAAGTGTACTGTGGCAGTTGTTCCTGTTTCACATCCGTGTAACACCCACCCTAAGTTCGTGAGGGAAGCTACAGGATCTGATGGTTTGCCCTTCTTCAGCTTTCTTGTCACTATCAGTCCCCAATTGTCTTGGCCTATCAGTAGCTTGGGCCTCTCGGAGACGTAGAAGAGTTGATTTTCAATTGCCTTCAGGTGCTCACAGTTTCTCACGGTGTCCTTGTGTATGCATTGTTCAGACAGCTTCAGGTCGTCGATGGTTCTTGCTACGATAGTTCTCTTTTCTTTTCTATGAGCCCCTTTTATTTTGAACTCGATCTTCTGTGAACTATCTTTTCTTAACACCTTTCCGCCAACGGTTTCGATCGTGAGTTTTTCTTTCTTTCCTTCGACTCCGATTTTTTCAGCAATTGATGTGTCTAAGAGTGTGACCGTTGACCCTTCGTCTAGTAGTGCTAATACGCGAACTTGTCCTTTTGGGCCATAGAGGTTCACGGGGATCATCTTTAGATAGGCCTTTTCTTCTCCTTTGGCGTTATGAATTGAGGCGACCTTTTCTTCTGAGATGCTATTGGTGTCTTTTGCTTCTTTTTCTATCGACGCCGGTGGTTTGTCAGAATGTAAGATGGTATGATGCCATCTTTACACAGCTTGCAGACTGGTGCTTTACAGTTGATTCTTGAGTGTCTGAATCGAAGGCACTTGAAGCATATCTTTGCCTTCTTGGTCATATCCCATTTTTCATTCAGGTTGGCTTCTTTGAACCTTTTACATTCTAATGCGAAGTGTTTTTCCCCACAGAACGGACACGACTTCTTATATTTCTCTTTTGACGCTTCTTGAACCAAATGAACGGGTTTTCTTATTCCTCTTCTTTGTTCTGAGGACGCTTCGGGCGGGGCGAAGTCTCCGCACATGTCGGCTTCTGTTTCTAGGAACGCTTCGATAAGTAATAGCTCCTGAATTTCCTCGTCTCTTCTGCTTCTGTGGTAGGCGAACCAACGGAACTTCATTGAGGTCGGCATCTTGTCTACTATAACTCAGCTCAACAAACTCAACTCAGCGTTTCAGGTGAACTGAGATACTGTGGTTTCTTCAGGGCTTTGATTGTCTCGACTGCGTTCTTTACTTTGCTTGCAAATATGCATATGTCGCTCGGGTTTTCGCTGACTCTTGGGAGGTTCTTCATTTTTTCTAGTTCTGCTAATGCTAGTGCTCCAGGTCTTCCGAATCTTGCTTCCAGTCCCTTGATCACTTCGCGTGGGTCTTCGGCGGTGAATAGCAGGCTTTGGACGGCTTCTCTAGCTTTTCCTTGGATCGCTATTCTAAGGCGCGCTAGGTTTTGATTGCTACTGAAAGAAGCAGCCGTATCCTCGTATTATCTTTTGAAGGCTAACCATTCTTCGCAGGCCCCGTTGAAGTGAGGGAGTTCTAGGTGCTTCGGTGAAACGGGGTCACGTGATTTTTCTGATAGCTTTAGTATGACTGAAGCTAGTTCCTGGATGTCACTTTTCTTTTCTTCTGTCTCTATTGGTTTGTGGTTCTTATTAGGCATATCTCCGGTCTGGATGAACCAGCGTTCGACTTCTCGAGTTCGTTCGAACAGCTCTTCTCCGGCACCATCTTCCTCTTCTGATTCCGTGGTGAGAAGTTCTAATTCCGCTTGAGCAACTTTTGACCGCGCTTCTGCCAATTCTAGTTCCCTTAATGCCATTGTCATCTTTGCTTGCGCTTCTGCTCTCTTCCTATGCGACGAGCAAACGGAAAGCGTGTCTGGATCGCGGGTCGTCTTCTTAGGGTGAGGCTGTTGCAGAGTCTTCATTGCGACACTTCTTTCTTGAATCTGCGGCGTTGGATGACTTCCTTCTTGGTGAGGAACTGACGCTTCGACAGTGCGTGTCGGGGGGTGGTATGGGTTACGTCCCCCGGTGTTGATTCTTTTCCGGCAATGTTCTTGTTAAGAAGTACGGGTTGTCTGTGTACGCTGCTGGGCGATGCTCTTGTAAGCGTCGATCGATCTGAAGTTGACGTGTTGGTAGCCGTCGTGTTTGTAGAATCACTCGGCGTATTCATGCTCCAATCCGTCGTACTGGTACCCGTAGTGGCGTTGCTTTCACTCGTAGTCTTCGACTGCACTGATTTTGATCTTGTATTTGAAGGCATCTTCCTAGTTTTCCTTAAACCCGATCCGGCTTCTCGAAGGACCAATGTAATTGCTCGTATAAGGGAGCGTTGATAAATAGAGCGGGTTTGCTGGCGGGATGTTAACTGGAGAGCATACAGTAGCAGTTAGATGAGCAATAAACAACACTTCTTGAGAATTTCTTCTTGTTTTATTTCTTGATTCCTTATTATTACATTGCCGGATTTGGAATAATTTACCACGAAAAACGCCCCTTTTTTATAAGCGGCTGTAACCAATCATAATTAAGAAAAAATCGCACACGGCATTAGTGAATCTATTGACCAATCAGAGCACAGAGTAACCCTTTCTAAGAGAGATTTACAATTTCCTTAATAAACGTGGCAAAACATTCCTTACAATATTTATATTTATTCCTAACGATAGATACAACTTATTTCTATTATTCTAAACATAAATCATTCAATAAACCTCTATTTTACATTTATAAAAAACAAAAATAGTTTCGCGGTCGCCTCACGGTTTAGCTCCGGAGTAGGATAGTATTTTTCGCCGAACATACAAGTGGCGCCGCCAAGAGGTAGGAATGTATAACACTTTTTCAGGAATAATGCTTAAGAATCTATACAATATTTTTTCATGAAATTTAAATCTTTCTCATAATGAAATAACATTATATAGCGATTAATTGGCATATTAATGTTTCTTTTGAATTACTTTAGAGGAAAAAGAATTATATTAATCACTTATTTGTTAATAGCTCTTAAAGTTATGATAAAAGAAATCTTACTAGAAAATAAGCTTATACTTGCGTCCAATGTTCTAATCAGACCTAAATAATATTAAATAGATTTATATAAGTCACTTTAAGATAAAAATAGAAGTGTTTAATTTACTTTCCTGTTTTCAGCACTAATCAGTCTTTACACTTAGCTTTATTTTACGAATAGGAAACAGTTAAGATTAATACTATCACTTATTTTTAAATCACTGATAAGAAATAATTAAGATTAAATGTTCGAATTCACTTCGTCGTCGCTAACATTCTCCCCCACGGTGCGTAGCACTGCATCCTCTGGAGGCGACGACTCCGCTGGCACCAGCACGATGACACGTCGAGTTGGACGGCGAAGTATTCCGCCTGATGTCCGCACGTCCAGCACCCTGGTTCTTCCGTCTGGTCCGGGATAGGTTTTGACGATTTCACCGCGAGGCCATGAGTTTCGCGGTAATGTGGCGTCCACTATTAGCACGATGTCTCCTTCCCTTGGGTCTCTGGTTTCTTTCCCCTCGAGTTTCCTTGGCATCAGGAGAGGTAAGTATTCTTTAATCCACCTTTTCCAGAAGTGGTCTGCGAGTCTCTGGGTGGTTCTCCAGCTTGCCTTTCCGATGAGCTCCGTGTCGCTGAACTCTCCCGGCGCCATAGCTCCGCATGATCTTCCCAGCAGAAAGTGGTTCGGTGTTAGGCTCTCCTCGTCTCCTGGGTCCATGCTGATCGGGGTGAGAGGTCTCGAGTTGACGATGTGTTCAACCTCAGTCATTAGCGTATGGAGTACCTTCTCGGGCGGGCTCTTCTCGTTGAGGACTACTGCTAGCGCCGTCTTGACTGTTCGTACGAGCCGCTCCCAGGCGCCTCCCATGTTCGGAGCTCCCGGGGGGATGAACTTCCACTGGATGCCCTTTTCCTGTGCGGCCTCCTCTAATTCCCTTTTTGCTCCGACGAAATTAGTTCCGTTGTCGCTATATATGGTTTTCGGAGTTCCTCTTCTGGCTGCCATTCGTCGGAGTGCCATGATCATTGAGCTGGCGCTGAGAGAAGGTACCAGTTCTAAATGTACTGCTCTAGTTGTGAGGCAGGTAAATAAGGCTCCCCAGCGCTTCTCGTTTCTTCTTCCGATAGTGACTTGCATCGGCCCGAAGTAGTCCACGGCTGTGCAGGAGAACGGAAATTGATGATGCTGCAATCTTTCACTCGGCAGATCTCCCGTTGGTGGTATCTCTGGTGAACTCTTCTTTGTCTTGCACCATTGACAGCTGTATGCGACCGCTTTTAGAGTTGCTCTTAAACCCAAGATCCAGAACCTTTGACGAATTTCGTTCATTACTGTAGCGGTGTTTCCGTGAAGGAATTTCCTGTGATAGTGTTGTATTATTAGACGAGTTATTTTTTGTTTTCCGTCTAAAATGATAGGATTCATTATTCTTCCGTTTCGGTCGTGAAATTTCATTGTTCTGCTCCTTAATTTAATTATTCCGTCGTCTTCAATGTAAACGTCGATTTTCTTAAGTCTACTCGAATTTTCTAATGGCTTTTCTGACTTCAGTTTTCTTATGTCTGATGCAAAACTATCGCTCTGGCTTATTTTTATTAATATCTCTTCGGCCTTTTTTAGGTGTTCTGCTTCTATGGGTGAGTATAGGCGCTTATTTTTACTTCCGCTGGTCGACGGGATTGAGGTTTGTGCTTCTTTCTTCTGGATTTTTTGTGGTTTCCAAGACTCATCCTTCTGGCGTGCGGCGGTGGTGGTCGCTTTACGGCTCTTCTTTAGTAGGTGTGTAAAGGCGATCACTCTGGCTGTAGTGCGCAGCAGTCGCTCCCAGCTCGAGAACCTTTCTAGGTTTAATAGGGTGGGGGGTGTCTTCTGCTGCCATTGTTGTCAATACCTTTTGCTTGCTTTTTTCTTCTGGCATAACAATTTCTGGCTTGAAGTCGTGAAATGGCCATTCTTCTTCTGGTCGACGGAGAAATGACGGGCCTTTGAACCATCTGGCGTTGTGGTCGAATTCGATTGGGGTTCCCCTCGTGGCGTCGTCCGCTGGATTCTCCTTGGTTGGCACCCATCTCCAGTCTTCTGGCTTGGACCTTTCTTCGATCTCGGCGAGTCGGTTGGCCACAAAGGTTTTGAACTTCCTTGGTTCTGACTTTATCCACTGCAGTACTGTGCTGGAGTCGGTCCAGTAAACCTTTCTCGATATGTCGAGCTCTGATTCCTCTTCGATTGTGGCGGCTAGTCTGCTTCCGAGTAAAGCCGCTTGTAGCTCCAGCCTCGGAATTGACACAGGTTTCGTTGGCGTTACCCTTGCTTTGCCGGCGATCATGGAGACATGGACCTTTCCTCCGGGCTCGACTATTCTCCAGTAGACTACTGCTGCATAGGCTTCTTCACTCGCATCGGAGAATGTGTGTAGCTGTCCTTTTCTGCCTTTGGGTGAGACGCATCTCGGGATCTTCAGCCTCGTTAATGTTGACACTTCTTCCAGGTATTTCATCCAGACTTCCTTTTGATGTTCGTTGATTGGTTCATCCCAGTCTATTTTCTTTCGCCAGATGTCTTGGATTAGTTTCTTTCCTTGTATTAGAACTGGTGTAGCAAAACCCATTGGATCGAAGGTAGACATTACTGCGCTTGTGACTTCTCTTTTTGTTGGAGTCCTTCTGCCATCTTGCAGGTCCTCCGGCGTGTTGCGTAGCCCGACGTTGAAGGCTAATGTATCTTCTTTCACCAGCCATCTTAGACCCAGAGTCTTCTCTTCCTTGGTCAGTTGTAAGGAGTTTTCTTTGTTTGCGTCTTCTACCTCTGATATTACCCCCGAGTTGTTGCTGGCCCATCCCTTCAGATGAAAGTTTGCTCTTGCGTGAATGTCTTTCACTTCCTTGGATATTTTCTTTGCTTCGGTTGTAGATGCGAAGCTCTGCAGATAGTCGTCCATGTAGTGGTGTCTCTTAATTGCTTTCACCGCTTCAGGATGAGTGTTCTTAAATTCCTCTGCGTTCTTGTTCATTACGTATATGGCTGTTGCAGGTGATGACGCTGCCCCGAAGATGATTGAAGACATTCTATACTCTTCAGGCTTGCCGGTTCTTCGGTTTCCGCGCCACAGGAACCTGAGACTGTCTCGGTCGTCTTCTCTGGCTTTTACTCGAAGAAACATGTCTTGTATGTCTGCCATGACGGCTACTGGTCCCTCTCTGAAACGCAGCAGTACTCCGAATAGTGATTGTAGCAGGTCTGGGCCCGAGAGCAAGGCGTCGTTGAGGCTCTTTCCTTCATATTTGGCAGCTGCGTCGAACACTATTCTTAGCTTCTTCTTGACTGGGTGTACAACAGCGAAGTGGGGTAGGTAGAATGTCCTTCCTTTGTTAGAGGTTTCTGGAGCCTTCTCTGCGTATCCTTTTTCGATTAGACTCAGGATCTGCTCCTCGTAGTGCTTTCTTGCTTCTTGATCACGATCCAATTTTTTCTCGATGCTGACCAGGCGTCGAACAGCTTGATTGTAGTTGTTGGGCAGGTGTTCATTTTCTTTTTTCCACAGGAGTCCCGTTTCATATTGACCGCTTGGCAGTTTCTTGGTAGTTTTCTCGAGGGTTTCTAATGCTCTTCTGTCGCTGTCGTTAGATGGTGAACGATTTTGGATCCCTAGAGACTCTAATTGGAAGTTTTCTCGGACGAGGTCTTCTATGTCTTCCTTGCCAGTGGTCGCTCTGCCATAATGAGTAAAGTGTACTGTGGCAGTTGTTCCTGTTTCACATCCGTGTAACACCCACCCTAAGTTCGTGAGGGAAGCTACAGGATCTGATGGTTTGCCCTTCTTCAGCTTTCTTGTCACTATCAGTCCCCAATTGTCTTGGCCTATCAGTAGCTTGGGCCTCTCGGAGACGTAGAAGAGTTGATTTTCAATTGCCTTCAGGTGCTCACAGTTTCTCACGGTGTCCTTGTTTATGCATTGTTCAGACAGCTTCAGGTCGTCGATGGTTCTTGCTACGATAGTTCTCTTTTCTTTTCTATGAGCCCCTTTTATTTTGAACTCGATCTTCTGTGAACTATCTTTTCTTAACACCTTTCCGCCAACGGTTTCGATCGTGAGTTTTTCTTTCTTTCCTTCGACTCCGATTTTTTCAGCAATTGATGTGTCTAAGAGTGTGACCGTTGACCCTTCGTCTAGTAGTGCTAATACGCGAACTTGTCCTTTTGGGCCATAGAGGTTCACGGGGATCATCTTTAGATAGGCCTTTTCTTCTCCTTTGGCGTTATGAATTGAGGCGACCATTTCTTCTGAGATGCTATTGGTGTCTTTTGCTTCTTTTTCTATCGACGCCGGTGGTTTGTCAGAATGTAAGATGGTATGATGCCATCTTTACACAGCTTGCAGACTGGTGCTTTACAGTTGATTCTTGAGTGTCTGAATCGAAGGCACTTGAAGCATATCTTTGCCTTCTTGGTCATATCCCATTTTTCATTCAGGTTGGCTTCTTTGAACCTTTTACATTCTAATGCGAAGTGTTTTTCCCCACAGAACGGACACGACTTCTTATATTTCTCTTTTGACGCTTCTTGAACCAAATGAACGGGTTTTCTTATTCCTCTTCTTTGTTCTGAGGACGCTTCGGGCGGGGCGAAGTCTCCGCACATGTCGGCTTCTGTTTCTAGGAACGCTTCGATAAGTAATAGCTCCTGAATTTCCTCGTCTCTTCTGCTTCTGTGGTAGGCGAACCAACGGAACTTCATTGAGGTCGGCATCTTGTCTACTATAACTCAGCTCAACAAACTCAACTCAGCGTTTCAGGTGAACTGAGATACTGTGGTTTCTTCAGGGCTTTGATTGTCTCGACTGCGTTCTTTACTTTGCTTGCAAATATGCATATGTCGCTCGGGTTTTCGCTGACTCTTGGGAGGTTCTTCATTTTTTCTAGTTCTGCTAATGCTAGTGCTCCAGGTCTTCCGAATCTTGCTTCCAGTCCCTTGATCACTTCGCGTGGGTCTTCGGCGGTGAATAGCAGGCTTTGGACGGCTTCTCTAGCTTTTCCTTGGATCGCTATTCTAAGGCGCGCTAGGTTTTGATTGCTACTGAAAGAAGCAGCCGTATCCTCGTATGATCTTTTGAAGGCTAACCATTCTTCGCAGGCCCCGTTGAAGTGAGGGAGTTCTAGGTGCTTCGGTGAAACGGGGTCACGTGATTTTTCTGATAGCTTTAGTATGACTGAAGCTAGTTCCTGGATGTCACTTTTCTTTTCTTCTGTCTCTATTGGTTTGTGGTTCTTATTAGGCATATCTCCGGTCTGGATGAACCAGCGTTCGACTTCTCGAGTTCGTTCGAACAGCTCTTCTCCGGCACCATCTTCCTCTTCTGATTCCGCGGTGAGAAGTTCTAATTCCGCTTGAGCAACTTTTGACCGCGCTTCTGCCAATTCTAGTTCCCTTAATGCCATTGTCATCTTTGCTTGCGCTTCTGCTCTCTTCCTATGCGACGAGCGAACGGAAGGCGTGTCTGGATCGCGGGTCGTCTTCTTAGGGTGAGGCTGTTGCAGAGTCTTCATTGCGACACTTCTTTCTTGAATCTGCGGCGTTGGATGACTTCCTTCTTGGTGAGGAACTGACGCTTCGACAGTGCGTGTCGGGGGGGTGGTATGGGTTACGTCCCCCGGTGTTGATTCTTTTCCGGCAATGTTCTTGTTAAGAAGTACGGGTTGTCTGTGTACGCTGCTGGGCGATGCTCTTGTAAGCGTCGATCGATCTGAAGTTGACGTGTTGGTAGCCGTCGTGTTTGTAGAATCACTCGGCGTATTCATGCTAAAATCCGTCGTACTGGTACCCGTAGTGGCGTTGCTTTCACTCGTAGTCTTCGACTGCACTGATTTTGATCTTGTATTTGAAGGCATCTTCCTAGTTTTCCTTAAACCCGATCCGGCTTCTCGAAGGACCAATGTAATTGCTCGTATAAGGGAGCGTTGATAAATAGAGCGGGTTTGCTGGCGGGATGTTAACTGGAGAGCATACAGTAGCAGTTAGATGAGCAATAAACAACACTTCTTGAGAATTTCTTCTTGTTTTATTTCTTGATTCCTTATTATTACATTGCCGGATTTGGAATAATTTACCACGAAAAACGCCCCTTTTTTTATAAGCGGCTGTAACCAATCATAATTAAGAAAAAATCGCACACGGCATTAGTGAATCTATTGACCAATCAGAGCACAGAGTAACCCTTTCTAAGAGAGATTTACAATTTCCTTAATAAACGTGGCAAAACATTCCTTACAATATTTATATTTATTCCTAACGATAGATACAACTTATTTCTATTATTCTAAACATAAATCATTCAATAAACCTCTATTTTACATTTATAAAAAACAAAAATAGTTTCGCGGTCGCCTCACGGTTTAGCTCCGGAGTAGGATAGTATTTTTCGCCGAACATACAAGTGGCGCCGCCAAGAGGTAGGAATGTATAACACTTTTTCAGGAATAATGCTTAAGAATCTATACAATATTTTTTCATGAAATTTAAATCTTTCTCATAATGAAATAACATTATATAGCGATTAATTGGCATATTAATGTTTCTTTTGAATTACTTTAGAGGAAAAAGAATTATATTAATCACTTATTTGTTAATAGCTCTTAAAGTTATGATAAAAGAAATCTTACTAGAAAATAAGCTTATACTTGCGTCCAATGTTCTAATCAGACCTAAATAATATTAAATAGATTTATATAAGTCACTTTAAGATAAAAATAGAAGTGTTTAATTTACTTTCCTGTTTTCAGCACTAATCAGTCTTTACACTTAGCTTTATTTTACGAATAGGAAACAGTTAAGATTAATACTATCACTTATTTTTAAATCACTGATAAGAAATAATTAAGATTAAATGTTCGAATTCACTTCGTCGTCGCTAACAGTTGTTTCAAAAGGATCTTTTTTTTTTGGTGCGGTAGATTTGAATTATTTATGGAATGTAATGGGACGGTTAACATGAATGGATGAGGCAACGAATATCAATTGTGGCATCGAGGTGGCCCTAACATTCATTAACTCAATTCTAAGGCGTTCGTCACCCACGGTTCCGATAACGGCCTCTACAGCTTCACTGTTTTCAAGTTTGTCTTTCGTCAAGCGTCTTCATAGAAATCATGCCCGAGATAAGTACTCGGCGATATCCTTAGAAGAGTCGTAAATGTGCTCTCTAAATCTCAGTATATCACGCGTATAACGGTTTTCAGGTTCGGTTGTGGTGGTGATGTTTTGACGCAAATCTTCCCACGTAGAATTCGTCACTAGCCGGTTATCGGCCAACATTTTAGCACGTCCCTTTAAAAGGCTAGTGACTTTCAATTGAATGTCGTAATCTCTGAGTTGATAGGTGTTTTAGCTGAAGAAATGTGATTGCATACGAATAACTATAACACAGTGGGATAAGAAATTTGCTTACACGCATTCGCCTGAACTCTGAACACGCTAATATTTGACACATTACCTTTGAGGGTGAAAGTATTGGAGTTAGCAGTAACAGTATTGTAGGATCGATAACATATCACTATCGCTGTCGACTGGCTCTTATGGACATCTTCTTTATTGATCATCGTAGTAGCGACTTCTGCTAATCCCGTAAACCGGTAAACTGTAACACTTATCAACACATTAGAACACAAATAGCTACTTACTCTTTTAATCGACAGCACATTAAAGTTAGAAATTTTTTTTGTACATCGCTTAACATTTCGTACTTTAAATTGTACCCAAAGTAAATCATATTTCGCATGAACTATCAAATAATGACATCACTCGAGCAACTTAAATTTCCACTGTACTTTCAACATTTGTTAACATATTTGGGTACATTAAAAAAATTAACAAAGTACTTGCTTGTACTTTTGATATAGGTAAATCAAACTAAAAGATTTAAGGTTTGGCTTAAAACATTTCACTTTAAACTTTTGCTCTATATTTTAATGATAAGTAAATGTCGTTAATAGGAACAGCAATTTTCATTAAGTTATGTACCATAAAAAAAATCAAAGATATTAGGTAACAGCGTATTATAGTCTTTCACAAACGTAACAACACTTAAACTATTCGAAGATTATATGTGGGCGATAAGAAGAACTTTATCCCACTTCTGATGTCGGAAAGTATAACACGATAAGCCAAAATTGTGTGGGAAATGACAGGATAGCGTTAATTATTCAAAATGGTAAAAATGTGAGAGCTGATATTCAACTTGCCCTCTTGCTTGCGCAATTTATTGTTATCAATAATAGGACAGCGTAACGCTCTATACATTCAGCATAGAGTAATTACAGTTTGACCATACTGCAGTGTGTCCCTGTCACAATTACACACCGGCGCAATGTGAAGGACACAACTACATGATTGTTGGAGCGGAAAACCCAGTGGTTGTTTTTATGGTGAGGCAGCACCTCTCCCCATTTGACAAGGGTTCAGTCGAGCTACCGTGTACTGTTTCCATTGTAATGAAAGAGATCTAAGACCACACCTGTTGATGATGTAGGCCGCTGGTGTCGTCTGGGAGAAAAATATACAAAAAAAATTTGGTGAGCGCGTGTACATCCGCGGGGAGGGAGACATAGGTGTCACCTCGTATGATGTTCTAGTGCAACTAACTCGAAACGCGGGATCATGTACTCAGCGGTGCAACACCGTTGTTGCAAATATACCTTCACCCTACTGATAAAAATCGCGGTAAGTGCCACCGTCCCCGTATGCACACGTACTTATTTATTATAGAAAAACAGCAAGTAAATTAGGTAAGTAACAATGTTTTATGAGTATATTTTTTTTACATATTTTATTTTTTATTGATTAATATTATTTATATTTCAGGTGTTCGAGAAGCAACGTGAGCGTCGTCAACATCCTCCCCCCAAGTGTCGGTTCGCCGACACTCATTATCAAGCTGGAGAAAGGCCACGCGAGCAGCTGATCGCTTCATCACTCCTGACTTAGTCCTAACGTCAACTACTCTGACTCTGCCGTCTGAACCTGGATAAACCTTTTCAATAATACCTATTGGCCAACAGTTTCGAAATAATGATGGATCGACTACTACAACAAGATCTCCTACTTTTAATTGCGGACCTTCCCTATCCCATTTACGACGAGGAATTAGCTCTGGCAAAAACTCTTTTACCCATCTGCTCCAAAATAAGTCTGTCAACCGTTGGGCAATACGCCACTGTCGTCTAACATACATGTCGCCATCATCAAATTTACTTAACTCATCAATTTCACCTAACCTATTTGCAATAAAAACTTTGTAATTTCTATGCTCGTTACGTATCCAATAAATAACAATCATTGAATCAGTCCAATAAAAAACACGTGACGGTTTAATTCTATGCTCCTTTTTTATAGTCTCTGCCAAGCGACTGACACCTGCACGCCGTTGCTGTCTTGTTTACGCCAATAAGCAACACATGCGTATGCGCATGGAGATGCATCACAAAAAATATGCAATTACAACGACGTCTCATCGTCGTTTACGGTGTGGCCGCTCTTCTCATTCACACCGACAGAATCGTTGCTATAGAAATACCACCGCGGGATTCGAACGTAACTCATTTCTTGTAACTGCGAAATCCAATCTTTAAATAAAACAAATAAACTATCTGTTATTTCCTGATCCCACTTTATACCTACATTCCATATTTCGCGCATTAAAATTTTGGATTTTATCGTAAAAGGTGCTAAAAAACCATGAATATCATATACAGACATTATAATACGAAGAACTTCACGCTTAGTCGGTTTTCGTGATAGTTGTAAAATATCACTCGGTATACGCTTTAACAAAAGATCGAACCCGAACATATCACTCGCGGGAAACCACAAAAGCCCAAGCGTTCGTTCCGGCCGGGATTCAACATTAAACCGTATCGCCATGTCATTTAAAGTCTCTTTTGGCATATCATTAAGAACATCTGACTTGTTACTTAACCAGTTACGCATCACAAAACCACCTTGCTGATTAATATATGAAACATCTTTTATCATTTTTGTAGCAGTAGCGACGTCTGGTAAACTATCGATAAAATCGTCCATATATTGATTTTTCCTAATTGCATTAACTGCATCCGGCATTTTATTCTGAAAGCGCAATGTGTTTTTATTTTGGTTAATATATTGTGCTATAAATGGGGAGCAGTTAGCGCCAAAAATTAATGACGTCATAACATATTTCTTAACAGGATGTTGTATAGGTAATTTTGAACCTTTGTTACTACTTCCGAAGCCTAATTGTTCATTTTCATTGCTTAAATAGATATCTTTCCACAAAAAACGCAAAGAATTAACATCTTCTTTTCGTACATTAATCCTTAAAAACATATCTTTTATGTCCCCTATGATACCTACGCGGTTTTCTCTAAATCGTAACATTATTCCTAATAACGATTGTAACAAATCAGGGCCTTGTAAAAGAAAATCATTTAAAGAATAACCGTTCGACTTTGCTGCCGCGTCATAAACTAAACGCAGTTTTTTCTTATTTGGATTATCTACACCAAAGTGCGGCAAATACCATATTATACGTTTATTAGAGTTTTCATCGGTCTCATTAAGTTCTCTAGCATAACCATTAGAAAATAAGTATCTCATTCTTTCACAATAACGAGTTGCATACTCTTTGTTGAGCAAAAATTTTCTTTCTATTGACTTTAGACGATTAAAAGCGTTAGGGTAAGAGTCGGGTAAATGTAATTCATCGTATTTCCACGGTAAGCCGACATTCCATTGACCATTTACTAATTCTGCAGTGTCATCTAAAATTTGTAAAGCGCGTATTTCGTCTGGGTTGCGGCGCGGCTTCGAACCTACACCAATAGACTCTAACGCGAAGGATCTACGAACCGCATCGTGCAACTGCGCGCAGGTGCATTCACCGTTATCGTTATCGAGAGAGAGATCGCTAGCAATCGATTCTACCGTGTGTAAGTGAAAGATACACTGCGACTGTCCCGCTTTTTCGGTGCAACTATTAATGAAAGAGACAAAGCGATCAGTGCAATTAACATCACTTACCATATATCCGTGCACACACCATCCAAGCGCAGTTTGAGTTATGTACGGCTCACGCTGCTTACCACGAACACAACGAATGGGAGAAATTAAATGATGGTTGTCCTGACCTATTAATAATTTTGGCTTAGCGTTACAATTACATAACATAAGATCTTCACTTAACAATCCATAATTATTAAAGTCCATATTCGGCACTTTTTGTGTTGGTAAATTTAATTCTTTAATTTTACGCGCACGGAAAGTAAACATTTCGTTATACGAATTAGTAACACTAACACTCACTACTTGAGATTCACACACAAGCTCGCCCGAGTCCCATGCGCTGCGCGCGCGCAATATCACGTTTGCACCGTATAATCCGAGCTCATCTGCGATATCAGAGGATATCACCGTCACGGTAGCTCCATCATCCAGTAGTGCATGCGTATGCAAACTGCCATTCGGTCCGTGAAGAGTGAGCGGCACCACTTTCAAAAACACCTTGTGACAGTGGGATGCCACCGTATGAGTCACTGTTTCATTGGTGCTGGGATGCTCATCCTCACTTCGCTCCACAGTTTTTAAGCTTTCTTCCAATGGTTTTATCCAGTGCAGTAAACGATGATGCGGTTGATTGCAGCCGTCAATGTCGCAATTACTGCCAATACAAGACATACCATTCGTATGGCGGGGGGCAAGACATTTGAAGCAAAGTTTATTTACGCGTACAAATCGCCAGCGATCTTTGCGTAAGGCGCGCTTAAACCGTGAACAATCTGCGACACCATGAGCCCATTTTCGGCAAAATGTACACTTTTCCGCGTTTTGTAATTGATTACTATTTGTGTACAACAACGAGTGTGAACGGTGTTTACGTTCATCGGGCTTCTTTAAATTATATTGAGCGTGAATATGACTTACTCCTGATGCAGCTGTTTTAGTGGCTTCCTCATATAAAAAATCACTAAGCAATTCTAGCTTCGGTAAATTACACTCTCGCTGTTCATAAACGTAGTCGGTCCATTTTGCGACAAGCAAAGTTGGAAGCTTAGATACGACAATCGATACTAACTCCGGGCTGCGAAGATAATCACTTTGTTGCATTGCTTTGGCAGCAGCCACATAGTTCTTTATTTTTATTGCAAAATTAATGATATCATTATGATAAGTTAACGGCAACGGACATAGTTTTTTAAGCTGTAAAACTATTTTACTCATAATTGTTTCTGGTTTGCCAAATCGAAGTTCTAAGGTGTCAATTATTAAATCGGGTGTAGTTCCACCAATCAAGAGTGAAGTCACTGCTTCTTTAGCATCGCCACGAAGACACTTACGTAGCCGCCATAAATTCTCTGTGTCACTATATTTGCATAATTGGGTAGATTCTTGGTACGCCTGTTTAAACTGCAACCACTCCATTGGATCTCCAAAAAATAAAGGCAGGTCTTTAGACGTTGCTAATCTTGTTAAGAGCTCCTGGTTCTGTATTTTATATGATGAGGCAGCTACTGCATCATTCAAGGCATGTGCCAGCTTTTCTAGGCCGATTTTTTCACAAGAGTACTCTTCTCGGTTCTCCTCATGCTGGTTTCCTGGAGCATTCAGCCAATTTTCAACTTTGCTGGTCGAAGATTTCATAGCCGACTTGTGGGAAGAGCGTGAATGAGACTCCAATTCTGCCATCTCAGCTGCAAGCTGTTTGTTTAGCAGCTTCGACTGAATATTTGCCTTAAGCTTGGCAGCTTCTGCCTGAGCACTCTTAACTTTGGCTTCTGCTTCAGCTTCAGCTGCTTGCACTTCAGCTTCCGCTGCTTGTATTTCCACGAGAGCCATAGCTTTAGCGGTTTCGTATTCCAATTGCCGTTTGCGTGCCGTACTTGACGACGTGCCTGCGGTCTTTGATGACTTTTTACTCTTACTAGAGGCACTTAGCGCATTTCCAGGTTTTTCCAGCACTTCATCCTTTAAGCTGAACGATGGTAACACATCTTGGTTGTTCTTGCACTCCGATTTTGCAGCGGTGCCACGTGGTCGTCGCTTTTTTTGCGGCGTAGCCGGCGCGTGGAACATAACTGGTACTTATTATTATTATATTTTTTGCAGACGACGTAAGGATTCGGCCGAAGGACCACTATGTTGATGATGTAGGCCGCTGGTGTCGTCTGGGAGAAAAATATACAAAAAAAATTTGGTGAGCGCGTGTACATCCGCGGGGAGGGAGACATAGGTGTCACCTCGTATGATGTTCTAGTGCAACTAACTCGAAACGCGGGATCATGTACTCAGCGGTGCAACACCGTTGTTGCAAATATACCTTCACCCTACTGATAAAAATCGCGGTAAGTGCCACCGTCCCCGTATGCACACGTACTTATTTATTATAGAAAAACAGCAAGTACATTAGGTAAGTAACAATGTTTTATGAGTATATTTTTTTTACATATTTTATTTTTTATTGATTAATATTATTTATATTTCAGGTGTTCGAGAAGCAACGTGAGCGTCGTCAACAACACCCTTTTTTAATTTTGCACTACAACTTTATTCTACACTTCTTATTATGAGACTCAAATAATACTTGCAAAGTTTTACCAGGAAAATAGAACTACACTGACGAGCGCAGGAACTGAAGTGATTCTGTTCCCGCGTTCATTCAATAAGGAAAACGTAATACGACTTAGGTGTGCTCTGATTGGTCGACGATTTGATTGGTCAATACTTGACTAAACAATAACTTTTTATTGAATTCATTAGGTTACTTAAGCAATTTCAATTACCAGGAATAATAATCAAATCGACAATTATTTATTCTACGATTTAAAACAATATTTGAGTTAAAAGTTGATAATGGAATAAATAGTTGTTTTACCAGGAATTAGTTGTCAATAAAGAGATTTGTAAACCAAAAGAGTTTTTAAAGAACTAGCTAGTTACATGTTATGTTTCTGATAAATTGCTGTTATTAAATTGTAATATCAACAATTATAATTTATAAAAATTAAAAGACAATGCAAAATGTAGGCTTAGAAGATATCCTTGCGGCGACATATATATATATATATATATATATATATATATATATATATATATATATATATATATATATATATATATATATAATAATACTTATGTCTTAGACAAAAGCTTTGTAGCTCATATAAAACAAAATCGACGCTAAGTTAATCTATCTACATTTTTCGACGTAACTATAGAACGGGTTTTGTTCCGGGTTTCACTATCGGGTATGTATGGTTCGTTTAAAAGGTTTAAAAGGGCCAATGATAAGGAACAACTGTAGTATGTAACGTAACTACAAAATAAACAAAACTAACGCTGTAAAATATTAGTTGTTAACCATTCATTCAGTCATCGTAATAGAGAAAATCAATAAGCTGTCAAAATATTATGTCTATTTTTACAATATCTGTAAGTACAATTAGAATGCGGCTAGATAAGATTCCTCTCCCTGTACCGCTGCAGTAACGAGGTGGAGTGGAGTAGCAATTGACGAAGCGCCACTCTGCTATCCTCGGACGTGGTCCTTCATTGCTGGCCGTATGAGGAAACGCAAAGTCTCTCAGCGAGCTGTGGAGAGGGCTATATTCATGGTTTCTCCGCGTAATAAACTTAGGAATGAGGATGTCCGCAGTGAGCGGCATCGCCGTAAGTTGAAGTGACAATGGGCCGGCCATGTATCTTGAAGAACCGATAACCGATGGAGAAGAAAGGTTCTCGAGTGGCAGCCTCGTACCGGCAAGATGTAAGATGTCCCCCCACTAAGAGGAGTGAAAACCCGGTAAGAGATGCAAGAAGTTTATGGACGCAGGTCGCACAGGACCGTGCTTGTGGCATTCTTTGGAGGAGACTTATGTTCAGCTGTGGACGAGATGTTGTGTGGCTGTAACGATGATGAATGATGATGGCATTATATTAATTTGATACATAAATATAATGAACGTTACAGGTAAAGGCCTACCAGTAACGTCAGTGCACAGCATGGAGGTTCTCTAACCTCTACGGTGCACAGACTCGTAGACAGAGACACCTATAGACTTGTGGCGGCTCTGTCGTCGCGCCGCAAGCGAAACACACCGAAGCCTAAATCACGCTATCAAGATTCCGAATCATAAAAAGTATATATAGAACATCTCCGAACTATCACACGGAGCGTTGGCCGCTCCCCTTGCACACCACCTTGCGCGGCGGGAGATCTCCCCTTTTCCTACCACGGCCACAGTGGTGACCACCCGACGTGATCTGAACACGCAACCAATATCCTTCGGAAACTACAACTTTCAAGCCTTCGTCATTATCCTCAAGAACCCCTACCATTCACTACTGAGAATCGTCTTCTGCAGTCTTCAGTTCCTGCAAGCCAGTCCCACTTGTCTTCATCTCGACTCACCGCAGATTTATAAGGCAGACTTCGGGCACTTGCTCCGGCACATCGTTCTCACTGGCATCACTTGCCAGTGCGTAGTACGGCATGCATTACACATCGGCGTATTATTCGCACCGGTGTCACTTGCCCTTACGCACACAGCATGCATTCCCCACAGGCATTAAAAGGACACACCGGCAATCGGACTGCATTATCGACCTCCGGTCTGAGCAGGGGGGTGATGTGGCGGCGCTGTCGTCGCGCCGCAAGCGAAACACACCGAAGCCTAAATCACGCTATCAAGATTCCGAATCTTAAAAAGTATATATAGCACATCTCCAAACTATCACACGGAGTGTTGGCCGCTCCCCGGGCAGAACACCTTGCCCGGCGGGAGATCTCCCCTTTGCCTTCCACGGCCACAGACTAATGATTAGCGTGACCTCGAGTGAGAAAGGACGTTAACGTAATTTTAGGTTTTACAATAATCTTTATGACTTTTAAACATATTTAGATAAAATTTTAACGTATATTTATATAGTTCTGTAACGAGATTTAAAATAACTATTAAATTTTATACGCAATACCAGATAAAAGTATGTAATAGTGGAGATGCACGGTCCACTATTAACAGACTCCGAGTGGTTTTAAGGTGGAGAAATGAAACGACTGTTTATGTAAGTCCAACTGGAGTATGAATATAGAATATAGAATGGACTGTGGACTGGAATGGAATATATTTGCATCCTGCCTATATTTATATGGCTGGCTCACAATTGATTTGCCAATGGTAACAATTTTTGTTTTACATAGCCAATTATAATTCTTATATTATGACCAATGAAAATTAACCAAAATGTATTACTATTATGTACGTTTCGTTTCCCGGCGTGAGACTTGTGTGTTGTTCACGAAGCTACGTCGCTGGACCGGGCTATAAAAGACATGCAGATCGGTGCGCGCGCGTTGCGCCCTCCTTTCTGCCAAGGAGGGTCGCGTTCGTATACGGCTTAGAGATCTCTAGTCAGATCGTTAAGCCAATTCCTAAAAGGTTGGGTTTAGTGGGTAAAAGTCGCCACATAACCACGCAGCCGGCTGCGTGGTATGCTATGAGCATTCCCAACCTCCCTCCCCCGCTTTCCGGAGGGTTGCCCATATTTGCTTCGGGCGCAAAAAAAAAAAATGCGCGCGCGTAGTCGGTGAGCGGCGGCGGCGTGGAATACAGCTCCGGAACAGCAAGAAGAAGCGAGCTGCGGCGTTGAAGAAACGGCTCCCCATTGGTCGACGGATACGTGACGATAGCGGCGTGTGAAGTCGATGTGGCGCTGAATGATATCTGCGGCTGCTTCTTGTTTCTTTATAAGAACGTCAAATTATCTATATGCAGTCCGCAGTATCTCAGTAGCCAAGGATAGTTAGGAAATAAATGTTTTTTATCTTCGCCTTCCGCGTTATGGTAGCAGCAGAGTATATATTATTTATTCCCGTTTAAGGTTGATTAGTCTGGCTGCTACATCACTCTCCCCCTAGCGAAAGCGTACCGGAGGCTTGACGACTCGCCCGTATTTAGTAGTTTTTAAAATAGGTTTCAACTGGGTTGATGTAGATGATGGAGTTTCAAGCTTCCTCGCTGGTGGTTTTGATGATGATGATGAATCCTCTGTAGTATCCTCGTTAATAATATAGGCAGGCTTTAGTCGGTCGATCGAAATAATCGTAGATTTCCTTCCCGGTATTTGTAGTTTAAAAGTCTTGCTATTTCTCTCTAATACTTTATACGGTCCATCGTAGGTAGGTTGAAATTGTTTTTTCATTGCGTCGTTTCTTACAAAAACTTGCTTGCATGTTTTCAAATCTTGGTGAATAAATACTGATTTATTATTTCTGTGTGATTGCATTTCGGTGCATTTCGACGATAAGGCTTTGTTGATTGATTCTCGAAGTTGAGTTACGAAATCGTAATCCATTTCTTGTTTGTTTGACGCTGCTGAACTGAAGAAGTCACACGGCAGTCTTATGCTGCAGCCGTAGGTTAGCTGAGCGGCACTAAGACTAGTGTCTGCACGCGGTGTTGCTCGTAGTCCGAGTAGCACTGTAGGTAGCTCATCAATCCACTTTGTATGTTGAGATAAACGAGTTTTGAGTGCGGTCTTTAATGTACGATGCCATCGTTCGATTATTCCGTTTGACTGAGGATGGTATGCTGTTGTACGTGTCTTCTGTATTCCCATAGTTTGAAGAAGTTTGAGGAATAGGTTGCTTTCGAAATTTCTTCCTTGATCCGTCGTGATGGTTTTAGGTGATCCGAAACGAGTAATCCAATTTTCATAAATTATCTTCGCGACGGATTCGGCTGAAGTATCATCGGTAGGTATTGCTTCTGGCCATCTTGTTGTTCTGTCGATCATTGTTATGAGGTAACGATGTGCTTGCGGTGAAGTAGGTAATGGTCCAACGATGTCAACGTGCAGGTGTTCAAATCTCTCCGTGGGTGGAAATGTAGCTAGACTACTTGATGTATGCCTTTGTACTTTGCATTTCTGGCATTGAATGCATTGCTTCGCCCAGTTGCCAACATCCACTTGCATTGAAGGCCAAAAGAATTTTTCAGTGATGAGCTTTCTTGTTGTTCTAACACCTGGATGACTGATGTTGTGCAGTGCATTAAAGACTTCGCGACGACATTCTTCTGGTAGGTATGGTCGCATAGTTGTCGTTGAGGCTTCACAGTATATAGGTAGATGCGTCATTGGCATTGTAACTTGCTTGATGGACAAGTTACCTTGCTTCGATAGATGTTTTATGTTGTCACTATCTCTGTCTTGTGCTGCGGCGATCTTATGATAGTCGATTGATGTAGGGCACGTTACACTGTCGATTGGTACGCGACTGAGTGTGTCGGCGACTATGTTGTCCTTTCCACTGATGTGACGTATGTCGGTCGTGAATTCACTTATGAAAATAAGTTGTCTTGCTCTTCGTGGTGTTTCCGATAGTGATGGTTTCTTTGGAAGTACATATGTTAATGGCTTGTGGTCGGTAAAAACGATCAGGTTTCGACCCTCGAACGTTTTTCTGAAGTGCTTGATAGCCATGTAAATAGCGAGTAGCTCTCGGTCGAATGTACTGTAGTTACGTTGAGTATCGGAGAACTTCTTCGAAAAATAGCCAAGTGGTTGCCATTTCCCATTGCTGTATTGTTGGAGAACGGCTCCTGCTGAGAGATCGGATGCGTCGCTGAAGATAGCAAGGGTTGCTTCGTGTGATGGGTGAGCGAGTAAAGCTGCATTTTGGATCGCAACTTTACAAGCTTCAAATGCCTTCGTGGCTTCATCGTTCCATTCGATTGACGTTTTATCTTTTTTCTTCGTGTTGTGAAGGTAGGCGTGAAGTGGTGCTTGGATTTCAGCGGCTTTAGGTATGTGTTCTCTGTAAAAATTTATCATCCCAAGAAAACGCCGTAGCTCTTCGATAGTTTTAGGTTTTGCATAATCGATGATTGCTCTGACTTTTTCGGCAGGCGGTTTGATTCCTTCCTTGCTGACGGTGAAACCAAGAGATTGAACTTCTTGCTGTCCAAATATGCATTTCGAAGGGTTGATTGTGATTCCGTTGTCTTCTAATCGCTGTAGCACGGTGCGTAGATGGGTTTCGTGCGTTTCTTTATCAGGGCTTGCAACAAGGAGATCATCAATAAATGCGAAAACGAAATCCAGTCCATGAAGTACTTCGTGTATGAATCTTTGGAAAGTTTGACCTCCGTTCTTTAATCCTGGGATCATTCTTGGGAATCCGAATAACCCCATTGGGGTAACTATTGCTGTCTTCTCTATGTCTTCATCGCGTACTCTTATTTGTTGGTAAGCTCGGTTGAGATCGATGGTGAAGAATATAGTCTTGTCTGATAGTTGATGAGTGAAATCCCTGACTCGCGGTATTGGGTAGCGGTCAGGAGTGGTAATAGAATCGACACCACACCACAAACTCGTAATTCTCCGTTCTTCTTCGGTACAATGTGAAGTGGTGAGGACCAAGGGCTTTTGACGGCATATTCCTTGCTCAATCATGTTTTCGAATTCCTTTCGAACTTGCTCGTATAGGTGTGGTGCGATTGGACGTGCACGGCAATGAAGTGGTGGTCCATTGGTTTCGATGAAATGCTCAACGTCGTTCTTCGGTGTTAATTTCATTGAAGTTATTCTTGTGATACCAGGGTATTCTTCGAGGATCTTGTGATACGGTTGTTGAACATCTATGCTTCTTATTGTAGGCAGATTGGTTGTTTGGACAAAAGACTGAGATGCAAGATTGGTTTTCCCGTCGATGATTCTTCTATTTTTGATGTCGACGATCAACTGATGATGTTGAAGAAAATCAGCACCGATGATTGGTTTGCTGACTTTAGCGACGATAAATCTCCATTTGAATGGTCGGCGTAGATTTAAATCAAGTTCCATTGTTTTTTCTCCATATGTAGGAGTTACCATATTGTTTGCTGCATAGAGTTGAAAATCCAGTGGCTTCAACTTCTGTCCTCGCTTCGGCGGTAACACTGGTAAATATTTGCTCCGGTGTCGATAAGGAAAGTAAGCTTGCTTTTTTATCGGTGACGAAAAGACGGTAGGACTTTGCTGTTACGCTGGATCCCATCGCATTGAGCGTATTAGTTAGTTCAAGCGCCTTCGAATTTTCATTTTTGAATGTACACGGTTCTGTGCATTTTCTTGCCTCGAACCCGAAACGTCGATGATAGTAGCAGTAAGGGGATCTTGATGTTGAGCTTATTCGACTTCTACTTTCAGAGCGGTTGCGACGAAAAAGTGGTCTTCGTTGTTGCTGATTGCGCTGGTTGTACTGTTGCTGGTAACTGGTGTGCTGCTGGGAAGCTTTGAGCGTGGCGACTTCGAATGATAGCTTCCGAATTTCTTCGAGAAGAAACTGGGTATTATTGGCCTTTGTTGAAGTGCCTTCGATCATCGATATGTGTGAGCTACTGCTGTTTTCGATCATCTTGTCCGCCAGGAGTGCCAGTTCGACGAGCTTCGTCTGCATGCTGAATGTTTCGCTGACTGCTATTACCGATAACTACTATCAAGGATCTCCTAGGTGTGTGTCGCTTGCAGTTATACAGTGGCTGCAAATGACCGCCGGTACGACATACTCCGCCGAACGTTGAGTCCCGTGATTCCGTGAGGCGTCGAGGTCACCGGCCCCTAGGTGATTCTTGGCACTTTATGCGTTCCGAGCGTCTAGTGCCTAGTCGCGCATTAAAGTGCCACCGTCGCACTTCCCCCAACCCTTTTGTTGACAAAAGGGGTAGGCAGTGCCCACAGTGAAGATAGTCCTATTAATAATATCACCATCGTATAGATAGGGCCACTTAGAGTACAACCGACAAGTTAGGTAACAACTCAGCATGTCGGGTAGGGACAAGGGGGAACCACCCCCCAAGTCTAAAATATCACCGGATAAGAAAGGAGTGTTAGAGAGACCACTTGCAATCAGGGATATGATGAACCCAGAGCGCACCAGAACGGTGCCAGCGTTCTCCCGTATCCCTATGCGGAAAACCGTCTCGCCGCGGAAGGAGTCCGCAACGGGCGTCGCGATCACGCCAGCCGTGTCTGAGCACACGGCAAGGCAGGAACCGTCGCCCCAACAGCAGCGGGCCAAGAAAGCGGCCAGACGCCACAGGCCACCGGAGACCGAAGCCTCTCTATTTGAGAAGAGGCAACGGGTTGGCTCCCAGCTGTCGTCAGACGAAGCCCCTTCATCATCAGAAGATGAAAGATATCACCAAATAGTGACGACGAAGAAGGTGCTTAGATCACCACCAAAGTCGCCTTCTCCACCACAACCCCCCCCTCACTCCATATCACCAGATCGACGAAGCCGAGATTCGGCCCAGTACGAGCAGGGGGGAGAGGAATCCTACAGCTGGGGTCGACCACCTATGCAACCCTGGCAGCATCCGCCGGCCGTTCATCACTGGTGGCATCATCCAACCCGTCCGGGCTACCGCAGGACGATGGTCAACGACCATCCACCAGCTATGCCCATATGGTAGCTGCACCAGCAGTACCACGCCCTCAACCGGCGGCAGTGCCTACTGACAAGCCTGCCGACCAGGACAAAGCCAGATACCCACCAATAGTGACCGAATGCCTACCGGATTGGACGAGGCATTTTAAGGAGCTCAACAGAATGTTGGGCCACCCTTTGAATGCCCATCCATTTGGGAAAGGCGTACGGTTTATGCCACAGAGCGCCAACGAATTCCGCACGGTCCAGCGTTACATGGTGGAGCTGACCAAAGAAACACCAACGCTGTCCTGGTACTGCTACACCCCGGAGGAGGATAAGCCCACTAAAGTGGGCATCCGTGGTCTACCTATGGGCTCGGATACCAAAGCAATAGAGGAGGCCATAAGGGCAAAAGGCTTCCCCATTAAATATGTTAAGGCAATTCCACCACGTAGAGGCAGACCTGGCTGCATCTACTTTGCCCAACTGGATCACCTGAGCCTGGAGCAGCTCCAGAATTTATATAATATCGACGAACTCCTCTATATGAGAGGGGTCGTCATCGACGCCTGGCAAAGGAAAGTAGGACCGGCTCAATGCCACAGATGCCAGGCCTTCGGGCACGCCTCCGCCAACTGCTTCAGGCCAGTGAGGTGTGTGCGCTGTGCCGGGGAGCACATAGCGAGCCTTTGCCCTCGGGGTAGGGAAGAGGAACCCAAATGTGCCAACTGTGGCAAGAACCACACAGCAAACGACCGCCGCTGCCCAGTCCTGAGGAGGACTGCTAGGAGGCAGGGGATTACCTTACCGGGGCTACTCCCGGAGGACCCTAAAAGGATCCCCCAGAGTCGCCCGAAAGCTGTAACCATTCAGCAAGACGGGTGGGTCACCATCACAGGAAAGGGCAGACAATCAGCCCCCCCCCCCCCCACCCGTAACATCCCAGGAAACGGTGGAACCCACGACGACCAGGGCAACCACCGGGGCGACTCTACAGCCTCCCGCCAATCCTGCCACATAACGGCAACCCTCAAAGAAGAGGAGGCGGGAGAGAAGCAGGAAGAAGTCGCAGCCTCCTCAGGCTGTTACCTCTACCCCGACACCAACAGTACCAGTAGCCTCGCAAAAGGCGCAGATTACTCGGGAGACAACCAACGTGGGTACAGTGCCAGAAAGGGCTATACCAGAACGTAGAGCCCGCTCTACAGCTAGAGCGCTCTACCCACAAGCCAAGAGGGCAGGACCAGGAGCATCCACACCCGAGACAATTGCCAACGCCTTCATATAGGAGAATACCCGCCACCGGCCTCGAGACAGCAGATGCGATACAACGCTTAGTAGGTATTGCCATCGAGGTCGGCACGCAAGTCCTGGCTGATATCAGAGCCGGGATCGACCCAGTCACAGCGATTATGAAGGCGCTGGCAAATCTACTAGCACGGCATTACGGAGGAGAGTAATCTGCGCCTCCTCTATTGGAACCCGGGCGGTATACAGCAGAAGCTGCATGAACTCCGCACTGTCGCCCAGCAACAGGACTTGCACATTATATTGCTGGGCGAAACAAAACTAAATCCAAAGACGCATATCAAGCTGCCAAACTACCACCTATACAGAAGGGACGAGGTCACCCCTCAAGGGGCCGCCTACAGAGGGACGGCGGTTCTTGTGAGGAGGGACATCGTCCACCAAGAGCTGGAATTACCACCTTACCAGACTATGCGCTCTATCGGCATAAGAATGGAGGCGGCGGGCGGGGAACTAAGGATCTATACAGCATACCGCCCGCCAGGGACTCCATTCTGCCCCTCAGACATCCGGACGGTGATGGAAGGCGAAACACCCACCTTAATCGCCGGGGACCTAAACGCCAAACACCCGGCGTGGGGGTCCAGAGTGATCACCCTGCCGGGTCATGCACTATACGAAGACGCTGAAAAGAACAACTATGACGTTTTAGGTCCCGAAGAACCAACCAACGTTCCGACAGACCCGAGACAACATCCGGATGTATTAGAGATCGTGCTCTCCAGGAACGTCAACTACCCAGTAGTGGTAGAGGTGCTATACGACCTGAGTTCACAGCACCTCCCGATTCTGATAACCCTTGGCACTAAGGCGGTGACTACGCCGCCCAGAGCATTTAAAACACGCATTGACTGGAGGCGCTATGCACAACATCTCCAGGCGAGACCTCCAGTCCACCAACTTATAAATACAGCGGACGACGTAGAGGCCGCTGCAACTAGAATTACCAAAAACATCCAGGAGGCCCTCCACGCAGCCTCTTCGATCGTCCCGATCACAGAAAGGCGTGACGATCTGCCGCGGGACATAAGCGTGCAAATAAAACGCAAAAGAGCACTAAGGAAGCTCTGGGCGCGTACTCGCTGCCCAAGACTAAAATCACAGCTCAACATCTTATCGGAGGAGCTGTCGGTTGCAGTCCGGGCCTACAGAGGAGAGGCCTGGGAGCGGCGCATATGGAAGGCGGATGAGCAAAATGCGTCGCTCTATAAACTGAACCGACAGCTAACCAAAACCAGACCTCCCGTTTGCCCGCTGACCGACAGAGCGGGCGAACGTTGCTATGATGCCAAGGGCAGAGTGGATATCCTAGGAGAGCACTTCGAGGAGCAATTTATGCCGAATCCTGCAAGTGCGGAGTACATGGAGCTTCATGCCATAAAGGAGAGTCGCGTACAGGAGTTCCTGTCGTCACCTGCGCCGCCTCTTGCAGGAGAGTGGTTCATTTCCCCCGCCGAACTGCGGAGGACAGTAACCTGCCTGCAAGTGAGGAAGGCGCCCGGACACGACGGGATTACCAACGCTGCACTCCGACAGCTGCCCTATAAAGTCCTAGTAGAGATTGGTCGACTCTACAATGGGATATTGCGGACATCCCACTTCCCGGAGGAATGGAAAAAAGGCAAAATTATCGTCTTGCCGAAACCCGGGAAGGACAGGCGTAAAGCTTCCAGCTACAGGCCGATTACGCTATTACCACACATAGCTAAACTGTTTGAAAGATTGCTGCTAAGACGTCTCCGTCCATGCATCCAACTTCGGGCGGAGCAGCACGGATTCAGGAGGGGTCACTCTATAGTCACACAGCTGACTGTGTGTTAGTGCTGCACCTACTTGCGGCAGAGTACAATCGTGGCCGCATATCGTTGGGCGTCTTTCTCGATATCGAGAAGGCGTTCGACCGGGTGTGGCACTCAGGATTACTATATAAGTTACACGAATAGACCAGTGTCCCCCCTGCTATGTTGCGGTTAATGGCGTCTTTCCTGGAAGACAGGAAGTTCTACGTCTGCGTAGAGGACGCCGAGTTCGCAACAAGAACCATCAGTGCCGGCGTCCCACAGGGCAGTTGTCTGTCTCCAGTCCTGTACGCGGCATATACGAATGACATCCCAACATTGGCAGGCAGGCTGCAAGAATGGCAGGACGACGTTGAGCTGGCGCTATACGCGGACGATAGCGTCTATTTCACCTCGTCCAGAAGAGCCCATATAGCCGCTGCCAAAATGCAGCATCTGCTGGACCTGTTGCCACCATGGCTAAACGAGTGGAGGATGGTCGTCAACGTTGGTAAGACGACCGCTCTGCTCACCCGCCGCCTTAGAAATTTACCACCACCACTAACCCTCGACGGCCAGAAGATCGCGTACGAGAAGGCCGTGACATACCTCGGGTGCCGGATCGACCGGGCGCTGCGCATGACTGCGCACGTCGACTTCGTCGTCCGCAAAGCCAGATGTGCGCGGGCGATGCTTCGTCCGGTCCTGGCATCCAAGCTGCCAATAAAAACAAAGCTCCGGATATACAAGACGTATATCCGGACTATTACCACTTACGCTGCTCCGGCCTGGTACGCGCTTCTGAGCGACCCTCTGAGGCGGCGACTACAGGCTCAGCAGAACCTGTCACTAAGGACGATTGTCGGAGCAGGTCGTTACGTCCAGAATGACGTCATAGCGGCCGATCTGAAAATCGAGACCATCTCCGATTTCGTGGCCCGGTTAGCGCGCGGCATGTTTGACCGTGCTGATAACGGGCCACACGAACACCTCAACGGCTTTGCGCCGTTGCACACCCGGCCACCGGACGGGCGACCTCTTCCAAGAGAACTCCTCTCTATATGTGATTAGAGAGTCGAGTAACAAGCCACAATGCCGCAGAAAGGCCAACTAAGACTACCTCTATAGATTACCTCCTTTTCCCGTAGTCGGTGAACTACGAGAAAATTATTCTTATCCGGCTACATTATTAATGTAGCAACAACCATGCCAAGATAGGCTAAAAAAAAAAATGACTGCCCCATAGTAATGGGGTATGAGGATATCCGGGTACTGGGGTACACCCCGGGGCCCGATACCTACACGTACCTAGGTGCGTGCAGAAGACAATTAACGTATTACCGATCGAATATGTGGTGGTAAGTGGTTTACCCACATTAGCCCTAGCGTTGAATCCGGAACTTTATCTCGCGCCAAAGTACGCATTTTGCGTAGGAGTTGTGTGGGCTTCTGGTCTCCAAGTTCTATTGATAGAAGTTTCTGTAGCTGGCGACTGTCGGATTCTTCATATGCGGAGATCAGACGATCCTTCAGTGAATTATACTGGTCGATTGCTGGTGGGTTGTACAACAGGTCCGAAATTTGTTCGATGTCTTGTTTCTCAAGTTGGGCTATCACCATCTGTGCTAATTGCGCCTGGCTCTTCTTTAAACCATCCGTTGCGGCTTCAAAACTGACGAACCAAAGTCGTGGTTTGTCTCTCCAAAACGGTGGTATTCTCAACGATAGAGATACACCGGCGATTTCTGGTTCCTTGACCGGGTTTGATGTATATGTGTTTGCCTCTTGCTCCATAACGGCGGCTTGATTAACTGATTTTATAAATACTGAAGTCTTCCTTCTCGGTGTTCGCCACGGGTTTCCTTCGCGGTGTTCGTACGGGTCACCGCTGTAATAGTGGTACGTCGCAAGGTGTTCCTTCTTGGTGCTCGTACGGGATCTTCCCTCTCGGTGTTCGTACGGGATCAGAAGGTTGCGTGTTCAAATCACGTCGGGGTCACCACTGTAATAGTGGAGATGCACGGTCCACTATTAACAGACTCCGAGTGGTTTTAAGGTGGAGAAATGAAACGACTGTTTATGTAAGTCCAACTGGAGTATGAATATAGAATATAGAATGGACTGTGGACTGGAATGGAATATATTTGCATCCTGCCTATATTTATATGGCTGGCTCACAATTGATTTGCCAATGGTAACAATTTTTGTTTTACATAGCCAATTATAATTCTTATATTATGACCAATGAAAATTAACCAAAATGTATTACTATTATGTACGTTTCGTTTCCCGGCGTGAGACTTGTGTGTTGTTCACGAAGCTACGTCGCTGGACCGGGCTATAAAAGACATGCAGATCGGTGCGCGCGCGTAGTCGGCGAGCGGCGGCGGCGTGGAATACAGCTCCGGAACAGCAAGAAGAAGCGAGCTGCGGCGTTGAAGAAACGGCTCCCCATTGGTCGACGGATACGTGACGATAGCGGCGTGTGAAGTCGATGTGGCGCTGAATGATATCTGCGGCTGCTTCTTGTTTCTTTATAAGAACGTCAAATTATCTATATGCAGTCCGCAGTATCTTAGTAGCCAAGGATAGTTAGGAAATAAATGTTTTTTATCTTCGCCTTCCGCGTTATAGTAGCAGCAGAGTATATATTATTTATTCCCGTTTAGGGTTGATTAGTCTGGCTGCTACAAGTATATACCGGTTAGTTTACGTTCACTATCACTTTTACATCCTATGACACTATATCTAACCATTTTTAAAGTTTTTAATTGTTCTAAGAACTGTACTGAATAAGATTCACCAATCTTAAGCTCATCATCATCATCATCGTTACAGCCCTTCACAAGTCCACTGCTGAACATAGGCCGCCCCCAAGTAATGCCACAAAGCACGGTCCTGAGCCACCTGCATCCATCGACTTCCTGCATATCTTACCAGGTCGTCACTCAATCTAGTGGGGGGTCGCCCTACACTACGCCTACCGGTACGAGGCTGCCACTCGAGAACCTTTCTTCACCATCGGTTATTGGTTCTTCGAGCTATATGGCCGGCCCATTGCCACTTCAGCTTACTAATCCGTTGGGCTATGTCGGTCACTCTGGTTTTACTGCGGATATCCTCATTTCTGAGTCTATCACGCAGAGAAACTCCGAGCATAGCCCTCTCCATAGCTCGCTGAGTGACCTTGAGCGTCCTCATACGGCCAGCAGTGAAGGACCACGTCTCAGATCCGTAAGTCATCACTGGCAACACGCACTGGTTGTACAATCTAGGTTTTAGAGATTGAGGTATACCTGATGAGAAGATATGTTGTAATTTCCCGAACGCTGCCCAGCCGAGTTGAATCCGTCGATTGACCTCTCGGTCGAAGTTGGACTTACCTAGTCGGACTATTCGTCCCAGGTAAACGTACTCGTCAACAACTTCGAGCATAGTGCTCCCAAAAACTACCGGCATAGGTGTGACATGGACATTAAACATGATCTTTGTTTTGTCCATGTTCATCTTAAGACCTATCCGTTGGGAGGCACTATTGAGGTCATTGAGCATAGTGCTTAAGTCCTCCAACGATTCTGCCATATGGACTATATCGTCGGCAAATCGAAGGTGTGTGATGTACTCGCCATTGATGTTAATACCGTATCCTTTCCAGTCCAGTAGCTTGAAAACGTCTTCCAAAGCAGCGGTGAAGAGTTTCGGGGATATAACGTCACCCTGTCTTACACCTCTCTGCAGTTGGATAGGTTTCGAGCTCTGGTTCTGTACTCGGATAGCCATCGTAGCCCTACTGTACAAACACTTCAGCACTTCGATATACCGACAGTTAACTTGGCACCGCTGAAGGGACTGCAGCACCGCCCAAATTTCGACGGAATCAAAGGCTTTCTCATAGTCCACATACGCCAGGCAAAGTGGCAAATTGTACTCTTCAGTCTTCTGTACAATCTGCCGCAGGGTATGTATGTGGTCTATGGTACTGAATCCTTTTCAGAAACCGGCTTGTTCGGGAGGCTGGAAGTCGTCGAGTCTGCGTGCGAGACGATTTGTAATGACTCTCGAAAACAGCACGTAGATGCGGCTCAGAAGGGAAAAACAAGCTCACAAAACACTTTTTTTCTCACTTAAACCAACTCGTAAACTCCTTAGATCGCTACGAACTGTCAAAGTCGTTTAGCAAAGTGTAGTTTGCTAAACAAAAAACCGGCACGGAGAAAAGGACAAACAATCACACCGCTCTGTCTCATACCTACGCTACGGTAGTGTACTCTGTGGGTAGTACTACTCTATATAGTACTTTATCTATGTTACTTCTCTGATCGTAGACAGAGAATATAAATCAGTGTTGCCAAATTGACGGATTTCCCGTTAGATTTAACGGGACAGCGAGGTTGGTAACGGGAAAAAAATTGTGTTTAACGGCTAACGGATTTTTATATAAATAAAAATAATTTGAAAATGGAAAAAATTAAATTAATAGTTTTATTCATTTTTTTAGTTTAAAAATACGAAAAAATGTGCGACACAATGAATGATTGACACTTGTCTACCGTACTTGACGGGATTTGACGGGATTACAATGTTCTCTACGTAGACAGAGAAGTTCTCTACAACGGGAGCTAGATATCAATGTAGGCAGCACTGAATATAATATTATACAGATATATAATCAACCAAATCTAAGAAATACCATTTGACGTTTCGAATTAATCATTCCGCAATAACTTTGCACAAGCGTACTCACGCGATTTAAAATAACCTTTTACGTTTATTTTAAATCGCGTGAGTTTTAAATCCTAATAATTATGAAGTTATTTATATTTCATTACAACGTGTACAGTTTTTTATCACATATTTAAATTTGAATTTTTCAAACAAAGTAAAATATTAAAAAATAACCAGTATTAACTTTTTTTACTTGACGTCGTTTCAATCACATGTCGCTATGTATATTACCGTAGTGTTTGGATGATTAAAATTCGTTGTTATGCGAATAATCGAAAAAATATTCAAATAATCGGTGTTGCGGACGGCGAGTGAAGTCGACCATCGCCCCGCACCGCACCTACTTGGACATTAGGATTACTATGGATAGCGGAAAAAGACGTTTTAACGTTTAATACGTCTATGAATAGGGTGCCGCACGACGTTAAATTACTACACCGTCCACCGACTAAGAGGGAGGCGCTGAGCGCGGTTATGTCCGTTTTCGATCCACTAGGGCTGCTCAGCTACCTCACCATTACCGCGTAGATTCTGCTACAAGACCTGTGGCGGATGAAGAGAATCGGTTGGGATGACGAGATTCCCGAAGAGGCCGCGGACGAATTCGCGAGATGGTTGCGAGCCGTTGAGGATGTATCACGGTTGCATCTCCCGCGGTGTTATGCTCCTACGGGGGGAGTACTAAATCGTCAATTGCACATTTTTAGTGACGCGAGCAAGCGCATACGCATCCGCAGCTTATTGGCGTATCCGTTATCGCGACGGTACGATACGAGTCACGTTAGTAGCGGCCAAGGCGAAAGTCGCTCCGATTAAAAGTCAAAGTATACCGTGACTCGAATTACAGGCGAATCTAATAGGTCTACGACTTGCCGAATTCGTACAAAGCGAGCATAGGATGAGAGCGGATAGGGTAGTGTTCTGGACAGACTCTACAACGGCGCTTAGAAATGATACGGCGCGTTACGCTCCATACGTCGCACATAGGCTCGGTGAGATAGGAGAAAAGTCATCACCCGACCAATGGAAGTGGGTTCCAACGGCTCACAACGTAGCAGATGAAGCGACGCGAGCGAATTACGTGACAAAGAGCGCAAACGATAAGTGGTTTACCGGACCAGACTTCTTATACAAAGACGAAGGAGAATGGCCACAGCAACCGCAAGAAAGGGCGGGCGAAGAATACGAGGAAATTGTGGCGCACCAGCGAGAAATAAAGGGAGCACCACACCTGCCAGACACCGAACTATGACGGGCCATGGAAGAGTGGGCACCGCAGCTGAAGGACTTCGCGCTCACTCATCGAACGGAGTGGAAGTTCATCGCACCGGGTGCGCCCAACCAGGGAGGTGCATGGGAACGGTTGGTGCGTTCCATCAAAGCAGCGCTCGAGACTACTCTTTGTCAAAAAAGCCCCAAGGAGGAAACATTAGTAACGTTATTGGCAGAGGCTGAAAACACCGTAAACTCCAGACCTCTCACTCACGTGCCAGTCGGGATCGATGACGAGGAAGCCCTGACTCCCAACCACTTTCTTCTGTTGGGACCATCCAACATGCCAATCGCGTCATCGCGACGTGTTCACCAGCGGATCGACGAACCTGGAGGGCTGCACAAGGACTGGCCGACGAATATTGGCGACGCTGGGTTCGTGAGTACCTACCAACCCTGGTGCTCAGAGGAGAATCGAGAAACGCCCAGCAGCCCAAAATCAAAGAACATGACCTGGTTATCATAGCAGACGGCAACCTACCGAGGAACGTATGGCCAAGAGGAGTCGTCACGAGGACCTTCCCCGGACCAGATGGAGTGGTTCAGAACGTAGAAGTTAGGACAAGAGGCGGTTTGCTGAGGAGGCCGGTCAGGAAGATCGCCGTCCTCCCGAAAGAAGAAGGCTTGTAAACTACGCCGGGGGGAGGATGTTGCGGACGGCGAGTGAAATCGACCATTGTCCCGCACCGTACCTACTTCGACACGTCCCGCGCGCTCCGCATCGAGAGAAGGGCCCCGCGCGGACGGCACTTCCACCAACTCGGAGCCTACGGCGCACCGAACTTTGAAATAAAAGAAGCGCTTCTGGCGCCGATTCTGCATTCGATCGGCGGCAATTCGAGCGGCGGCAACTCCAGCAACAGCAAGCAACCCGAACAGAAGCACCAACAAGATTCCCTATTAGTGTTAACTACTGTAATTGTAAATAGTGTAAATATAGTGTGTCATTTTGTCGAGCATTTAATAGTGTTCTGTGATTTAATTTCTACTCAATCCCTTCATAGTCAGACAGATGTCACAGTTTTAAAAGTACATAGTAGCTCATACCGTATTCAACACAATACAATAAATTAAATACAGTCCGCTCGCTTTTATCCACCACAATCGGTAAAAATATTCTAATAATCGAATCATTAATAATTTAATGTATTATTTGTTTAATTTAATTTTTATTTTCAAAATTCTTTAATTTACATGAATCACGAATAAAACAAGTTTATTTTTTCACTTTGTCAAAGTAATTTTTATAGGAAAAAAACTCATATACAAGGCCGTGCTAAAATAACCAATACATAATTTCGATATCCCGCCATTTCGGTACCAGTTACTCGACTCCACAGAATCAGTAATTCATTTTGAGGCGATGTATACGCTTCTATAACAAAATGCCAGAAAATATAAAAAATTTGACGTATGCACACAAAGTTCAAAAACTTTATTAAACTAAGTTTGTATAAAAAGGGTTATTTTAATATTGAGGAATGTATGAATGATAATAACCCCTGAGAAGGGTCATCGCTACCAAGTTATTTCTAATTTGTTTTGTGTTGTTAATTGTAACACGCATGATTGTAAGCTCATATTTTTTTAAACTAGTCCCGTTGGGTTTCTTGCTGATTCTTCTCAGTCGCTCGTCAGTAGTCGGCTCACCAGGGCAGGACCACGCTCTCACAGAATACCAGCGTAAAATGCTGATTTGTTTCATATGGTGAGTGTAGAGAACCGAAGACCCTTTATACTGGAATCGAGGCATTTCATCTTAGTTCTCACTGGTGACAACGCATTTGCATTTTGATTCTTAATTGAGAATAAATGTGAATGTCTATGGGCCATAGCATCCACTTACCATCAGGTGAACTTTGTGCTCGTTTGTCACCCAATGCTATAAAAAAAATTTGTTGAAGCATGTGCCCATGTCACAAAGGATGATTGGGCAAAAGTAGTAGAAAAAACAAAACATGATTATGGTTGACTTTGAAAAAGACATTATTTCGACTGCATTATTGAAAATCAAATAATAATTAATATAAACAACAACTTCGCTACTAGTTGTACTAAAAGTGTTTCAATCTTAAATTTTTATAACTGTGCCTCTATAAATAAGCAGTAACAACAAATACAAAGAAACTGATGAATCTTGTGTTATAAATTATCCGTATTTAATTTATTCTGCTATTATTCAAACCAAACTGTAAACGACTACCAGCTCTAAATAATCGATATCGATTTTTTTAAGAATCGAACGTTGTACGTTCCCACTTTTTGGTTGTCATCACAGAATATGATAGGTACTTACGTATGCTTGTCCTTATCTATAACTTCATGGCTTGGTGCTATAAGTCTGACAGCTGTCAAAATGTATTTCTTAGATTTAAGGTGTGTTCCGAAATACAACGCAGTGTACTGTTCAATGCATATGACGTCATCATTTGACACTTTATTGTACTAGCGTGCCGCTGCCATGTTGTGTCGGATATCCGGCCATAATAAAACAATTTTTAATTGTGTGTTTGTCGAATGAAGCATGCCAGAATTTGTTTCTATTTATTCAAATACAAAAAATTATAGAATAATTAATAGTATATCCATTAGGAGGATATAATGATTTTTGTAGCACAAAATGACAAAATAATCGCCAACACTTTTCCAAATGTCGCAAAAGTATGACGTCATATACTGTCCAATGTTTTGGAACGAATCACCAGTATAGCGTCGATTCATGACGTCATTTGCATTGGACAGTACACTGCGTTGTATTTCGGAACATACCCTTAGTCAGATTAAGGGTATGTTTCGAAATACAACCCAGTACACTGTTAAATGCTAATGACGTCATCAATTGACACTATATTGTACTGACGTGCCGCCGCCATATTGCGTCGGATATCAGGCCACAATAAAACAATTTTTAATTGTGTGTGCGCTGAATGAAGCATGCCAGAATTTGTTTCTATTTATTCAAATACAAAAAATTATAGAATAATTGCTGGTATATCCATCAGGAGGATATAATGTTTTTGGATCACAAAATGACAAAATAATCGCCAACACTTTTCTAAATGGCGCAAAAGTATGACGTCATATACTGTCCAATGTTTTGGAACGAATCACCAGTATAGCGTCGATTCATGACGTCATTTGCATTGGACAGTACACTGCGTTGTATTTCGGAACATACCCTTAGTTGACTATAGTAATGTATGATTGTATTGTATTATTTTTTAAAAACAAAGAGGGTATGTAATATGTATCAATTTAATGACTAAGTTATATAGAAATTTAAAGAGATAATAGCATAAAATGTTACGCAAAGTTTTATTAGCGACAGATGTTACGCTAGCATGTGTTCAACATGCACTTTCTACCGAAAAAGAAGAAATCATGGGACTGTTAATAGGAGAGGTATTGTATAAATATTATATTGTTAAAATAATGCCGAGAAATACGATGATGCACTTGGCAGTAATACATGATCACTCCGTAAATAATCCACTGCTGGGAATAGACCCCTCGCATGATTTCCTATAGTTACGCGAATACTGCTGAGGAAATAAAACTAAATTTACGGGTTTTATCGTGTTTTATATTAACTCTTAAATCAGCATTTTACAGCACCCATTTATGACCATTCACAGGAGGGACTGAGGTTTTCAAAAGAAAATTGATACAGGTAAAAACTCATTTGACACTGTAAATGATGCTTTATCTTACGTATTGCAGTGGTCTACAACTAACAACTTGATTTTGAATTACCATAACATGACCTTTCTTGGTATCATAATTGACTTGCTGCGTTCTGCTGTGTATCCAGTAAAAAAAAGCTGTTTACGGATGTGGATACAACTAGACTGGTTTATTTCAGTTATTTCCAGTGGATGTTGTTATGTCCTATGGATTATTATTGTGAGGGGCAGCAACTGATATTGAAAATATATTTATATACAGGAAAAAGCTAGTTTGAGTTACAATATTAAATTAAGGGAGTCTCTCAGGACCTTTTTAAAAAATATACAAACCCTTGCATCACCCTTAATATTGTACAGCACTATATTATGTGTAACTATTTTAACAACTTTGATAAAATTATTGATACTCTTTGTGAAAACACCCTTTTTGAAGGAGTAAAAGGATCTCTGGTTCTACTGAACCGAGAACTCAACATAAAAACACACCCCAGTATTAGTCTACTGTTCAGGTGGAATTTATTAATTGATTTTAAACTAACTTTCCAATGAGCTAGAGATTTGAAATTATGAACGTAACTCAGAATCTGATGACAATGTAAGAAAAAAAATTGGTATATTACCTTTAATATATAATGATTTATTTGCTGTTGCTTATTGAAATTAATAAAATGTATAAAAAAAGATATGTAGGATATATAGTAACCATAAATTTCGATACAATGTATTGATCAAATCAAAATAGCGGGTACTGCTAACAATCGTCACTCTTTGCTGGACGATTGTGGATCGTAATACTACCTTGCACCTCTGATGTTGTTTCCAGTTGCTGCCTTGGGTATTTTACACTAAATGTTAATATGGCTCAGCAATTTTTTCTTGACCTTTCCCATAGTCACCTCTTACAAAACCCGTTGAACTAAACACGTTAGATTAGGTCTCTAGTTAGTTTAGTTTAGTTTGCGACTCCACGTTTTGTTGACTGACTGTTTTAAGCAACTCCACGTCTGTGCGCGTATTTTGCGTGTGGGCAGGAATAATGTGATTATTCGAGCCATGAGATCTCCCCGAAGAAGCTCAACAGTCCGTTGATGTTGCATGCAACTTCGGGGAGTGATCCCGGCGTGCCGAGATGTTTAGCCCTGTACGTAGCGACCTCCGGAAATTTCAGTAGCACGTGGGCCGCCGTTTTTTCCTCCCCCATACATGCCCTGCACAGGGGACTATCTGTAACACCTATAGTAAATAAATGTTTGTTAAAGGTGCCGTGTCCTGTGATAGCACTTGTTACTATCTTGATCTGCGGCTTGTTCAGTTTCATTAAAACTTTGGTTAAGCGACTGTTTATTTCAGGTAGGGCCTCCCTAGCTTGTCTACAGTCTACTAGATTTTTCCAAAGCTGAGCGTGTTGATTAGTGAAGTGTCTACATACCAGTGAACGAATGTTACCAAAGGGGATTGGTATGATTGGTTCCGGCCCTATAGTGGCCAGAGCTGATCCTCTTCTGGCCAGTTCGTCTGCTGCATCGTTGCCTCTGGATCCACTGTGTCCCTTTATCCATTGCAGAGTCACATTGTTGTTTTTACATACCTCATTTAATCGTTGATGGCATTCATATATTAGTCCCGAGTTCACCCCATTGCAACTCAGAGCTTGTAGTACCGTCCTACTGTCGGCCAGTATTCTGATGGGGAAGTCATTAACCTTCCTAGCATCTATTGCTATGGCCGCTTGAATGATACCCATACATTCCGCCTGAAAGACCGTGTTATAGGTAGCCAGCATTGTGCATATGTGAATATTGAGATCTTCAAAGAAAGCTCCAGAACCTACACCTTCATTTGTTTTAGAACCATCGGTGAAAACTCTAAGCTCTTTTGGGCTTAGTCCTTCTGGCTGGCTGTTTTCATTTAATTGTATCTTGTATTTCTTATCGAAAACAAATTGTTTAGGAATCTATTATATTAACTACTACTCTATTATTAGGTTTCTATTATATATTATCTATCTTATTTTATCTCTATATCTCTAAAAAAGAGCCTACTCTTTTTTCATTTCGTCTATGTTACGTCGATGTTCAGTGCCTAAACCGAATCTTCCCAAAGATGAATTTATAGCGCTAAAGAACTTACGCAATAAACCAGAACTTACGATTCTCTGCTCAGATAAGGGAAACGCCACGGTAGTCATGGATACGTCAAATTATAATTCTAAAATACAAGAACTTTTGCTGGATGAAGTTATTATAAAAAGGTTAAAAACGACCCAACAAATAGCACACTAAAAACAACTAGTGACCTCATAAAGAAACACTCCGAAAAATTTAATCTGGATGTAAAATGGATAATACCTACGTGCGCCAAAAATTGTATGGGTTACCAAAAATACACAAGCCCAATACTCCATTACGTCCCATAGTGAGCCATATTGATTCACCAACTTACAGATTGGCTCAACACAAGAGCACACATAAAGGATTTCTACCATTTTGTCAGCGAGATTAAAGACCTACATCTGGCAGACAATGAAACAATGGTCAGTTTTGATGTGCAGTCATTGTTTACGTGCTTACCTGTTGAGGACTGCATCTCAATTGTAACTAGAAGGCTGGAAGAAAACAACATGCCTGTAGAATATGCAGTATTACTCAGACACTGCCTTACATCTGGCTACCTATTGTGGAAGGAGGAGTTCTACAAGCAAGTAGATGGTGTGGCGATGGGCTCACCTGTATCTCCCATTGTCGCCAACATATTCATGGAAGACTGAGGAAAAAGCCCTGCTTACTTCCCCAATAATCCAAGATTCTACAAGCGGTACGTAGACGACACTTTCACAATTCTACCTTTAGATAAAGTTACTGCATTTTTAGACCATCTTAACTCTATAAATTCAAAAATTCAGTTCACAATGGAGTTAGAGGCAAACAATTCCTTAGCTTTTATAGTTGTGTTAGTAATTCGGAATCCTGTTAACACCTTGAGCCATACTGTGTATAGAAAAAAAACCCATACAGATAGATATTTAAATGGTGATTCTCACCACCATCCTTCACAGTTAGCTACCGTGGGTAAATCTTTGTTTCAGGGAGCACGAGGGATCTGTGACAGTAAAGACAGCCAGGTCTTTACCATGTCAAGCAAGTTTTGCATGACAACAAGCTTCGGGTCCCGCGCCTACGTCACAGTGAACGAGTGGAGCCGGCCACAGTCGAGCGTGTACCTGCTGTACTGCCATATGTTAGAGGAGTCACTGACAAGATTGGCTACATTTTGAAGCGCGCTTCCATCAAAACATACTTCAAGCTGCTGAAGAAGATTGGTCAGTTTTTACCATCAGTCAAGTGTAATGTCCCTCTGCAAGATGCAGGAGTGTACAAGCTTGATTGTGAATGTGGTCTCTCCTACATAGGACAAACTGAAAGATCAATTAAAACCCGCGTTAAAGAACATATAACTGATGTGAAGAATCTACGCTCCGGGAAGTCTGCAGTCTGTGAACACATACAGGATCGCCCCCGTCTCTTACCATAAGTTCATACTGTATAGATCTGAACAAAAGTTAAATTTTAATCTATGGTAACCGCGGTTAACTATGACATCTGGACGTTGAACATCTCAGTCCCGCCCGTGACCATGAGTGCTGTAAACTGTTGTACTGTGTTGTTTTTGGATAAACATTCGCGCACAAGCAACGATTTGTGAGTTGAGTGTGAGGGGCGTTATCATGGTGCAAAAGCCAGTTTTTGTTCTTCCACAAATCCGGGCGTTTCTGGCGGATTACTTCGAGGAAATTACGCATAACTTGCAGGTGATATTTCTTATTGACTGTACTACCCTGTGGCAAGTACTCATGATTCACCAAACCCCTGCAATCGAAGAAAACTGTGAGCAAAACCTTTACGTTTGATCGAACATGGCGCGTTTTTTTCGGTCTTTGCTTATGCGGCAGCTTCCATTGGGATGATTAGAGCTTTGGCTTCCACGTCATAACAATAAACCCATAATTCGTCACCAATTATGGAGCGCATTTCTGGAGCACATTTGGGTCATCACGCCGAGTCCAACATCTCCTGAGCAATGTCAACGCGATGCTGTGTTGGTCGAAATTGAGCAATTTTGGCACGAATTTCGCTGCGACCCGACTCATGCCCAAATCATTCCTTACAATCGAATGGAACGAGCCAATCGATATGTTTAGGTCCTCAGCAACTTCTCTAACGGTGATTCGAAGATTGGCCAATAATATTTTCTTCACTTTATCAATGTCATCGTCTGTTGTTGACGTGCTCGGGCGTCCGGCACGCTGTTCGTCGTTCACATCTTCTCGGCCCTCTGAGAACTTTTTGTACCACCGATAAACGTTGCTTTGGTCCAAGGTAGCTTCATCATATGCCACAGTCAATATTCGGAATGCGTCCGCGCACTTTATTTTGTTTTTTACACAAAATTTAATACAGATTCTTTAATCCTGTTTTTGGAATATGCAAAAATCGAAGACGAGCGAAAACACATTCAAGCAAAACAGCTGTCAAAAATTAACTAAACATTCAAACTGGCCGACCTTGTCAGCATAAGTAAGGGACATGAGTACCAACATAAAGCTACAAAAAAATCACAAATCAAATATACGTAGCCCCTGGAAATCCAAAATTCGCGATAACTCTTGAACAGACCTCGTATTATTTTAAAATTCTGTAAATTAAATTAATAATTACAATGTCAAGTAAAAAATAATAATTATTATTATAAAAAAAATAAAATTAAGTAAAAAATAATAATTAAATAAAAAAATTAAATTAAATTAGATAGGCACAGGCCGAAGTTGTCCACACAAATTAAATAATATTTGTATCAAAATATTCATTTGAATTATAGAAACATTTTTCAATTAAATATAACTTTAATTTGGATAAAAATAATGTAGTACTCGTTAAATTTTTTATGTCATTTAGAAGGTTATTAAAAATTTTAACTGCCATACAGTAGGAACTAGTTATGCAAAGCAAGAGTAGATTTCGGCAATAGTAGCCTATTTTTATTTTAGTCTAATTGAGTATTTGTAATTTGTTTCGCTTAATTTGTTAAATAGTTCTTGGTGGTTTTTTACAAATTTGCATGTTTCCCAAATATAAATAGACGTCAAAGTCAAAATTTTAAACTTTTTGAAGTGGGGCTTACAACTTTCGGGAATTTTTATGTTTGCCAAGATTCTTATAATTTTTTTGCTTTATAAATAATTGCTGTGCATCTTTACTATTCCCCCATAACATGACACCGTATGACAGCCACGAAGATGTGTATGCGTAATATACTGACAGAGCGCTGGGGACATATGTGGTTTTCTTTGTTGCTCGTAATACGTAAGTGAATTTTGATAGCCTATTTTTTACTTTATTTATACGGGCTTTCCAGTTTATATGGCAGTCGATTTCCAGGCCTAACAAGTTGAAGTTGTCAACAGTTCCTATAGGTACATTATTACAAGTAAAAGAAATATTTAGTGGTGATTTTTGAACTGGTCGTAATTGCATAATTTTGGTTTTATTAAAATTAATCTCTAGGTTGTGTGGTGTCAGCCAATTTGTAACCTGGTTCAATACTTGATTCAATTTATTATTTAAATTCTGGTCTTTTGTATGCGTAATAAGAATGGAAATGTCATCAGCAAATATAATAGAGGTTTCAGTCAATACCCTATATTGAGAAAGAAAATCGCACAACACAAAATGTAAAATTGCTCTTCATACCTTAAGAAAAAAAAAACATTTATTATTTGTAATTTTATATAATTAAAATAAAAAATTCATCATCGTCGACGCTTTCCAAAATGCGAATGAGTTCTGAGGAATCGTTCATGATGCACTGCACTACTTTTTCCGCTATTCGTTTATGACGTCATCAGGGTGTCGTCTATCCTTGACCACGGCGCACAATGAACTGTTAATCGATAACGTGCTAAGGATGCGCCAGAGTTGAGATATTAAATTTATTATGCGAAGTTGATTTGATGAAATTTTCTTTTATTTATGTAGCTGATGATAGTTTTATGTTTCTTACCTTTTATTTTATTCAAATATCAATAATAATTTAAAAATAACACGTTTGCGTTTAATTGTGAATAGTTTTCAATAAATCTATACCCAACGTATTACAACACTAGCGGTCAAACATAGACGACTTTGGCGTGCTGGACATACATAGTATTTGCTTAGATAAAAATCCATTTTTTTTAGTTCAATGTTTCTTACGAGGGCGGCACTGAATATTTCTGGAATCAAGGAGGTGACACAACATTACTATTTAAAAATGTATTTATTGCTTTTCGAAGTATTCTCCGCGAAATTTGACACATTTTTTCCATACGATGGAACCAATCATTGAAGCAACCATACCATTCAGAAGTTGGGGTCTCCAAAATAGCCGTTTTGTCTCTGTCTCTTTCCACGCAATTTATTCCTTATTTTAGGGAAAGTATAGAAATCATTAGGGCTTAGGTCGGGGCTGTACGGCGGATGGTCTAATAGTTCTATGTTTTCTTGCTCTAAAAACTCTCGTTATGTGTGCGGTGTGAGAACTCGCATTGTCGTGATGGAGGATGACGCGGCGGTTGCAGTTCTCTTTACGGAGTTCAGAAACGACCTGTGGCAAACAAATGCTAGCATACCATTCTGCATTAACCGTTCTTTGTCCCTCAAGAGGAATAGTCGTAACATGGCCGGTTTTGGAGACAAACGTGGCCACCATTTTTTTTGCAACACCCCGTGAACGAACAATTTTTGTTGGCTTTAACTCATTTTCAAACACCCAAACTTGTGACTGGTTTTTTGTTTCGGGTTTGTACGCGTATATCCAGGATTCGTCACCTGATACGATGTTGTATACAGCATTTGAGGATCCTGCGTGGAATCTCGAGAGTTCTGACGCACCAAGTAACGCGAGCCGCTTTTTGCTCTACACAGAGCGAATGCGGTATCCATCGGGAAAACAACTTTTTTACACCTAATTGTTCATACAAGATTATTTGTATTTGACTCATGCCAATGTCTAAAGTTGCCTGAATTTCGCGGTATGTCACATGTCGATCTTCCTCAATCAGCTTACGCACACCATCAACGTTTTCTTGGGTGACTGCATTTTTTGGACGACCTTGACGGGGATCATCACTGAGCTTGACACGTCCACGTTGAAATTTAGCAAACCAGCGATAAATTGTGGTTTTGGATGGGGCTTCGTCACCAAATGCAGAAATTATCCGGTCAACACACTGTTTTTGTGTTGAACTACTTCGAAAGTCATAATAAATCATCGCCCTTGAGTTTTCTCGAGTCAATTCCATTTTCTCAACGACTAAACAATTTTGACAAAACCTTGTGACAAGACCGATAATCTTTTTTTAAATAAATAAATGGTATTCGGTTTTTAAAACCAAAAAAAAGGAGTTTTCAATTAAAAAGATTTTAATATGACAGGAACAGTGGAAATATTCCATTCCCGACACTTTTAGTGCAGCCACAAGTACTACCTAGTACTTGTGGCTCTAGGAGACTTGTATTTTATACTCACGTGTTGCTGGTTTATTCATTTTTGAGGTGTGTAGAATTAAAATACCAGTAATAATTTTCCAATATCTATATTTCATATTTTTGTGGGCCGGATTTTTTGTCAACTATAGACGTCGTTGGCGCTCAGAGCTCGCAGATGCTGGTCAAGTATAGGCGACTTTGGCGCTCAAAAGGTGGATTTTATTGAATCAATCCTGCTGGACCACCTTGTCTCACTTAGAGGCTTTAAACTTAACCCAAATAATAAATAGCAACAAGCCTTATGTCCACTTGTTTTTATTTTAATGTTCTGAGTGTTATTTTTAACTTTTTTTATTAAATATAATTTAAATATGTTACCGGCAGGTTCATAATAATAGCTCCTTAGTGTCAATAGTATCATCTGTTATATTACGTCGCCTGGATAAAAAACCAGATCGTGTTGAAATTTCTGAAGAACAGTTGGTACAAGCGACTCTTAGAGCTGAAGAACTGGCAGCTGAAGTTGGTAGACCACTACGTGTAGTAGGGTGGTACCATTCACATCCTCATATTACTGTATGGCCATCACATGTTGGTAAGAAACAAAATATTATATGGCCTATTATTATTTTCTCGGTTTGCTACATCTGTATTTTTTGCGTCCGTGATACTTACTTATATATAAAATTAAGCAATAGGTATAAATAACATAGTATCTAAACACCTTCTTTTGTAGATCTGGCCACTCAATCAATGTACCAGCGAATGGATTCCAGCTTTGTTGGCATTATATTTGCAGTGTTTCTAACTGACCAATCTTCCAAAGCACCTTCGGTAATTAATTATTTTTGCTATGATAACTGTCATTTGTTAAGTTCATCAGTGTCAAACGAAATTTGAAGATATTACTAATAATAAAATAATCTCTTGTAAAATTTTTATTATTAACTTTATAAAAATCCACAATGATACAAATTTTCTCAGGTGCAAATCACATGTTTTCAATCAATTAATGAAGGTTCAAGTCAAAGTAGGAGGGAGATAGAATTAGAAATAACAAATAATAATGATTCTTTGACTGTAAATAACTTTGAGGTAAGTAGAAAAATATATAATTTGTAAATTTTCACTTTTATTTTGCAAATAACACTAAACAACATTATTTTTTAGATATTGACACAATTACCTGCAATATTAAAGGAAGAAGAAGATGAGTCTTACAATAATGAGGCTGGTCAGAGTGAAACTGATGACATAATTACTAAACAACATAATGCAGCAGTAAGGACTATTGCTATAGGACATATTGTAGAAAAGGTATGTTCTACTTATATATATATATATATATATATATATATATATATATATATATATTTTATATTATATAATATATTATGTTCGCGCAAATATCGGGTGACTCAGCTAACTTTTAAAATTTAGATCGTTAATAAATTCGCGGGCAGTGGGTCTACCGGGAGGTGAGGTACAGCATTAGAAAGATAACGGTCGGGAAATTTTTAGTCGACGCCATGTCGTGGTCTGGAGCGCACCGTGCGTATGCAGTGGAGGCTTATTTTAGCAATGGATATTCGTACATACGAGCACGACGTATATTTTTTAGTCATTACAATATTCGGTATTTGCGTGATGCACCAAGTGTCTAATTAATAAAAACATGGGTAGAAAGATTTCGACTAACGGGCTCAGCAGTGAACAAAACAATTCGCCACCGAAAAAGACCTGTGAGTTCCGAGGAAAACATTAACCGCGTCGCCGCTGCAGTTGAAGCCCAGCCAAGACGTTCGATAAGAAAACATGCAGTGTCGTTGAAAGTTCACCGCTCTGGTCTTTAGCGCATATTGACACTAGACCTAAAGCTGTATCCATACAAAATCCAAATAATGCAAAAAATTAAGCCCGAAGATTATTTTAAGCGTAAAACTTATGCTGAACGAATGTTAGAAATTTTCAAGGAGCAAACTGACTTGGAAGACGTTTATTTCAGTGATGAAGCTCATTTCCACCTGGAAGGTTATGTAAACCGTCAATATTGTCGGTACTAGGATTCTGCCAACCCAAATCAAAAGCATGAACAGATGTTACATAGTCCTAAAGTGACTGTATGGTGTGCAATGTCTGCGAAAGAAATTATCGGCCCATACTTATTTGAAGACCATCGCGGCACTACTGTTACAGTGACGAGTGAGCGCTATACAGCTATGATAAACTCTTTTTTTCATGCCGGAACTAAGAAGAGGTGTCAGTAATTATGCAGAAGTATGGTTTCAACAAGATGGGGCCACTGCGCACACCGCCAGAGCCTCAATTAATGCAGTCAGGGCACTTTTTCCTGGAAAACTCATCAGCCGATTTGGAGACATACCCTGGCCTCCCAGGTCGCCCGATCTTACCCCATCTGATTTCTTTTTATGGGGCTATCTTAAAAATAGAGTTTTTACTGACCCGCTTGCTGATCTCGAAGACTTGAAGGCTAAAATAACTGAAGAGATAAACTCTATTCCCAACGATTTATTGAAGCGTGTGATAGGGAATACACGCGTCCGCCTTGAAGAGTGTGTACGGCGAGAAGGAAAACATCTTGATGATGTAATATTTCATAAATAAATTCCCAATTTATAAGCTTTCTTTTAATATGTTTAAAATTACTAAAAGAACATCTGTTTTTTTAATTATTTTTAAAAGTTTAAAATCTGGAATGAGTCACCCTTTATTTTGTTTATATAAAGTGGTAAAAGTAATGACCTTATTTGAGCTCTATATATTTTTGACTTAAAAATACCATAATTTATTTTTCTGTTTATCCCGCCAATTCGGGCAAAAAAGCGACACGGCCGTACCATCCTTTTCTCGAAGCAGTTCAGGCCATTTTCGACACCTCCCTCCTATAATTTCGTTGTGGATAAAACTAGAAGCCTGAAATTTCAGTAACCAAGCAGGGCATTGTATAAACACGGTATATTTCAAATTTCATTCAATTTGAACCAGTAGTTTAAGAATTATAATAAGTCATTTTTTGATTTTGTCACTAACTGACTGACTGGCCGATCATCAGGCCAGCGCCACACTTGACGGAAATTCCGACGCGGATCTTTCCCAACGAAACGTCAATACATGTTATTGTATATAAATTACAAATAGCGGGCACACTACGCGGAAGATCGGTCGCTCCGTGGCGGACCGCTCGCTCTCGCGTCTGCTCCGTCCTCCGCGCACTGATCTTCCGTCGGCGTAAGATCGGCAACATCGCATTCTAGGTATTTGTATGCATCGCGCCACATTCGGCGGATAACTCGCGGTGACGAGGCACACACATGATGTTCGACACTGAACGATTTACTATCGAAGTGCAACATAGACTCTAGAGAAAAGCCGGATAGAACGCCAAAATGAAAATTCTTGTGATGAATTATCAAGTAATGCAAACTCACAACTAACTGTAATTGAGAATTTGAGTCCACCTCAAACTGATGAAGTTCCAGGGACCTCTCAAATAAAAAGAAAACCTAAAATGACAGTCTCAACAGAGTTTAATTACAGCAATGAATAAAAAGCAATAATCACTTAAAGAAGTTGAAGATGCCGACACGAAATTTTTACTTTTCTTACTTCCTCAAATCAAGAGCCTGAATGAAAGACAAAATTGTAAGTTCAGAATCAAAGTGATGAATTTGATTTATAAAATCGAATATCGTAACCCATACAACATATCACATAATCAAACGTATTCTTACAACCATCCTAGCTATAGTACATACGAACAATCACCTACAACATATATAGCAGATGGGTCACCGCCGTTGTACCAACCATATACTACGAATACAAACAGTACAAGTTCCTATTCGACCATACGGTCACCCGAATCTATTGAAACTCAAGTTCATCCAATTCAACCAGATGAAACTAAAACAGCACACTCAATTAAGGAAATATTTCAGAATAGGTCCAGCAATTCAATTCAATTAAAATTAAAGATTTGATTAATCATAATAGATAATTTGTCTCATATACACTATTGATATTTATCTTACTTTAATGTAACGGTCAGCTTTTTTTTCAGGAGATATAGCCGTTCTAAGCTTTGTATTTTGCTTGGTAATATAGTCCTTCGTTAAATTCAACAATACATCAAATGATTGTATGGACATTCGATAATATTCGAATGCTTTATCTGGATTATGTCTAACAAAATATGAAATTGCCCAATTTCTAGTCGAAGAGTATTTAAGGGATGAACCCAATATTTACGCTTTCTTTTTCTTTCTTCTTCTAATGCCTCATAAATAGCTATCACTTTTATCGGATCCATTACGACCACACCGTATAAGCGTTGGCAGTCAACTGATAATCTGCCACTGAATATTCAGTGTGGCTGCAACGTATGGTAACTGATTTACTCCCGCGGAATTTCGGCGTCGGAATTTCCGTCAAGTGTGGCGCTGGCCTAAGGCACTTCTAGCAGACATATAGTGGCGAAGCCTCCACAGAAGCCCAGAAGCCGGGCTTGCTCTATAAAAATGCTCAATCTATAATATCAACTAAAAAAATAACTCGTAAACTGTTTCAAACTATTTCAAATGTCCTGCGCCCTCCTCTTTTCTAGGCAGGGCATGACCTCGTAGCATATAATATGTAACGTCAACACTTGGCAGTTTGCTTACAATTCGAAATAGACTGGACTCTCTCACACGCGTTGGCTTTTTACCGGGCTTTCGAGAAGATCGCTCCCTTTCTAACCTGTGGCAAAATGTTCTATAATCTAATATAACTACGAAATGTTTATATAGCAATTACTATGGAACCAAAAGCCGTGCTTTGCCCTGAAGTTTAGGAATGCGTTAGCGAGTGTTTGTTTGTTTTTGTTGTGTCTGTTAAAAATTTATGCTTTTTCAAAGATTTGTAGTGAAAACGGGAGGATAATAGTGTTCCTTGTGACGAATATAAGTGTGTTAAAGTGCTAATCGGCGAGGAAAAGATAAAATATTTAAAAATGAAATTTTAATTCAATAAACATTTCTTCATACTTTAATGGGTACAGGACTCTTTAGTATTAAAGTTTAATGATTCTAGGCGTATTGAAAGGTTTAATAACTGAATACTTATATTACCATATGAGTTAAAAAATATCATTTTGAACTTCAGCATAAAATATGAGATACCTAGTAGTTTAATTTTATAGCAAATAATTGTTACAATCTTTTTTTAAATGTGAATCCCAAATTTTAATGTAATAAATTAAATGAATAGATGTATTGCGGTTTTTATAGAATATTTACTTTAGCTTAGTTAGTCCTTTAGTCCTTAAAGCTTTATCTTCTCAGTTCAGTTTATAAAATTTTAACACATCTACTTAATTCTATAGGTGAATTCATTTTATCTGCGAAAATTGATTGATTGTCACGGTGGTACGTAAAGATTACGCTAGATGGCACAAACACGCTATCGGCTAATTTAATATTTATATTACCTTAAGAGTTAAAAATATAATTTTGTACGGTTTATTAAAATTGAAAATGAATAAATATAATAAATAGTCGTTATTTTATGGTAAAAAATTTGCAAAGCTTTATCTTCTCATTATACCAAAACTTATTCCTGTCGTAATCTGTTCTATGCATATAACTTAAACAAAATAATTTCGATGTTTCACATCTACCAGGCGTCCTTTTTTTTTATTTTGTACATAGTTTGTGTGTACTTTGTTCATGCTTTTCTTTTGTTCATGTATTGTATTGTATGTAAATATCTTTTCCTTTCGCTCAAGCAAACCCAAACAGCTCTTTTCAGTCACCGAAGGTATGCAATTGCATATGTCATACAATCTATCTAGCGGTAGTATGCCTTCTGTGTGCTTTGTTAAACACGTCCTTGACAGCACTGAATATGAAACTAAAGAGTGGAGACAGATCAAGATTGGTGTATTTTTATAAAACTGCTAAAAACAACAAAACCATATCTTGGGCTTGCCCTAGTTTGGAGCCCTAGCTTCCCCACTGCAGACATAGAAGCTTCTAATTTAGAATACAATTAATATTTAGTATGTAAATCAAGGAAAAACTAAAATGTTTAGCAATTTCGGTCCAGTTTTCTGGATACATTAACTACATAAATAACTCTGTAATATCATATAAATATATAGGATTACAAAGTTACATTTGCAGTGAATGAATCCGTGTACCTGTATATAATGGAATAATAAGTGTAGAACGTACCTACGTTATTGGTATTCAAGAAGTAGAAGGTACCGGAAAGGAAAAGAAGTAGGACATCTACAAAAAGAAATCAGATGCCATCAAAAACATAACTCGTAAAAAAACCAAGTCTCGCAACTCAGTTCTTCTACCGTAAAAAGTTGTGAGATCCATGTAATACCAAGTCGGTTAATTTATTCAGTTCCTACTTCAGGATCCTTCTGTCTTAAGTTATTACGTAATTAGCTAACCCAACAATATCTTATTGTGACCATATTAATAGTAAAAATCTTTATGGTTTGAATAAATAGATTGACTTGACAATCGCACTAAACAAGCTAATTTAATATTATATGTATTACTTGTAAGATACATTGTGTTTTCATGCAATGGTCCAAGTCAATCTATTAGATGGTTTTTAGTCCTTGCAAACTCTATAATTATAACTATTAAGTATTTTACGTGGTAGAGCCACGCTACAGCTATGTTATGGTTGCAGCACGAATGGGTCTAGATAAGCTACAATATTACCATACCATTACAGCCTACATCAAAAGTAAATTTCCGAACATAATCATCATCCACTTAGATTGCCTCATAGGGCGGATATTTGCCATAGTTGCCACCATAGATATAATAATGAAGGAGATATGCCCAGTAGTTGAAAATGTATCGGAACCCGGTGTCTCCAGTTGGCCCCTACCAAGCGCCAACTACTACACAAACAGACCAGTAAAAGCAATAGATACGCAGTCACGCATACACTCGCATTTAATAAATCATAACGTACTATTCAATTAATTATAAACCATATCTCTAAAACCACAACGTCAATTTACCATTCACCGTACTACTTACTCACACAAAAATATCGGGCACTATCGTTGTGCTGTAAAAAAGTCATTTATTTTACATATACGTTAGTGATTGACTAAATTGGAAAGTTATCGATTGTTTCATTTAAACCAAAATTGTACTAAAATTTTTGGGCCCTAAATATAAAATAAATAAAAACAATAAAAAATCCGGTTATGTTTGTTTTGGCTATCATAGTGGATTGAAGTAGTAGGTATTTTGGAACCATGCCTATGGTGATTACTCACTGACCTGTAAAGTGAAGGTATTTGTGCAGCACTTGACGTTTTTATATTTCTGGGGTGGCATTTTTGTGAAATGGTGTAATCTTAAATTAATGTATTTTTCCATGACTGCTTTTATAAGAAATATAATGTGATTATTCATCGGGGACTACTCAAATTGGTGAAACTTAACATTTAATTTGACAAAGCCTTTGCCATGAGTTACTGCTTGACATTTTTAGTTTTAATTGCTTATTTATCATTAGCGAGACAAGCTGTTTTTATGATACTTTTAATTTGCATACAAATTAAGACGACCAGTACTAGTTTTTGTACGGAACGAAGTCAGGTGGCCTTTCAGTGGCATCAATCCATTCCTTTTTAAAAAAATCATCATTTAGCCAGCCGAAAGGTACGATTAATAACCTATTTATTACTTTCATATATCCTAAGCTACTTTTTAACCTCACCATGTACTAAGCAGGTTTTGTTTGGCGATCTTTTGTTATAAAAACTCCTGGTTAGTAATAATATTGTTAAATATATGAAAACAAATACACACTCATGTCTAACAAATAAATAGCAAGAATAATTATATTGAATAATTTTAAGCCAAGGTCACTATATAACCATGCCGGTTAGGTATTTATGATACAATCGAAGCTTTTGAAAACTGTAAATTATATTAAACCCCAAAACCATAAAAATTATGAAATTTTTTCGAAGATAAGGTATAATATACGATAATTCAAACGTAAGAACACTCCATCGATTATTAACCTAAAATTTAATCAACTTACTTTACGACCTTTGGTTACGCATTCAGCGTAGTAGTTGTTGTAAAATAATCAAAATAAGTAAAAAAACATTATGTCACGTCGTTTTTCCTATCGGGTTGATACGGTTGACAAATTGGAGAATAAACTATAATAGCAATTCGCCAATCCACATTATTGTCGATAGTGGATCTGCACACGCACATTACTAGCTCGTCACAAGATACAGCGGCCGTACTACGCAATATATCCTCATAAATAAAGTATTGTTTTGTGATATTTACATTGCTTGTTGAGTCACTTGGCGTCATACTTAGGTAGTGGTTATGGAGCAATGTATTTGCTGCAAAAATATTACAGTGGCTGTGATATTTGGAAACAAAAATAACGTAGTATGAGAAAGAAATATTTTACGACTTGTTGTTAATATGATTTTAAAGATAAATATAATGAAATACTTGTACTTAGGTATGGTATGTGATTCCATGATTAACAAAGTTTTTGTTTTGGATTGGGTTTTTACAAGAAACCACTGAACAACATGGCATTCTGATAATATTTCACGATGACGGTCGCAAGCGCACTAATTCGCAGACACGGCCATTTGTATAGAAGCTGAGCATTTTGATCACAGCGCGCGGACACAGACACGCCCCCTTGCCACTTCTCCTGTTTTTAATATTTCTATGGTTGCCACACTTGGCAACTGAGTTGTCAACTACAGTTTTTAGTTTTCATTGTGTTAGGAAGATGGTGATATCTAACTCTAACACCTGCTTTAGTTCACCTCTGTCGCCTCTTACTAGCACGGGACGATATGGTGTAGTGGATATACTTATATCGCCACTACACCGTTAGGTTTATACGCTACGCTTGAACACTAATTTGTTTACATTGAGTATGAATAAAAGTCCCATTACGATCGTAATCGATTTCCTTTTGGTCCCATCATCATAGGTAGTACTATCGTCTGTCTTCGTTTTCGGGAGCATTTCACAAACACCCGTTATGTGTATATATATATATATATATATATATATATATATATATGTAACGTAATTAACGCACACCCTCAGACACCCCAATTAGTATATTATGTTATAAACATAATACATACACTGAATTTTTAGTTAAACATTTTTATACACTGATTATTTATTAAATTAGTTATATTAGTTCCGGAAAAATGTTGTGGTCACAGTACAAATCCACGAACGCAAAGACTTTAACTTGCTTGAAATAAAGTTCATTTTTCTTTATTTTTATTGAATGACAGAATTAGTAATAATACAAAAAAACTGCACTCTTAAAAGTCTTATTGCCTTAAGTTACGATCCATTTCAGTTTGTTTTGACTGTACAGATTTAGTGTGACTGTAATTTACGTAGTTTTAATTATTTTTGGGATAAAAAATTACCTATATTAAAAATGATAGGAATCGATTCAGTAAAAAATTCTGAACAAACTACTTTCTCAACGTGCGTTAATTATGTTACGTGTTGTATACACTAGCTTGCCAGGCAGACGTTGTTCTACCATTTCCGACGACCATTTGTCATGTCCTATTAAAATTCCTTAAATTCACAAAAAAAAAATTGTGGGTCACTCAGGAAAAAATGACGCAAGCCAAAGCAAAACAGCAGGCCACGGTGGCCAGTTGAGTCGTACATCAAACAGCGTGAACTCGTCACGTAGTAATACGTAGTAATTGGTAATCGATTATATGCGGTCGATTAATTTCGTAATTCAGCTGAACGCTTTTTTTTTTGTAATTTACGCGACATATTCTCCAATTGTCGACCTTTTTAATAACTCTTTATTATTAGATAATAGCAAATAATAAATAATAATAAAAAAATACGTGGTACAGCCACGCTTCTGCTATATTATAGTTGTAGCACGAATAGGTCGGCTAGACCGGGGAAGAACCACGCTCTCACAAAATACCAGCTTAAAATAGCAGATTAACGCTGTCGTGTTGCGTAGACCAGATTTTTACTGGAATCGAGGCATTCCATCTTAGTCCTCAGAGGTGACAAACGCATTTGCATTTTGATTCTTAATTAAGGATAAATGTGGATACCATCAGGTGGACTATGTGCTCATTTGTCTCCCAATGCTAAGTATATGAAAAAATAGCTCATTTAGCAATAATTGCCTAAAAGACCTCAAGGGTGGTCCCATTTAAATTTCAAGGACACATTTCAGCCCTAAGAGATACAGAGAACAGATAATAAAATTGTAATCTTTTATTTTACTTTTATATATTCTAGTTGAGTTGTGATATTGCTTAATCCACACAAAAGGGACAAAAAATGTAACATTTTGGCTAAAGAAAAAACGACTTTAAACACTAAAGTAATTAAAATAATTTCCACATAATAGCTTTCGAAGTCGGCGCTATGACAGTGTATTGAAGAATTAAAGCCTCTTCAGAAAACATTAATCCATAGTTCTTTAAAGTTAATTTTTTTAATGTTTAATTTTTACAAGATCGATTTTTTGATAAAACTGTCAAAGCGATAAATTGATTAATGTTTTTGTTTCAGATATCCAGACCGATGCTTGAAGCACTAGTTGCCCGAAATTCTCTAAATAGTGTACGCCTAAGAGCGTTAAAAAAACAGCATCAAGAATTAATGTCGATGTTGGAAAATATGTCTTGTAATGTTTAAGTACATATAATATAATGATTGATATAAGAATAAATATTGAATATACTGTATTAAAAAAATTACATAATATCATTTTTGTCTATAATTTCAAAACCATCGGAAGAATCAATGCTTGAAATCCGTTTTCTTTTTTTATCTTCTTGTGATGTATACATTATATTAGCAACGGCTCCGCCAAAATTTTGAAAAACATTGTAGGCAGCATTTGTCCATGTATCTACTGGTTGTACTACCAGAGTTGATTGAAACCGCTCCTTAGGTTGATCTAGAAATAGGTATAATAATATTATAAAGTCCACACAACAATCTCCAGTTTGGTAAAATGGTATTATAACACTTGCCTGTATCCTGTGGTATGTACTCATCTTCACTAGAGTCTGAAGTTTCAATATTTTGTTCAAATGTTTGCATTTTCTCCATTGATAGATTAGTAACAAGTAAACTGCTATTTTCTGAACTATCACTAGCATCTTCAATAGGCAAATCTTCTGGCTTCCAGTAATCTAGGTGAAATTTTTAAATTTAAACTTGCGATTAACGTCATTTGATGAAATTCCCTATTCACTAACGTAGTAGTAGAGGCAAGCTGCAGCTATATTATAGTTGCAGCACAAATGGGTTGGCTCGAATGGAGAATGACCATGTTCTCACAGAATACCTGCTCAAAACAGCACCTTAATGCTGCTATATTTCATATGGTGAGTGTTGAATCTGAGACTCATTTCACAAGTAGGGACTTAGTAGTAGTTAGGGCTTTTGACTTAGTTCCGAAGTGATAAGATAGCACTATTTTTATGCTTTATCGAAGATAGGTGTATGTGTCTACTTACCATCGTGGATTGTTCTCATTTGCTATTACCTTTATTTGGTAAAAATATAAAATTGACACATATAAACTACTCTTTTTTAATTCATATCATTTTGTAAACCGGTCGGTATTTTAGGGGTTTGTTTTTATTATTTATATGATGATGTCGTATGACGAAACTGGTTTGTGACTTTTGACCGACCATAGCATCAGGAGATTATTTTAGTTTCCGCTTCCAAAAACTGTCCAAAAAGCAATATTCAGCGCCATCGTTTCCCGGTATCTCAAGTTTTCCGTTAAGTTGTTCTCGAATGTTTTCAACATAACTACGTCGTCGTCGCCGGACCGCTATGAAAAACGCGGCAAAGTCATCCTATACATATATTGTTACGATAGTCAGTAGCTAGATATTTCTTTTAACAGGTATAAAATTTTGCGCCGGCGAACGGAGGATTAATAATTTCGGAAAGGCAATAGAGAAGTCAAATCCGTCTAAAGCGGCGATCAATCAATCGATCAACGACATCTGAGAATATGAAAGGCTCCTATATAAGCATCGAAATCAAGTTCCAATACCGTAACTATGCATCACACGTCGTTTATGCAATCGGAAAACGTGACTTCTCCACCAGTTGTGAAGAGATGTTCTGGCCATATCGTCAAGATGCCGGTATATTTCAGTTGTGGGGGGAGTCGTGTGTCAGTTATAGACTTTTATCTATTATACTAGACCGGCAATTAAGAACGAAAACTGTCACAGCAGCGGGCGCATGCGGGTACTGTTACGTTAAATATGACACGCAGAAAAACAAGACGAAGCTCTGAGATAAGCGATTAGGTATGTGAGGAATCAACAGGTACATCGATCGTGGTCTTCATTCGATAAAAAGCGAATGACGAGTTTACCTACGCCTTTATTACTTTTGCGCGTACACGATTCCACGATAACAAAATCCTATAGATAAAATATTGTATTATATTGCTTAATGACCTTTCCTGATCAAAAAAAATTGTATATATGTGGAATAAATCACTGTACTCGGAATTCTTCGTATCGATTTTTACTTACATTTCTCCACACAAGTGAGGGTGACAAACGAAGATACCTCTCATTTGATGGTAAATGGATGCTGTAGTCAAGACACCTAAATCTATCCTCAATCAAGAAACAAAATGGATATTAATTTCATCTTAGTCTCCAGTTTTTACTAGTAAAGTCTCATCGCTCACGGAACACAGCAGCCGCTATTTCATGGGCGGCCTCTCGCAGGATGGAGTGAGGATCTGGTAAGATGCAGAAAGTTGATGGATGCAAGTAAGGGACCGTGCAAGTAGCATTCCATGGGGAAGAACCATGTTAAGCAATTAATGATAGATGGATAACGATCATTCTTCCGTGTATGTCGTAAGAGGCAAGAGAAGGATCTGATACAAGAGATGGGCAGAAGCATCTTTTAACAATAACTCAATATAATAAAAAGCTACGGTTGCCAAGTGTCTCCTTCGAGGCAATCTATAGAGGATGTATGGATTGTATGTAAGCATTGCATTTTCCCGTCGTGCCGACCGTATGGTAGCTTGAAGTGCTGCAACAATAATACAAGTTGAAGTGGCTCTATCACGTGTTCTACCTGCAGACACCACGGGATGTCGTGGAGTTGCGGACAACAGCCAGTGACAAACTAAAGTTTGGGATGAGACTTGCACTTTGTTCGTTAATGACATCCAATTTTGATGTAATTATACAGCTTTCAGTAAAATTTATCAACCGCTTAAATATCTGGCAACCCGAAAATAATAAACTTTTGAGGTGTAAAAGTGAAAAAAGTATTTTCTAGTAGAAATTTGTCCAAGAGAACAACATCTCATCTGCTAATAAATAATTCCAAATACAGAGTAAAAAAAATTGTTATTACCTAAGCTTTGTCTTTCATCAATCATTTGAATTTGTTCTTGTTCTATAGATAACAAATCCATATTTGCATCCGACACATCCGGGACAAGGCCTTCCAGCTCAAGATCTGATTCTGTAAGATAACACAAACTTACAAAGATAAATTTTCACTCTTGATTCTAAACTACTCGAAACAAAAATGAGGACCAACTCGTATATAAACATATTTAGGTATGTTGAGTTCTAAGCATTGCTATTTTGAAAATGAAATATATAAAATATAAAGTATACATTATATTAACGACGATTTTTAAAAGTGTTCAATTGTCAAATTTATTTGTAATGTAATCTCAAATGGCAGTGGAATTAGATATACAATACCTCAATATCCTCCTGTGAGTGTCGTAAGAAGCGATAGTGAGTAACTAACCAGGAGATGGGCAGCAGCATCTTTCTGATACCAAATTTTCAATAAAAAATGCGGTGCCAATCCGCTTGCCAAACGTGCCAACTATGGCAATATACACCTCAACGAAAAGTACAAAAAAATGGTCTCCAGTCCCCGATGGCACAACTATTCCTGTCTACGGTGGCAATCATGATAACAGCGGGGCAGGGCGGGGGCTAAGAATCTCTAGTGAAAATTCTTTTGCCATTGTAGAATACTCAACTTGGCAAAATTTAAAGCCCACCCTAAGAACCTGAAGATCCTGCTGGAAGAAGCAATAGTTGCGCTGGGATATTATAGCATTATCTGAGTTCCGAAGAGAGGGGGATGACACCGTAATTTGTTTGATGACAAAGCAACTTATTCTATCACCGAGGGAGGACGACCAACTGTCCTAGGGAGGTGTTTGATTTATCGTTCACAATTCACAAGTCTTGTTAACAACGTAAAGATTAGCGAGTGTGTACCTACCTAATACCCAGAATCTCCAAACGGTATTCGTTATAGGTCAAACAGTTTTTTTTAACTTTTATTATACACCTTACAATAACGGATAGAAAGGGCGAACTTAATGCCTAATGGCATTCTCTACCAAATAGAATATAGTTAGTAAAAATACACATACTTAATATAATATAGAATAAATAAGTCAGGCGGCATTATTCTTATAATAAAATTCTCGAATTAGTCTCTTAAAATAATTCTTCTTACTAGTTTTCTTGAAATCAACAGGCAAGGCATTCCATGGCAATATGGGCTGCACAGTACCTAAAAGAGGAATTAGAGAAACCACTCCCGTGTATATTTTACGCACCAATCTCGCTTTGCCGTGTAGTGGCGGTTGAGAATATCCACTACCCCATATCTTCCCGTGCGTGTCGTAAGAGGCGACAGAGGGAGACAAGCAGGAAATGGGCAGCAGCATCTTCCTGATAACAACTGTGATATAATAAAAAACTGCGGTTGCCAACTCGCTCGCCAAGCGTGGCAACTACGGCAAATATCCCCCCATGAATAACAACGCAAACAAACGGCACCCAGTCCCCGGCGGCCCCGCTATTCCTGGCTACGGTCCATGGTAACGGCGGGGCAGGGGGTGCTAAGAATCTCCGGTGGAGGTTCGGTTGCCACCTACGACGACTCGACCTGGCAACATATAACGCACGCACCCTGAGGACTGACGAGAAGATACTGGAGCTGGAAGAAGAGGTAGACAAGTTGCGCTGGCATATTATTGGATTATCCGAGGTCCGAAGAGAGAGTGTCCTCCACACGGCAATACTCGAGTCCGGCAACTTGTTCTATCACCGGGAGGGCGACCATCTGTCCAAGATTGGGAGTGTGTCGACGAGGGTCGCGTACCTGATACTCAGAATCACCAAACGGTATTCGCTGAAGGTCATACAGGTTTACGCAACAACCTCGGCACATCCCGATGAGGAGGTGGATGAAATGTATGAGGATATTTCCAGAGCCATGCATTCCTCCAAAACCCACTACACGGTGTTGATGGGAGATTTCAACGCAAAACTAGGCGCAAGAGAAAGCGGTGAGCTGAAGGTAGGGAAATTTGGAGTAGGGCAACGGAACCGAAGGGGCCAGCAGCTGGCCGACTTTATGGAGAAAGAGAGACTCTTTATGATGAACTCTTTCTTTCAGAAGCGGCCCCACAGGAAGTGGACCTGGTCGAGCCCCTACGGTTCGACAAAAAATGAGATTGACTTCATTATGACGACCAGACGCCAACTGTTCAGTGATGTCTCAGTGATCGCAAGGGTGAAAACTGGCAGCGATCACCGAATGGTTAGAGGCACACTGAACCCAAACCTTAAGTTGGAGAGGTCTCGTCTGATAAAGTCAACGCTCCGTCCCCCTCGTGCTCTAATCCAGAATCCCGAAACCTTTCAGCGCGAGTTACGTAACCGCTTTCAGTGCCTAGAAGATTGCAATGCAGTGGACGATATGAATGACAATCTTGTGGAAACTGTCCATGCGGTCGGAGCTAAGTTCTGCAAGACCCGCCGCAGAAGAACACAAAAACTCTCCGATCACACTCTTAATCTCATGGCTGTTAGACGGGAGATGAGGCTGCAATCGTCAACAGATTTGACAGCATACAGGCAACTGAACAGACAGATCTCCAAATGCATGCGGCGAGACTTACGCAACTTTAATACAACTCGTATTAAAGAAGCGATCGAGCGGAACCAGGGCTCCAAAGTCTTTGCCAGAGATATGTCTGAGATGAGATTTGATTGAGAAAGAGCCAACTGTCAAAGCTGAAGACTGAGTGTGGCAGCATCGTTTACGGGACACCTAAGATTTTGAGTGAGATTGAGAGGTTCTATGGGCAGCTGTACAAATCATCATTGGAGCCACACGCAAGTGTGGCAAATCTTATCCGACACTATTCCGATGATATCCCGGACGTCAGTCTGAGTGAGATTAGAATGGCTCTCCCGCACCTTAAAAACGGCAGAGCCCCAGGCAAGGATGGAATTACAGCGGAGCTTCTGAAAGCGGGTGGAACACCGGTACTTAAAGTCCTTCAGAAGCTCTTCAATTCCGTCCTTCATAGTGGCACTACTCCGGAGGCGTGGAGCAGAAGTGCGGTGGTCTTATTCTTAAAGAAAGGCGACAACGCCCTCTTGAAGAACTACAGACCGATATTTCTTCTGAGCCGCGTCTACGTGCTGTTTTCGAGAGTCATTACGAATCGTCTCGCACGCACACTCGACGACTTCCAGCCTCCCGAACAAACCGGTTTCCGAAAAGGCTTCAGTACCATAGACCACATACATACCCGGCGGCAGATTGACTATGAAAAAGCCTCTGATTCCATCGAAATTTGGGCGGTGCTACAGTCCCTTCAGCGGTGCCAAGTTGACTGTCGGTATATCGAAGTGCTGAATTGTTTATACAGTATAGCTACGATGGCTATCCGAGTACATAACCAGAGTTCTAAACCTGTCCAACGGCAGAGAGGAGTAAGACAGGGTGACGTTATATCCCCAAAACTCTTCACAGCTGCATTGGAAGAAGTTTTCGGGGAAAAGATATGGTATTAACATCAACGGCGAGTACATCACTCACCTTCGATTTGCCGACGATAAGTCCTTATGGCAGAATCGCTGAAGGACCTCAGCACTATGACCTCTATAGTGTATGCCAAAAGATAGATCCTAAAATCAACATAGACAAAACAAAGGCCATGTGCAACATCCATGTTACATTGATGCTGGTAGTTGTTGAGCGTATTATGCTCGAAGTTGTCAAAATAGGACAATTTGTCCGACTAGGTAAGTCCAACTTTGACCAATAGGTCAATCGAAGGATTCAACCATGAGTTCGGAAGATTATGACACGTCTTTCTATCACATATACTTAAAAACTTGAAAACATACGATACAAGCAGTGCGTGTTGGCAGTCATTACATCTGACATGTGAAGAGACATGATCTTTGACTACTGACCCTATGAGGTAGCTCAAAGTCACTCAGCAAACTATGGAGAGGGCTATGCTCAGAGTTTTTCTGCATGATAAACCTAGAAATGGGGATATCCACAGTAGAACCAGAGTATCCGACATAACCCAATGGATCAGTAAGCTGAAGAGCAATAAGCCGGCCATATAGCTTGAAGAACTGACAACCAATTAGGAAGAAAGGTTCTCGAGTGGTAGTTTCGTACCAATAAGCTAAATGTAGTGGGCTGCTGTTCCCCCTAGATGGAGTGATGATCTGGTTAGAGATGCAGGAAGTTGATGGATGCATGTGACTCAGGATTGTACTTAGTGGTATCTGTAATGGGGACAATGATGATTTGAAATTGATTATACCAATATTAAAGAGAACATCCAGGATGTCCAACAGTTGTTATAGGCAATATGCATACGGGTTAATAATGTTTATGTATGCAATAAAAATAATTTTAAAGATTTTATCATGTTTACCTTAATTTTTTTTATTTTCCAGGCATTACTGGTGTTTTTCAGCACTCATGATCAGAGGAGGATGACAGTGTTCGACATAAATTCATAGCGAACAAAAGCTACCTTCAATCCCCTTTGGCTACATTCGTTCACTGGTACGTAGATACTTCAATAATTTACACGCTCAGCTTTGGAAAAATTTAGTAGACTGTAGACAAGCTAAGGAGGCCCTACCTGAAATAAACAGTCGCCTAACCAAGCCTTGGCTAATGAGACTGAACAAGCCACAGATCAGGATAGTAACAAGTGCTATCACAGGACATGGCTCTTTTAACAAACATTTGTTCACCATAGGTGTTACTGTCAGCCCCCAGTGCAGGGCATGCATGGGAGAGGAAGAAATGGCGGCTCACGTGTTGCTGACATGTCCAGAAGTCGCTTCATACAGGGCTAAACATCTCGGCACGCCGGGATTGCTCCCCGAAGTTGCTTGCAACATCAAGGGACTGCTGGGGAGATATCATGGGGAGCTTCTTCGGGGAGATATCATGGCTCGAATAAGCATATTATTCCTGCCCACACGCAAAATACGCGCTTAGCCGTGGAGTTGCGGAAAACAGCCCATCGTAAACTAAACTAAACTAAAGCTACCTTCAACTTTCAAAGATTAATTCCTGATCCAATCTATGCAGAGTGATCTTACAATATCATTTGCTTGGATTTAGACTTAATTTTGTTAACAACAGGAAACCTGTGCAGATGGTAGCATCTAATCATCGTCTCTATTCAAATTAGGATGTTTTTTAATTTCAATAGCCTCTCTAATCATCCTTGGTAGGAATTGACCCAACATCTATCCATCAAATCTGACATAATAGTTGGGAAGATCCTGAACAAGTTAACATACTGCAGACTTCCCGAAACATTGGAAATAAAATAAGTTAAAATGAAAGTGATTCATATAATCAGTTTAATTCCATGTGAATTCGCATAAATTAAGCAACTCATAATATGTATGTAGTTTATAAAGATTTCTGAGGTGGACTAAGGTGTAAAAAAATAATTTGTATGAAAAATAATTTGTATGGTGACTTGGCTGGCACCCAGCCATTTCATATATAGGTTTCAATTGTATATTACAATAAAAATTTAAAGCATTTCATTCCTAACTACATCAAAAGATTCATTCATATGTTTGGTGACAGAGAATTCATAATTTAGTAAAACTAGTACAAAGAAAATAAAATAGTAAGAATGAACAGTTTTTAAAAACAAAAAATTACCTGCACTTTGTTTTATTTTTTTCACAAGCTCCAGCATAGGTGGTGTCAGTTTATAAGATATGCTTAATACCATTCCCAAAATGTATATTATTGCATAGCCACTAACATGTTTACAGATAAAAAAGATCAACCCAAAAATAATTTGCAGTAATAAAAATGCCTGCAAGTAAAATCATTTTAGTATGATTTTTTAACAATATACTATATATATTACATCATACGGTAACAGTTTTATCAAATAGTTAAATTAATAAAGGAAAAATCAATTAAGCAATTTAACAAACAATAACATACACTTTACAATATAAAAGAAATCTTAAAATATAACAATAAAAGTAATTAAAGAAATCTTTGCATATATTGGTACAGTCCCACAAATAAGCTCTAGGTAATGAATACATAAGATTGGCCACAGATTTATAAAGCTGCCAATTTCTCATTTTTTTAAACTTTTTTCTCTGCACTTCTTGAAGAAGTATTACATATATTAAGTAATATTAAGAGATAAAATGCAAGTAATAACTTAGTAAATATAATAAAGAATTACCTTAGTATGATTTTGTTCACGCAAATAGACATAATCAAGCCATCTACTATATAACCATTTACATAATTGTGCAGTGGCTTTTTTCAACTTGGTATTATCCTGACTAGTAATGCAATATCTATATTTTAGAGTAATTATTGGGTACTTCTGAGTTAAATGGTTCACTAATTACTCAGTAATGAATACATAAGATTGGCCACAGATTTATAAAGCTGCCAATATCTCATTTTTTTAAAGTAAAATTCTCTGCACTTCTTGAAGAAGTATTACATATATTAAGTAATATTAAGAGATAAAATGCAAGTAATAACTTAGTAAATATAATAAAGAATTACCTTAGTATGATTTTGTTCACGCAAATAGACATAATCAAGCCATCTACTATATAACTATTTACATAATTGTGCAGTGGCTTTTTTCAACTTGGTATTATCCTGACTAGTAATGCAATATCTATATTTTAGAGTAATTATTGGGTACTTCTGAGTTAAATGGTTCACTAATTACTCAGTAATGAATACATAAGATTGGCCACAGATTTATAAAGCTGCCAATATCTCATTTTTTTAAAGTAAAATTCTCTGCACTTCTTGAAGAAGTATTACATATATTAAGTAATATTAAGAGATAAAATGCAAGTAATAACTTAGTAAATATAAGAAAGAATTACCTTAGTATGATTTTGTTCACGCAAATAGACATAATCAAGCCATCTACTATATAACCATTTACATAATTGTGCAGTGGCTTTTTTCAACTTGGTATTATCCTGACTAGATAGCTTTTTTAAGCAAGTAGTTCTATGCTTATATTTCAACCAAGTTTCAAAAGCATCAATACTCAAAACTACTATGTAAAACTTGAAAATAAATTGTAATAAATTTATTTCTTGATGCGCACAGATCCTATGAAAAAAAACTCGTTACAATATGTAACTTTAATAATTAATAAAGGTGTAAAATTGAATAACAACAATACTTACAAAACAAATAAATGAAGTAAAACTATAAACATAAGAGATAGCCATATTTTTTTCCAAAATAAAATATCTTCGCCAACGCCAACAAAAATGTGGAAAAAAAGAGAGGATTGATTTTTATTTCTTTCGGCACATATGGTGTTACTCAATTTCAATTTTCTTTTGATTAATGCAAACATATTGATTAATTATATTAACAAAAACATATGTACTCGTATTAAAAAAGTGCAGAATCAGTATGTCAGTATGTCACTGCATTTTTTTACTTACAACCACTACAAATACGAAACATTTCGCGCAAAAATCAAAGCAATTTTTTTTTATTTGTCTCCAACAATTAGAAGTATCTTTGACAGCTGTCACATTTATTGTTTATTGCATGTCATAGAGATAATAATACCTACAACACGTACGAATTAACTTGAGACTCCGCTGGAATGCGACCCCCTTCCCGACTCCCCGCACCGCGTCCCACGCTGGCAGTGCGCGCTCAGTACCGATAGCATTTTTGTTACGGATACGCGTCTCGACTCTAGTTCGATATTTTTGATAATTGTTTGTTATTTGGTTTGGACTTTTGTTTGTTTTTGTTATACTTGAACGTTATTTTATCTGTTTGTTGTTAATTGCGTTGTTTTATTGTTAAGTTTGGACGTTGTGTTGTGCCGTTTTCTTATGACGCTTAGGAGTTACTCCGCCTTTTTTATTTTTAAAAAAAGATGGGAGGAAAGACAATACATAGCCAAGCAATAAGGTCGCCTGTTATGCTTTGTATTTTTATTGTGTACGAATCTGTAACACTTTTTATAGTGCAATAAAATGTATAATAAATAAATTAATAATATAAATGAGAAAGTGTGTATGTTTATTTCCTTGTCCTTCCTTGACGCGTTAACTAAAAATAATATTATATATATTATAAAAAATAAATATTTAAAATATATAAAAATGGCAACAGTATATCACTTATTACTTCACCCCTTGCCAGAACATTTTAATTTATTTTTATTAATAATCTCATGCAAATCTCAAAAATTTCAAATAAAAAAATATTACGACGCATTATTTTGCACACCGTACATTGACAATTACGTCATCGGCCCAGGTCTCAAGTTAATTCGTACGAGTTATATATGGAGGCGCCGTATTCAACTATAGAAATAATAGTTATACAAGTATCTATAACATCGACACACACTTGTCAAAAATACTTTTGTTTCTTTTTAACAAAGCAGTAGCATCATTAGAAAAGGGAGACAACAACAGTTTGTCAATTGCTTATTTTGACAACACGTCGCCATGTTAAGTGCTGAGTTTTGTGGTAGATCTGCTGTCAAACTGTTGAATGCTAAAAGTTTTTTTGTTGTGTAGTGCAGTGCCTTAATATTATCTTATAGTAGGTGTATCTTCTATTTACATTTTATTATGTTACTAGATAACCACCTAAATTTGATTTGATTGTAACTCTTAATTGAGAGGCATTTCTGAGTTTTTTGCAAAACTACCGTACGGCAATTGATTTTCAAATTAAAATAATTTTGTGAAGCATAATTAAATCACGTCACGTGTTATAAATAATAATAATAGTATAGAATATAATATTTGTGATGAATTATGTGCAGATAAATTAATAATAAATATGTATTGATTTTTAAAACAGTTTATTTCATTTTTACTCAACTAATCATTATTATTTTACATTAATAATATGAGATCTGGGATCACCATCCCAGTAATACTATAAACACAAAAGAAGGATTTAATTTCTATCTACACAAAAGCCATAAATCTGTCGGTCACATTTATTCGCTAGATAAGTTATTTGAAGATTGAAAATTCAGCCCTGTATCTATGTAAATACCTACAAAATAAAGTGTAATAAGCAACAAATCCAATTATGTAAAATGAGAAAAAAAAAATCATATTAGTTAAAATATCGATATCAGCTGCGCATATTGCAGAGTTACAACCCTATAAAAGGCGGCCATTTTGTGTGCTAGATTTTTGTAGGTAGTCACGCTAATTTTGTAGATATGCCCAGTCCATATACTTCTGCGTGTGGTGGTTTTAGGTTTCTCACTTTGCGTAGACTAGGGTATGTTCCGAAATACAACCCAGTGTACTGTTCAATGCAAATGACGTCAGAATCGACGCTATACTGGTGATTCGTTCCAAAACATAGGACAGTATATGACGTCATACATTTACGCCATATTGGAAAAGTATTGGCGATTATTTTGTCATTTTGTGCTCCGAAATCATTATATCTTCTTAATGGGGATACCAGCAATTATTCTATAATTTTTTGTATATGAATAAATAAAAACAAATTCTGGGATGCTTCATTCAGTGCACACACAATTAAAAATTGTTTTATTGTGGCCGGATATCCGACGCAATATGGCGGCGGCACGCCAGTACAATATAGTGTCAATTGATGACGTCATTCGCATCCGACAGTGTACTGTGTTGTATTTCGGAACATACCTCATGATTCTCTGTCTACATTTCTCTGTCCACGGGTGGTTTATTGGACTAGGCAACTAGGCATTCCAACTAGCGAAGGGTCAACTCGAGTTACGCTTAACTCGAAATGGATCTCCCTAACTCGAGTTTGGACTGGCTGTACACGAACGAATCAAGCGAGCTAGTGAAAGAGTAATGGACGCCACACACGGTCAGTTAAAATAATTAGTTGAACTGACTTACATCCAAAAACTGACCGTGAGTGTGGAATCTTAAGTTGAAATTTTCAACTGACAACAATCCACGGATTTTTTCGGTCGCAGTGTCAGTTGAAACTGCTCAGTCGACCTGACGTAAATCCAAAAACTGATGATGGCACTCCACGGAGTTTTCCGGGCGCGCCGTAATCCGCTGGCTTCAGTTCGTTTTAATTACTGGTAAGTACCTACTTTCTTAGTAGCTACATACATTATTTATATGCTATTTAGATTCTTATTATTTTATATATTTATAGAATTTGGTTTGACGGAGGATGAAGACTACGGTGACTGTGATGATGTCACCTTCCTTATGATTGTCTCTGAAAATGGGTAAAGAATCTTAGTAATGCTACGTAGAACCATCGTGTTTTTTTCAACTCATTTTCAAAAAGGTTCATGAAGACCTAGATGACTATGATGATATCACCTAGCTGATGGTGGACTCCGAAGGTGGGCTTAGGATAACAGTGACGCCACTAGATAGGACGATCGTGTTGGAACTCATTTGAAAGGGCGCATTATGACCTAGGTGACTATTGTGATCTCACGTTACTGATGGTGCAATTTAAAGGTATGTATAGGATCTGTGACAGCACTATTTTTATATTTTTATTATTATTAATTGATAGGAGTAGTCGGGGGGTTTTCATGCTGGTCTACCTTTCCGGTGATCCTGTTATGGAATACGGGTACGCGACCCCGGCTCCCCGAGCTACTGTTATTCTCATATCTTTCCTGCCGAGATAACAGTATCCTTACACCTACGCTCCTACCCCCAACCTTCTTTTTCCTTTTCCCAAAATGGTAGCTTCCTCTACCAACAATAGCATACCCAAAGAGGGTTGGTGTCAGGCAGGCGGCCGACTGTAAAACTTTTGCCAAATCCCATGCAGTAAACCTATGAATAGTACGGGTTGTGGGATATACATATGACAGGGCTAGGGCATACCCCGCAGCACCCGGCTCCTGTGGGAAGTGGGCAAGGGTTGTCGCACCTTACGGAGCGGGTGCGACGTAAGAGGCGAGCCCGGAGAGAGAAGAATGTCAGAGTGAGGTTTGCAAGCTGGAATATAGGTACGATGACTGGAAGAGGAAGAGAGTTAGCAGATGTTTTGAAACGACGAAGAGTGAATGTTGCCTGTTTGCAGGAAACAAAATGGAAGGGCAATAAAGCAAGAGAGATTGGGGAAGGATACAAGTTTTATTATTGTGGAAGTGACGGGAAGCGAAATGGAGTAGGAGTTGTGTTAGATAGTGGAATGAAAGAACGAGTGACAGATGTGAAAAGAGTAAATGACAGAATGATAGTTGTTAAATTAATGATTGAAAACAAAGTAGTGAATGTTGTGTGTATGCTCCGCAAACAGGCTGTGAAAGAGAAGTTTTGGGAGGAATTTGATTGCATGATGATGGGAATACCTGAGAGTGAGGATGTTTATATGGGAGGAGATTTTAATGGACATGTAGGGAGAGTGAATGACGGGTATGAAAGAGTACACGGTGGAAGGGGGTACGGAGTGCGGAACCGTGAGGGGAAGTTCTTCTGCAAGCAGCATGTGCTTTCGACCTGGCTGTAGTAAACACGTGGTTCCAAAAACGAGATCAGCATCTTGTTACTTATAAAAGTGGCCACCACGCGACACAGATCGACTATCTTCTGATAAGACGGAACCAAATCAAGAGTGTAAAAAACTGCAAAGTGTTTCCAGGTGAAGACTTAGTATCCCAGCACCGAATTCTGCTGGCTGACATCTGCTTAACTGTTCGCCTCAACAAACGTAAGGATCGTCCCCCACCCAAAATAAAGTGGCATTTGTTGCATAAAGAGGAGTATGCAAGTGAATTTAGAGAGCTAGTTGTAAGCAAGATGATAGAGATGGGTGATATGGAAGGAATGAGTGTGAATGAGTGCTGGAAGGAAATGGCTGATTGTATCCGAAGTGTGGCAAGGAAGGTGTTAGGAGAAAAAAAAGGGAAGCGTATGATAGATAAGGATGGGTGGTGGTGGAGTGAAAGTATTAGAGAAGTTTTGAGAGAAAAGAAAAATGCCCTTAAAGAATGGCAGAGCGTAGAAGACCAGAATGAATCCATAAAAGAAAGTAAGAGAGGGGCGTATAAAGAATGTAAGAAGAGAGCGAAGAAGGAAGTTGCTATTTGTAGGGCAGAGGCGCAAGATAAATTATATCGGTTCCTTGAAAGCCCCGAAGGTCAAAAACGACTTTTTCAAATTGCAAGAGCGAGAGAAAGGAATGGAAGAGATGTTTCACATGTAAAATGTATAAAAGATGATTCTGGAAGGATTTTGACTGACGATGAAAGTATAAAGAAGCGATGGAAGGAGTATTTTGAGAAATTGATGAATGAGGAGAATGAATGGAATGGTATGCTTGAAAACCCACCAGTGAATATGGGCTTAGTGAGAAAAATTAGTGTGGAAGAAGTAAAAATGGCTGTTAGGAATATGAAGAATGGGAAGGCAGTCGGCCCAGATGGAATACCGGTAGAAGTGTGGAAGTTGCTGAGTGCGGATGGATGGAATTGGTTGAGTTTATTTTTCGGTCAATTGTTGCAGGAAGAACAAATACCTGAGGAATGGTGCAGTAGTATACTGGTGCCCATTTTTAAAAACAAAGGAGATGTTCAAAACTGCAGCAGTTACCGGGGAATAAAACTCATGTCACTTACGATGAAAGTCTGGGAAAGAATAATAGAGAGAAGAATGAGAGAAGAGTGTGAGATAACACAAAACCAGTTCGGATTCATGCCCGGTCGAGGTACGACAGATGCCATTTTCGCATTACGCCAATTGTGCGAAAAGTACAAGCGCGTGCATAAAAATCTGCACATGGTTTTTGTCGACCTTGAAAAGGCGTACGATCGGGTTCTCCGTGAGGTTTTGTGGTGGGCGTTAAAGAGGAAAGGTATGCCTGGGAAGTATGTGAGGTTAGTCCGTGCTATGTACAGAGCATCCCGTACATGTGTACGATCTGCCGCGGGAATTACTTATTATATTTTTATCGCGTTAAATTACTTATTATATTTGCTGCGTCTCTAGCCATTGAAGTTTCCCGTTAGTGTAGCACCAGCATTAGCGCGTTCGCTCGATGGTCGACGCAGGGGCGGGGTGAACCGGGGGTTCGGAGTTCGGGAGCGGGGTCGCGCGGTGGGTTAAGAGTTAAAATATGAATATCGACCGTCGATATTTTTTTTTTTCAAAAAAAAGTTTTAATTTTTTATTTTGTCTCGTAAATCATTTAATCTACTACTACCCAATTTTCTGTACTTTATTTTATTATTATTTTTTTTTAAATAAAGCCGATATATCGATATGGTTACGCGGAAATGATTTGTGTATTTTAATTTTGTTCGAGGGTATATTTGCCAAGTGTTTGTCCTTTCTTTAACCTTATGTCCCTTCCGTACACACTGAAAGGGGAAAGGGGGGGTGACTAGAAGGTGACGCGATTCTTTCGACCAATGAAACGCGCGCTCCACCGAGGTGAATTCGTGGGAAAGCCGAGCCAATAAAGGCTCGCGCGCGGCCCTCGAGCGCTCTCTTGCCCTCGCGCCACTAGTCTGAAGCTACATTACACTTAAAACTCTTTACGCCAAGAGGGACGTACTTTTTTCACGTATACAATACATAAGTGATCACATAAAAAATATTAACGTAGATTCAGTGCGGGAAACGTTTTTATGTGAAATTGAAACAGTGGACTATTTGAGATCGGATTACGAAAATATATTAGACAAAATTAATAGTTTAGAATTATACAAATCGACCCTAAGTATACAGTGAACTATCAATCACTTTTATCATTTGAAGATATTGTTACGAGCTTGAGGTTCGTGACAATAAAAATTGCCGATAAAATTAGAGCGCGGCGTAACAATATGTTGTGTCGCATAAAAAGGACGGCAAAGCTCTTACAGTCTCCAGCCCAGAGCGAAGCAAACAGGTACGCCCACGTGAATCACTTAGATTGCCCCCATAGATATTCCTGTATTCAATGGAGATATTAAAACTTGGCCGTTGTTTCTTAATAGCTTTCAAAACACTATACATAACAATCCATCGTTATCGGACGCTGAAAGATTGTATTATTTAATTAGTAAATTGAGTGGTAGGGCACAGTCCATTTGTTCGGGTTTCACATCTACAGCAAACAATTATTCGTTAATTTTCGAAACAATTAAAAACAAATATAAAGATAAGCGAATGTTAGCCTCTTCATATCTAGACCAGATATTCGACCTTAAAGCTATATCATCCGCGAACTTCACTGGCTCAGAGCAGTTTTTGGAAAAATTCGTAGCATCGGTAGCTGCGCTCAAGAACCTGAAATTTAATGACCTTATGTACGTTGTGTTTCTACATATCGCCTTAAAGAAGCTAGACTCGGACACCGTGCGTGCGTTTGAAATGGAACATCGTTGCTCTGAGTTAACGTCATTCGGCTCCATAGCATCCTTTGTACGAGATCAAATTAAAGTGATACAGCGTTTCTCGAATGTCAAACAAGAAGTTAAGAAATGTGTCGAGCGCAAATCGATCTCAACAACTAGGACCGCTGGGTCTCTGACGTACGTAACCGCTGCGCCTACATCGCCTCGTAGCGCCTGTGTTCTATGTAAGAATAAACAACACGGTAATTTGTATAATTGTGCGACCTTCCGTAAACATTCACCCAGCGAACTTTATGGAATAGTAAAGACGAACAACTTAAGTTTAAATTGCCTAAGCGATAGACATTTAGTTGCTAAATGCAATTCTAGTTCCGTGTGTAACAAGTGCGCCAGCAGACATCACACGTTATTACATTTCGAAGGTGGCAACATATTCACGTCGAGTAAATCGGACAAGGAAACTACACATACTAAAGTTGACGCTTCTAACGATCGACCGGGTGACGTTGCCCTGTGCTCACTGTAGAATACGGGAACGTAGTCTTCTTTCACCGTGTTGCTGGGTACAGCCCGTATCGTAGGTAGGGATTCGCATGGAAACGAACAAAGTGTTCGTGCATTGCTAGACAGCGGATCACAGAGTAGCTTCATAACGCGACAATGTTGCCAGCGTTTAGGATTGCTAATAAATAAGACACCTTCATGTCCCGTAGTCAGAGGTATTGGAGGTACTAATAAAAATACCCAGGGCTCTATAAATTTGAAATTTTATTCTCAGCGTAGTATTAAATTTAATATAAATGCATTAGTAGTAGAGATATCAACATAAATACTTTAATAAGAAATAATGTGACCAACAACTTACTAGATATTCTCCAAAATTATAACCTCACTCAGCATATCACGGAACCCACTAGAGACCATGTATTGACCATATATTTAGTAATATTAAAGGTGCAACTGGACTTAACCTCCCTCTCTATTTATCGCACCACGATACTGCGCAAATTCTTGGTTTTAGTACTACATCAAAGACTACTGCCCCAAAAACCTTATACACCTATAGGATAGAATACTCTTCTGAAAATATAGAGAAGTTTAAAAAATATTTTGCGTGCCTTTCCTTTTCCGATGTTTACAGCGAAACAGAACCTAATGCTGCGTTTAATAAATTTCGTGATTGGCTATGCCTTCTTAACAAACTCTGCTTCCCTTATAAAAAAAGTTAGACTTTCTTCAAAATCCTATTTAAAATGGATTTCTAATGGAATTAGGAATAGCTGCGCGAAAAATAGAGTCCTAAGAAAAAACTATTTTAGGAGAAAAACTCCTCAAAATAAACACAAATATAAAGTTTACTCAAAACTACTTAAAAATGCATACTATGTTCTAAAAAAATAACTAATAATAAATATTTCATAAACAGCAAAAATACCTGCAAAGCTCCTTGGAAGGTCATACAGGATGAAGTAGATACCAAGCCGCAATATAATAATCACATTGACTTTATTGAATATGACAACAAATTTATTACTATTCCTACACAAATCGCAAATACTTTTAATAATTTGATCATTGAATTGACAAACAAAGATATCCAAAATAATATACCATAAAATAAATCCAATCTAATCTTAAATAATTCTATTTATCTTCACCCTGCTGACGAATTTGATATAAATAAAGTAATAATGACCTTGAATAATAGTGACTCAGAAGGGTATGACGGCATTTGTACCAAAGTAATTAAGGCCTGCAACAAAGAAATAGGTAGGGTTTTGGCATTTTTAATAAACTTATCAATAATCTCCGGTATCTTCCCTGATAAACTTAAATTTTCTTTGATTGAATTGATTTTTTTGTATTTTTTGAACCTTAAGTAAGCCTTTTACTTTGTTCAAAAAAGACAAAAAATCAATTTTGAACAATTACCGTCCTATTGCGCTCGTGCCAATTTTGTCAAAAGTATATGAAAAAATTATGCATACTAAACTCACATCATTCTTTGACAAGTATCATGTCCTGAATCCCACTCAGTATGGGTTCCAAAGGGGAAAATATACTACACATGCTGTTTTCGATATGGTAAATGAGACTCTAACATACCTTAATGGTAATAATTATACAACTGCTCTCTTCTTTGACACGTCGAAGGCTTTCGATTTTGTTTCACATAATTCATTACTGGTAAAATTGGAAAAATGTGGCATTAGAGGCACTGCTTTAAGTTGGTTTAAAAGTTACTTGCAAAGCAAAATAGACGTCAATCTGTTGAAATAAGCAAACGAGACTGCAATCATGTGGTCCTAAATCACAAATCAGATTTTAAAGAAAACAAATATGGAGTTCCACGGGGTAGCGTTTTGGGACCACTGTTGTTCTTAGTATATATTAATAATCTTCCGGATGTAACTAAACACAAATGCATTTTACTTGCTGACAACATATCTGTAATAGTTAAAACAGATGGTAAACAATCACTTAAAGATTACATTAATGATATTAACAGTACAGTAAAAACAATAATAGAATGGCTAAAAAATAACAACCTACTTGTAAATCTTGACAAAACTTATTTTATAAATTTCAATGACATATTATACCAGACAATGAACATTAATTTTGAAGGACAAACACTAAAAAGTACAAATATGACAAAATTCCTAGGTATATGGATTGATCAAAAACTAAATTGGAAATGTCAAGTTGAACATGTATGTAAAAAAGTAAATAGATTTTCGTACGCACTTTATAAACTAAGCAAAGTAGCCATAAAAAATACAGCACTTATTGCGTACTTTGCATATGTGGAACCCGTACTGCGATACAGGCTTATTATATGGGGCAATAGCACAGATGCAAAAAAGGCATTCATTGCCCAAAACAAATGTATTAGAGCAATATGTGGCACTGCACCTGATGAACCTTGCAGGCCGCTATTTGTGTCTCTAAAAATACTACCACTTCCATGCTTGTACATTTTTGAAATTGCAAAGTTTGTAAAACAAAGCATGTAATATTTCAGACAAGCAAAAGAGATTTATACGCAAAATACCAGAAATGGCAATAGACTTGCTGCTGAAATAATACCCAAGAGTGCTCGGTTTAAAAAAAAATTGCTACTGGATGTGTATGCTCATATTTAATAGAATACCCCAAAAATATCAAAGACTTGCCCCTTAATAGATTTAAAGGCGCCTTTTACAGGTGGCTAAATGATCATTTTATATAATGTGAATGACTACCTAAATTTGACATGATGTGACACAACAGTAGTTATATATTTTTAATTGCATTTTGAATTTTAATTATTTTTAAATTTGTATGTATTGGTATTATGTATTGGTAATTTGTAAACGATGACTATTTTATGATGAATATTTTAATTGAATTCGCTATTTTAATACAGTAAACTTAATTATAAAAAATGTATTTGCATGCTGTCCGTAGATGGCTGAAAAAGCTGTACTATACTTTATAATAACCACCTTAATGTAACCTTTTTCAAAGCAAATAAATCTTCATTTCATTTCATTTCATTGTAGATAAAGTCACCGAGCGTCTGCCAACCGTTTCGGTCGACACCTCAGCAATGATTGATTTTCAGAATTTCACTGGCAGACGATACTTACGCTGTCCCCGGAGATATAGACATGCTCATTGGAGCATCGGTTTTCATTCATCTTTTGTTACACAATAAGGTCAGGGGCAACCCTCGTATACCACGCCTTACGCACTGGAGACCGTCTTGGGCTACGTCATCGTTGGTTCCGCCCCTATCATGGATAATATTTCGGCAACATCTTATTGTTGTATGGCTGTCGAACCGCTCGAGTCTTTAGTTCGTAAATTTTGGGAGATGGAGGAGGTGAACGTTCCACCTATAGTTAACCCAGATGATAGATGAAATTTACGTCCGCACGACCATTCGTGATCGCGACGGTCGATATAGTGTAACGCTACCCTTTAAAGGGAGTATTTTGTCTCTCGGTGACTCGCGTCAAATGGCGGAAAACCTTTTTTATTGTTTGGAGCGCAGGATGCTCGCTTCGCCCAGATTGAAATAAGCTTATGACGGTGTCATTAATGAATATATAAGAGGGGGTTACATATCACTTGCGACTCCAAAATTAGATAACTACGAAGACACGCCGTCGTATTTCATACCGCATCACGGTGTCATTAACGAAGACAAACTTACGTCCAAGTTACGTGTAGTGCTCGATGCTAGTGCTAGAACTAGCACCTAACCTTTCTCTTAAACATATTCTCTATAGTGGGAAAAATTTGCAGGGCAACTTATTTAATATAATAGCAAATTTTCGTTTGTTTAGTGTAGCATTATCCGCCGATATTCGCCAAATGTTTCTTGGCATAGGAGTCCGTGAATGCGACCGTCGATTTCAACGCATTTTAATATCGCTTTCACCCAAAGGAACCTCTGATGGTGTTTGAATTTAATCGCGTTTGTTTTGGTTTAAAGTCGAGCCCATTTCATGCGCTACGTACGGTGAAACAGCTCGCCTCTGATGAGGGTCCCTTTTATCCTAAGGCTAAGAGGGCAATTGAGAGTGGTTTATAAATGGATGATTTTGTGTACTCGGTCTGTAGCGTAGTGGAGGCCATCCTAACCTAAGGTTATAAAGCTCATGAAATCGGGTCAATTCGATCTCGTCAAGTGGACTAGTAATTCGCGTACAGTTTTGGATACAATGCCACTATCACACCGCCTTTCGGCGATAAAGGAATTCGACATTTTTGATACGCGTAAGGTGCTCGGTTTGTGTTGGTCACGGGAGTCTGACGTGTTTAGCCTTAAGGTAAACCCGTCCGCAGAAACGTGCACAAAGCGCACAATGCTGTGATGCGTTGCTAGATTATGGTATGTCGTGGGTTTCGTAGCCCCGGTGGTGCTATATGCTAAGCTTTTGATTAAACAACTTTGGTTATGTGAATGCGATTGGGATGACCCGCCGCCTGATAGCATTGTTCGTTCGTGGCTACGTTTTAGAGAGGAACTTCCTTTACTAAGCAAATTTAAAATACCACGTCATATAAACTTCGATAGAAATAGCGTCATCAATGTCGTTGAGTTTGCAGACGCTAGCGAGAAGGCTTACGGGGGCGTTGTATATTTTCACGTCCAGAATAATGGTAGAAATTCGATAAGCCTCATTAGCTCTAAGTCAAGGGTCTCCCCCGGTAAGGTTGTCTCTCTCGCACACTTAGAGCTTTGCGCGATATTAGTCGAGTTAGGATCACGGAACTTTTATTACGTGTCCGGTACGGAAAACCCTGCCGATTGTCTATCCCGTTGACTCACTCCAATGTAAATAATGGACCACCCGCTTTGGTTCCACGGATCTTCTTGGGTTCACTTGGAACCCTCGCAGTGGCCAATAACTGATTTCGACCCTTCGTCAGTGTCCCAAGCACCGGAAGAGAAAAGGCACGCTCTGGTTGCGAACGTTTCGAGTGAGGTTTCTCCAATCATTGCCTTGGCGAACCGTTTATCCTCTTGGTCGAAATTATTGCATATCGTGATTTACGTTTGTCAATTCGCGAAGCTTCTACCGCGACGTTTGTACATCGTAGCGTCCGATTACAGCTATGCCGAGTTGCTAGTATTGCGTGAACTTCAACGTGCGCATTTTCCGATGAAATTACAAGATTATAATCGAATAGAACTTGTAGTCGCGCTTTTCAACGCCTTAAGCCATTTTTACAAGATGGAATCGTTACGGTAGGTGGGCGCTTGTCTAACTTGCAGTTGAGTTTCGATCAACGGCACCCTATAGTTATCGTGAATTTATTAGTTGATTACCACCATAAATTGAATTCTCACGCTGACCTCGACTTGTTGATATCAATCTTGCGTCAGAATTATTAGATTCTTTCTGCACGTAATTTAATCCGCAATCGGGTGCACAGATGTATGGCTTGCTTTCGAGTACTTACGAATGAAAAGACAACCTGGTATATTGTTCCACTATCACTTTTACAACCTAAAACACTATATCGCACCATGTTTTTAAAAAATAATCAAACTTTTTTTTTTACAAAGTAATGTTGCAAAATAGTGCTAACCTTGAAGAACGTGGCAAGCTCCGCGAAACAAAAAATCTCATCGTTCTATTTCATTTCTTTACATGACATCTGCGTAAGTTACTCCTTCTCTTGTGTGACTGCGACAAAAGATTTACGCCAAAATTTGTGACAAAATTTGTCATACTCTGTCTGCGCCTTGCTACCTATCTACATATCGCTGCTTTGGAAGAATAGCGTATTATTACCAAATACTACAAAATTAAGTTTTCTATAACATTCAACGTAAAATGATCTGTTTTGTATACACAATTCAGATCATATTTCTATAACAACATTTACGGCCGTGGCGCCACCGAGAGACTATATACTATTGGTCAGTTTTGGCAGCCATTTTTTATAGACAGCGTTGTATCGCCAGTTGCAACTTGTCCTTAGAAGTAAACACTCGGTTGATTTTCTGAAATATGGTCATATTACAAAATAATACAAACTTTGAGTGCGCATTTATCTAGAACACTGCATTACTTCGAGATGTGACATTATTGTTTAAAAAAATCTACAAGAACCTTTAGACACTTCTCATAAACAAAGTATCATTTGGGGTTACTACGTTGTTCTCCAAAAAGTAAGTATAACTTAAATGTATTAAAATTAGATATTACTGTTTATAATAAAAAATTTGAAAGTTGAAGAATGCGGATTAGGAATGGGTGAGTTAACCGTCAAATGCCTTTTGTACGCCGATGATCAAGTTATTCTTGCGCCGTCGGCGGCCGAGTTGCAAATGATGGTTACATTAATGAACAGATCATTAATAGAAAGGGGTATGAAAATAAACGCAAGTAAGACGAAGGTTATGGTTTTTGAAAGAGAAGAAAGTAAAACGACATGTGAAATAAGAATAGAAGGGGAGTTGATCGAGCATGTGGATGAATTTGAATATTTGGGCTGCGTATTTAGCAGGTATGGGAGATATGATAAGGATATAGAACGACGAGTGAGTGCGGGAAATAGAGTAAATGGGGCCCTGCACTCTATTGTGAAGAGTCAAAATGTGTCGAAAAGGGCACGTATGGCAATTCACAATGCTGTGTTGGTCCCTACTTTAACGTATGGTAGTGAAAGTTGGGTGTGGCAGAAGAAGCTTGAGAGTAGAATGAACGCAGTAGAAATGCGGTCGTTAAGGATTATGTTAGGGCTGAATCTGAATGACAGGGTAAGAAATTGTGTAATAAGAGAAGAGTGTGGTTTGCAAGATGATGTTGTGACCAGGATTAAGAAAGAAATGCTTCGGTGGTTTGGTCATGTGGAAAGAATGAATGAGGAAAGAGTGACAAAGAAAATTTACGTTGCAGAAGTGAATGGCAGATTCGGAAAGGGACGTCCTAGGCGAAAATTTATCGACCAAATTGGCGATTTATTGAAAACGGGCCAAATTGGGAGCACCCTTAACCGACGAGCATGTATGCGTAGGTGTATGGATGTGAAGGAGGCAAGAGAGGTGTGTCAGGATCGTGCCAAATGGAAGTCTGTAGTCTCTGCTTACCCCTCTGGGTGACAGGCGTGAGTGTTTATGTATATATGTATGTATAATAAAAAATACGGTCGATAGTATTTGTACAATTAAAATTAAAACGTTTTTCTAGATAACTTATTTCGTGATTGCAATAGTATTTTTCGTAATAAGACTTTATCTGTTCAACAACCTTTCGTATTTTTGTACTTGACACAGTATTTCAGATAAAAAGCAACTCGAAAACGCATTTAATTTTTCTAAAATGTCAGATACGAGTACCTACCTAGTTAGGTAGGTACTCGTATCTGACATGACATCGTAATGAGCTTACGGAACCTAATATTTTAGTAGGTACCTAGTATTCTTTTTACTTATCGACTCTATTATTCTAGGTAGCTATAACCTAGGTACCTGGATTCTACTACTACGTTACTTAGGTACTTTATAAAAAGTAGGTATTCTAGGTAGGTACGTAGATAGGTACCTATACCTAGAATCTAGGTCCGATAGGAATCAGAATCAGATAATTGTGTGAAAGTGCGGGTATATACCTACCTAACTTTTAATTGTTTTTATTTTTTATTTTAGTGGCAAACCGACGGACACTAAAGCTGTTCCGGAACATCAATGTCCCGTTGAGTATCAAGGGAATAAAAGAAGTGGTACGTACTTTTACATGAAGTGTAGGTAGTTGGATTTTTTGATTTTATAATAATAATAATATTTATTACCAATTACTATCGAGAAGAATATTATTTTAAACTTTTTGATTCATGTTTCATTGAAATCTTTTTCATTTCATGTTTTGTTTATGATACAGGACAATCAAGCAGAGGACAGAATAGGTCAAACGGAACACGCGATACTATCTTCTTTACCGTCTGAAAACAACAAGCTTCTAGATGCAGAACCAGGAAGTACATGACTATTGTTCAGATGACAGCGTTAAGGACCCAAATTACGTAAATACTGATGACTATTATTCCGATTCTGATCATAGTGACTTCAATAATAAGAAACACGTAAAGCGATTTGACATGAAACATCGATCCCATGCTTTCAGTTGCAACTAAAAATTCAAGTTCAAGTCAAACGGCGTACTAAACGCCCAATTCTCACCAAAAAATTGATTATTCAAACAAGCCCAAACCAGGTCCTTCAAAAATATCGTATATACCAACGAGTAGTTTATCTAGCTCAAGCTCTTCTTCGAACTCTTTTGACAGTTAATCATCGTCCAGCGATTCTTCAGACATGGAAGAGGATGTAAAAAGAGTTGAGGAACAAGTTACAGAACCAGATACAGAAAAAAATACAGAAATGTATAGAGAACCAGATAGAGAACAAGATTTAGAACAAGTTACGGAACAAGAAATAGAAAAAAATACAGAAAAGAATATAGAAATGGATAGAGAACCAGAGAGAGAACAAGTTACAGAACAAGAAACAGAACAGAATATAAAAATGAATGGAGAACCAGATAGAGAACAAGATGTAGAACAAATTACAGAACAAGAAACAGAAAAAGGTACAGAAAAAGATGCAGAAAAAAATACAGTACCAAATACAGAGCCTTCGAAAAAAATTGGACGTAAACGTAATACGTAAATAAAAAAAAAAAAACAAAGTAATTCCCGAGAGATAATTGAAAACGCCATGCGGAGATAAATGCAAATTTAAGTGTAAGGAAAACATTACAGAATTACAGAGAAAAATGATATTTTAAAACTACTGGGATATGGGGGACTTGGAACAGCAGCGAGAATATATTATGCGACATATTTCCGTTATCAAACCGAGGTACTAGTATAAAGTACACAACAGTAATCGAGGAAATAATTTTGCTTTTTATCTTTCAATAGGGGATAATAAACTTCGAGTTTGTAAAACTTATTTCAAAGCCACTCTTGATATTAACGACAGGGTTATTAAGACTGTTAACGATAAAACGTCAGACATGGCTATTTAAAAGCAAGATCGTCGAGGCAAACACGAGAACCATGCTCATCTTGATCCTTTGGTAAAAGATAGCATAAGAAAACACTTAGATTCTATCCCGAAAGTTGATAGTCATTACTGCAGAGAAGATACCAAGCGAACATGCATTGAAGGCGGCAAGACTGTAGCTGATTTACATAGAGACTATGTTGCTGAATGTAAAAGTAAAGATTTACCTTTTGGTAATTATCTAGCATATTACAATATATTTTGTACCGAATACAATATGGCATTCTTCAAACCTAAAAAAGACCAATGCGAAACCTGTACAAAGATGTGAACTATTAAGTATGGCACGAAGGCGAAGCTAAACGTGGAGCTATTGAAATTGGTACCTGTGTACTAAAATACATTAAAAGCCTGGAAGAGACCGCCAAAAAACTTGATTCAAAATTGGATTTGATATTTTACTCAGATAATTGCTACGGACAGCAGAAAAATCATTATTATCATCGCAGTACATATTTTTGCTGTGCATAATTATGATTTTATAAATTCAATTTGTCATAAATTCCTCATAAAGGGTCATACACAAAATGATGGCGATAGTGTTCACTCTGTTATTGAGCGTCAAATCCATAGAAGCCTCAAATCTGGTGCGATCTATACACCTGATCAATACACACAGATAATACGAAGTGCGAAGAAGACTGGTACCCCCTAAAAAGTATATGAACTGATCCATGCCGATTTTTATGATGTCAAAAGTTTAGCAACTACTATAGGCAAGAATTTTTCTAAAAATGCAAACAAGCAATCAGTAAAACTTACTGATATAAAAATTTTAAAAGTTGATCCAGACACTCAAAATTATGCCTTCTACTACAAAACATCATACGAAGAGGAACATTTTAATAAACTTTATGTTAATAAGATAGGGAGAACAAGAAACATACGAAATAATAATATAGTTTTGACACAAGCATACAAAAATAGGATAGAAGTGTGTTAAAAGAAGAAACGGGGACTATTAGGTTTACTACAAAAGAATACAATTCCATAACGTTACTCATTATTCTATGAGAATCTTTAGGATTTTTTTACAAGGGGGTTAGTCATAATAATAAAATGACATGTTGAAAGTTTTTTTTGCGTATTAGTAACTGATTATTATGATCTCAAAGTGTTATAGTTAGATATTTAGATAGTTTTTTAAAAGACTGTTCAAAATAGAGACTGATGTAAACTCTGTTTTGTGTTTAGAATTTATAAAATTCTTTTAATTTTTATGTTGATAAAAGCTACATTGTTCAATTTTGAGTTTTTTGAATTTTTTTGTTTTGTTGCCAGAATTTAGAAGATTCTATGCTACAACAATTAATAATATTAGCTATTTTTAAAGATGTTAAAATTTCTCATTTTATAATTTTAGTATATTTATTACTTGTTGTAAAACCAGTTAATACTTTATTTTTCCATAAAACATGCCCCATACAGTAAGCATTTTTGTAAAAGAACGACCAAATTGGTACTGTAACACTATTGAATTAAAATAAATAATGCTAAGATGTCACAACTCAAAATGTATCAGTATCACTGAGAAAAACATAATGAATATTTTGTATTATTTCCTAAAACACCACTGTTATTAAAATAACCTTATTTTTTCTCTAATATTTTTTGTAATGAGACAGTAATCTTCATAAGTTTGTCTGTGTTATTTTGAAGTCTGAGACCTACTAGTCGTTTTCAATATTTAGTACTAAATAAGGATCATTTTCTTAAAAACATTTAATAAACATAAACTGTAATATATTTCACGTGTTTTATTCAAGTTTCATCAACAATTGCGCAGTAAATAAAAAAATACAGCATTTGAAGATTTTAAAAAACTTTAAAGTGCTCTACTGAAAAGTTCACTCAATTTGAGTTAAGACAGTATCCTTCCAAAGCAGCGATATTTATTTATCTATGGACCAGACCAGTGATTTATTTACGGAGTGTAGAAGTAAGGACTACCAACTCCCATAGGAGAATAGTTGAATAAAGTGTCCATCCGTAAGCACTAAATAACATTTCAAAAATTCTCCACTACAGCGTTCGAACTATGGGGTATGTTAAATCGCCGTAAAATACTGTTGCACGCCGAAGTTGAAGTCAGGTACCTGGCACTAGCGTCATCTAGTGTCGGGGACTCGAGCGAGGAGGGCTTCCTAGAAAATGTCAATCTTGATCTTTCGACCAACAGCGCAATCTAGTGTCGAACAGAAGAATTAAGCTTTCTAGAAGCCCCACACTCAAACTTTCTGCGTCTGGTCGTTCGGCGCTCGTATTTACTGGAATATTCTGGATGTTTCGGTGTAAAAGGTGTATTTAAAGCCGCTGCAATCCGCTATCGGGGCAGTATTGAATTTGGCGAGACAAACGAAGCTTCGGAGTGAAATAAAGTGAATCAGTGTGATTACTGATTATGAACTTATGAAGAAACCGAATTTCTGCTGTACCGCATTTCATAATTCACTTCTATGTACAATATAATTTAAGAAAATGATTTTTTACACACACACACACACACACACACACACACACACACACACACACGCACACGCTCACGCACACGCACACGCACACGCACACGCACAAGCACCCGCACACGCACACGCACACGCACACGCACACGCACACGCAACGCACACGCACACGCTCACGCTCACGCACACGCACACGCACACGCACACGCAAACGCACACGCACACGCATACGCACACGCTCACGCACACGCACACGCACACGCACACGCACACGCACATGCACACGCACACGCAAACGCACACGCACACGCATATGCACACGCTCACGCTCACGCTCACGCACATGCACACGCACAAGCACCCGCACACGCACACGCACAAGCACCCGCATACGCACACGCACACGCACACGCACATGCACACGCACACGCAAACGCACACGCACACGCATATGCACACGCTCACGCTCACGCACACGCACACGCACACGCACACGCATACACACACACACACACACACACACACACACACACACACACACATGAGCGCGCGCTCGTACGCACGCATGCCCTCATACACACTTTTGTAATTTTGGTAAATTTTGATTGTTAAAGTCGAGTAATTTGTGTTTGTTATTTTTGGTTTTTTAAATTAAAAAATGTATGTTTAGATAAGGAAGAGCGGGATTTCCAAACACAGGAATTACTTGCTTAAATGGAGATCCTAGTCAACTATGTCATTCATTTAATTTTTGTGTAGAAAAATAAATTATTTCATTTTTTATTTAATTATTAGTGCCTTTTAAGTTTTAATGAGTGTAAAGTGTTGACTTTGGTAATTTAATCGGCAGTTTTTATTGTCACAAACCCTAAGCTCGTAACAATGCGTTGAGATTGATTTTGAAAATAAAAATTTTGAAAGCAATAAAATAATTATTGTAAAAAAATAAAGTAACTTCTTTAAAATTTAGACTGTAGCTACAGTGGCGTCATCCTTATTTAACGCTTTCCTACGGACACTTCTTTATACAGAGTCTGTACTCCTAACCTCTACACTCCATACATATATTTAATTATTCTTTGGTTCCTTCTAGGACAGTTACTATCACAGAAGTTACTATCCCGTAGACAGAGAAATCTATAGACTAATGGTTATACAATAATCTTTATAACTTAAACATATTTAGATAAAAATTTTAACTGTTCTAAGAACTGAACTGAACAAGATTCACTAATCTTAAGCTCACAAAACACTTTTTTCTCACTTAACCCAACTTGTAAACTCCTTAGATCGCTACGAACTGTCAAAGTTGTTAAGCAAAGTGTAGTTTGCTAAACAAAAAACCGGCACGGAGAAAGGGACAAACAATCACACCGCTCTGTCTCATTTCTACGCAAGACGTATGCATAAATCTATCTTTTTCGTGTGCGAATGCGAAAGAAGGCGTCTATTTGTCTATAGATTTCTCTGTCTACGTACTATCCTCTATTTCTCATATATATATATATATATATATATATATATATATATATATATATATATATATATATATATATATATATATATATATATATATATATAATCCGTGATTCGCTGTGATTACTATACTCTTTGGTTCACTCATGGTTCACTCTTTCTTCTCTGTCTACGCTTTTTGGTCTTCGTAGACCATAGAGTAGGGATGTCAAATCTTTCGGAAAAAGATCGATTTTTGAACCGATTGGAATCAAATCGAAATCGAAAAAATCGATCATTTTCAATTTGCATTCAGATTCTTATAGATTACATCAGTAATTTTTTTCATTGTAAATAATTTTGTAGTATTTAAGAAAACAGAAAAATATTCGATTTTAATTTTCTACGGTGAAATGTCGATTCAACACAATAAATCGATTCCTCGATTAATCGATCTCAGATCAACATGAACATGCCTACTACAGAGTACCTACTTTTGTCCCTATATAAAATAGTACTCTTTGGTACTTTTTTATATGTTGTAGACAAAATAATGATAAAAATTCATAACAATGTCGAATTTTTATGAAAAATTACCTAGTAAAGAGGGATCCAGGCCATACAAATGTAGAGAGTATGCTAATAAAGTATCAATAAATCTAAACCACTTTAGAAAAGATGGAAGATTTTGCGATGTTGATTTAATATCTGGAAAGACGAAAGTTAAGGTAAGTAAATAATTTTTATTATTTAATTTTTATCAGAAATATTCTTAATAAAAAACATTACAAAATTGTAAAATATGACTATTTTAGGTAAAATAACTATGTATTTAATTTTAGTAAAGTCTTATTAAATGTAAGGATAATAGCTACTAGTTTATATTTTATACGTGGTAGAGCCATGCTGTAGTTATATTAGTAGTATAGTTGTAGCACGATTGGGTCGGCTCGACCGGGGAAGGACCACACTCTCACAGAATACCAGCGTAAAATAGTAGCTTAATGCTGCTGTTTCATATGGTGAGTGTAGAGAATTGGAGACCCTTTTTACTGGAAACGAGGCATTCCATCTTAGTCCTCACGGGTAACACCGCATCTGCATTTTGATTTGTAATCGAGGATAGATGTAGATGTCTATTGGCCGCAGCAACCACTTACCATCAGGTGGACTATGTGCTCGTTTGTCACCCTACACTATATAAAAAAATATAATAATTCGTTTTACACCACATACTTCAATACAAAATGCTTTAAATGAAAACAATACCTTATTTCGAAACAATCATATGCAGCTATTCCTATAGGGCAGATAAGTTCCCAGGATGCTGTGAATCTGTATATTTGTCATTTAACCATTGTAAAGCTGAGTGGGGTGTAAGAGGAATACTCCAAAGTTACTTTTGTTTAACATTTGCCAAATGTCAATTTTAGTGAGTAGAGTAGTAGTATATCTATAAAGAGTAGTGATATTCTTTCAAGAGGTTTGTATGTGTATATTTATATGTATGTATATATTTATATATTATATGTACATAGTTCCATCCCCCTCAACCTCCTATCTAAAGTCCTGAAAACTGCTCGAGCTACAAATTCATTTCAGTACCTAGAAATTGCAATATAATGGACAATATGAACGATAAATTGGTGGAAACTGTCCATATAGTCGGAGCAAAGTTCTGCAAGACCTGTTGCAGAAGAACCAAACACCTTATTATCACACTTTTAATCTCATGACTATTAGATGGGAAATAAAGCTGTCTTTAGCTGATATGACATGAAACAGGCAACTACAATGGCTATCCGAGTACAGAAGTAGAGTATGGTAAATCTGTTCAACTGCAGAGAGGTGTAAGACAGGGTGACATTATATCCTATAAACTCTTCACCACTGCATTAAAAGACATTTTCAAGCTACAGAAATGGAAAGGATACAGTATCAACATCAATGACAAGTACATCACTCACCTTCATTTTACGGACGATATAGTCTTTATGGCAAATCACTGGAGGATGTCAGCATAATGCTCAACAATCTCAGTAGTGTCTCCTGCAGTGGATTCAACTCGGCTGGGCAGCGTTTGGGAGTTTACGATACATCTTCTCGTCACATGTACCTTAAAACTTAAAAACATTATTGTACAACCAGTGCATGTTGCCAGTGATGCCAAAGATCCAATATGTAGTCCTTGACTTCTGGCCCTATGAGGAAGCTCAATGTAGCACAACGAGTTTTGCTTGGAGTTTCTATGCATGATAGATTTGGACTTAGCCAAGAAACTGACATAGCACAACCAATCAGTAAGCTAAAGTGGCAATCGGCTGGCCATATAGCTCGAAAAGCTGACAGCCTATGGGGCAGAAGGTTCTCGAGTGGCAGCCTCGTATCGATAAGTGAAGTGAAGGGCAGCCTCCCAATAAATGTAGTGTCAATCTCGTAAGATGCAGAACCGTACTTTATGGCATTACTTAGTGGGAGTCCTATGTTCAGCAGTGGACTTGTGCATGAACAGTTACTGGCCAACCGGTGCCAATATTTGGTGACATGGACTTTAAAATTAAGATTGGGAAATGGACATACTATAACCATGTACTCATTGCCAAAATTAGTGGTGCATTCTAAACATTGATCAAGCAGTGTTAAATTTTTGTAATCAAAAAGTGTTTCTAGGAGGACCCAGTCGTGGTAAAGTTTAATGATCAAAGGCCTTTATGCCAAGGTTAAAAAATCTTGTAATGGCCCAGCTAAAATTAGAAGAGTTTGTGTGCCACTACTGAAAACAAGGGTATTAATATTAATTCATCTAATTAAATTGAGATAGAAAGCCCTAATGAAACTGATTTTATCCATGGCACATGGGGTGGATACTGAAGTGTTGACATCTCAATGTCATAGTTGGCTCGGCTACCTTCAGCTTATGAATATTATTTTTTTGTCCCATCTACGCAGAACAAGCTTACAGTATCTTGAAATCTTGCAGTGGTATGCTTGGGTTTCGATTTAATTTTAATTAACTATAGGATCCCAAGCAGAAGTACCAAGGAGCAGAGAACCCATTCATTTATCTTTTCTGTTAAAATTAGGATGTTTTTTTTCAATAGCCTCACAAATCATCCTTGGTAGGAATCTGTGTTCTTTTGTGAGGTATTGTGGTCTGTCAAACCTGATGTAATGGCGGGAACAATCTCGAACATGTTCACAGACTGCAGACTTTCTGGAAGCTCGGTGCTTCATGTCAGCTATATGTTCTTTTATGAGGGTTTTAATACATCTTTTTGTTTGCCCTATGTAAGAGAGACCACATTCAAGCTTATACACTCCTGCATCTTGTAGAGAGATATTACACATGACGGATGGTAAAATTTACTACTCTTCTTCGACGGCTTGTAGTAGGGTTCAATGGATTGCTTCAAGATGCTGTGGTGGGGTGCTGTGGTCATCAAAATGAAGACAGCGTAAGAGAAACTCGAAACGTTCCAAGCTCATTGTAGCTATGTATTTTGAACCACAAAGTGTGGGATCAAAAAGCTCTCTGGTCGGTAAATTGTTATTACCCATAGCACCACTGAAAATTTTACGACCAAGCAGTGCATGAAGTTCTTCTATTCTTGTCAGTGATATGGTCGGACTTTGCTGTTTAAATTTGCTGGCTTTGACTAAAATATCTTCATTAGTGCGTAGGAGAATTTCATCCATCATATCTGAAGTAAAAATTTTTTCAAAGCAGTTCAATGGTCTAATGACATCTCTACCATCCAGCTTTGGGCCGGGAGAAATATGGACTACGTTTCTGGCAGCGGTTCTCATAGATCATGACTTACTAGATGTTTCTCTATATATATAAAATATATAAACATTCACGCCTGTCACCCAGAGGGGTAGGCAGAGGCACCCAGAGGCAGAGGGATAGGCTGACATACCTCTTTCGCCTCCTTTACATCCATATATCTACGCATACATGGTCGTCGGTTAAGGGTACTTCTAACGTGGCCCATTTTCAAAATATCGCCAATTTGGTCGATAAACTTTTTTCTAGGGTGTCCCTTCCCGACTCAGCCATTCACATCTGCCATATAAATTTGCTTTGTCACTCTTTCCTCATTCATTCTTTCTACATGACCAAACCACCGAAGCATTCCTTTCTTAATCCTGGTCACAACATCATCTTGCATACCACATTTACTGTCATTCAGATTCAACCCTAGCATATTCCTTAAAGACCGCATTTCTACAGCATTTATTCTACTTTCGTGCTTCTTCTGCCACACCCAGCTTTCACTACCATACATTAAAGTAGGGACTAACACAGCATTATGAATTACCATATGTGCCTTTTTTTGACACATTCTGATTCTTTATAATAGAGTGTAGTGCCCCATCCCTGCATTTACTCGTCGTTCTATATCCTTATCATATATACCATCCCTGCTAAATACACATCCCAAACACACGAACTCATCCACTTGCTCAATTAACTGTTTATATATATATATATATATATATATATATATATATATATATATATATATAAACAGTTAATTGAGCAAGTGTATATAATATATATATATATATATATATATATATATATTATTTGTATACATTAAATGTTTCTCTAGACCAAATATAATTGTTCTTACCTCTCACAGTCGACGCAGAAGGTAAAATAATAAGATTTTCCACTCTTTGTTCTTCTTGTGACGCAGGAACTAAAGAATCTGACGCATTGCTAGTGGCTTGATATAGTGTATAAATGTTTGGAGGTTCAGAATCATCTACTAAAATATTTTGTAGGTCTGCTTCCAGTCGAAATGGCACGAAAGAAGGATCTGCTGCGCTATCGTCAGAGTCATAAGGATTGACTTCCAAGTTGTCCTCGATTTCGCTATAGGGGTTCTCATTTTGTAAAAGATCCGCTATTTGTTCTTCGTAGAGACTCATCTAAAGGTTAAATACTAAAAAAAATTAAAAATCAAAATAAGTAACGAAAAATAAATTTACCGCTAATACTAATGATCGCCTCCCAGGCGATTCAATAGCTTATATTTTGATAACGGAGAGACCCCGGCGAGCCCGCAACTGCTCCCCACCGCGGTGCGAGGTATACTGAATTGGCGCGAAAGCACAACTTGATTTTCGGGCGAATTTTTAAAATAACGGAAAAAGCTGACCGCGCGCGGCCTCTCAGGCGATGATTAGTATTCAAGGGTTAAAACGATTGATGATTTTTATGTGGTAGAGCCACAATTGATTTTTTACGTGGTTGAGCCATGCTGCAGCTATATTGTGATTGTAGAATAGAATAGAATAGAATAATTTTTTATTCAATATAGATTACAAGTAATTCTTATTGATATTTCAATTTTTTACTTTACCACTGGTTCGAAACCTCTGTCCTGGGAAGAACCATCAAAAAACCCAGCGGGACTTTTTAAAAAAATATTTTTTACAATGTCATAAAATATTTACAAAATTTATTTTAGAAACAGCTTGGAAGCGACCACCTCATTCCCAGGGGTCATTATCAATCATGTATTCATTTATATCATAATAACCCTTTTTATACAGTTTTTATTTAATTAAATATTTAAACTTGGTAATAGAGAGACCTTGTATATTTTCTGGGACTTTATTGTAATGGTGTATACATTGCCCCAAGAATGAATTACTGACTGGAGTCGAGAAATATCACTAGCTTGTGTTTGTTCCTAGTGTTTACAGCGTGTATGTCACTTTTTTCTACTAAAACTACCTCTGTTTTTGTGAACATACATCAAATTTTCATAGATAACTGAGAGGCCAAAGTTAATATATTTATTTCTTTAAATTTTTCTCTAAGAGACTCGGTTTAAGGTTGTAAATAGCTCTAATGGCCCTCTTCTGCAAAACAAAAATAGTTTCTACCACATTCCCCCATAGCTAAATGCCATATGACATTATGCTATGGAAATAACTGAAATGAACTAATTTAGCTGTCTCAACACTAGTGAGATCTCTAATCTTTTTTACTGCATAAGCTGCAGAGCTTAGTTTGCTTGCTAGTTTAGATATATGGGGGCCCCACTGAAGCTTAGCGCCGAGAGTGATGCCAAGAAAAACAGAGGATTCAATAAGACTCAGTTCTTCCCCATTTAAAAACACATTGGTACTCGGATTATTAACATTTGTTGTTGTAAATTTAATAGATTTAGTTTTATTGCCGTTTAAATGTAGATTATTAATGTTAAACCAATGTACTAATTTCGATATAGCATTATTCACTTCGTCACATTTAAATGACTGACGTTTAAGTTTAAAAATCAAGGAAGTATGATCAGCAAATAATACTATATCTTGATTATCCCCTACAAGGGAAGGTAAGTCATTAATATACACTAAAAATGGGAATGGGCTAAGAGTTGAGCCCTGAGGGACACCCTGTAGGAGCCATCCGGAAGAACGTTTACCATTGATAACAACTTTCTGCACTCTATTACTTATATATTAAATAACTAGTTTGAGCGCTGTGTTCTTGACACCATAGTACTGCAGCTTCCTGATTAATGTCTCATGGTAAACACAGTCGAAGGCCTTGGAAAGATCACAAAATATACCCAAAGCATCCTCTGATTTCTCCCATGCACAAAAAATATGTTTTATAAGCTCAACTTCGGCATCGGTTGTCGAGCGACCCCTTGTAAACCCAAATTGACTTGTATGAAGCAATTTCTTTTTATTAAAAAAACTTATCATCTGATGTAAAATAATTTTTTAAAAAATTTTACTTACAGTTGGTAGTACAGAAATTGGACTAAAGTTGGTGGGGTCTGATGTACTACTAGGTTTTAATAAAGATATAACTTTACTGTGTTTCATTAAATCAGGAAACACACCAGATTCGACGCTTGTATTAAAAATAGTGGCTAGATAAGGTGCTATTTTATCTATTACGGATGCAATAACTTTAATGGAAATCCCTCATAAGTCTGCCGTTTTCTTAATATCAATAGTTTTAATATATTTAATGATATCTTTTGGCAATACTCAATGGAATTTAAAAACATTTGAACAAGCCTTTACATTTTGTTTAGGCAATGATTCGACGATAGTAGGAGAAGAATTTAATGATTCTGTTGTCAAAAAAGGAACATCAGTAAAATGTTTCTCAAAAGCCATAGCAACTTCTTGATCTGCCGGGCTAGCATGAGCGGGGGACAATATATCCCCGGGGAGAGGATACAATTTTTATCCCTTGCTTAATTTTATCCACCCTGCGAGCATGGGCAAGAGACAAAAATTATATCCCCTGATTATATCCACTGACAAGAGATAAAATTGTCTTATCTCTATAGTATATCCCCGTTTGACATAACGAGTGGACATATATCTCCCCGTCCGTAGCATGAGGCCAAGGGAAAGAGAAAAAATTATCCCTTTTTGATATTTGAAAGGGACAATTTTATCCTCTTTCGCGGACGTGGGTTTAAGTTTATCTTCAAACCATTTTAATACGAAAAAGATGTCTCGAGCCTATTGCAACTACATTTTCGTGTCAGAAATTGAAAAACAAAAAAGAAAATTACACCAGCGATCGATACGTGATCAGAATACTTAATCTACCTATTGGAATTCTCCGACAACGAATTTCTACGCCGGTTTCGGATGCTCAAAGATTGTTTTGTATTTGTGCAAAGAACTCTATGAGGCTTTAAAGCCTATTAATTCTGTGGATGGACTACCAGTGCATATTGAAGTAAGCATCTATTACAACCACCTTGTCCAAAAACATCGTATATTTGCAATCAATACATGTGGCTTATGTAACTTACCTTAATATTTTTATCTAAATATTATACAAAAGAAAATAAAGAAAGAATTAGAATAATAGAAAAAAATAAAAACAAGGCAGAAATACGCTTAAAATAAATACAACAAATATTATAAATGACATATTGTTTAACAAAAATTATTAACAGTTTAGCAATATAATAAACAAAAGGTAAAAGAAAATATAAGTTAATGTAAATCTACTTAATCTTAAAAGAAGTTTATAGCTAGTATAGTTCATAGCTTTATACTATCGTACAAAGATGTTTTATAAAACATCTTTGCTATCGTATATTATCTATGCGCGGGGATAAGTTTATCTACTGCCGATATTATATCCACCATTGGCCCATGCTCGCAGGGTGGATAAAGCTTTGACATAGGGATAAGACAATTTTATCCCTTGTCAGTGGATATAATCGGTGGATAAAATTTTTATCCCCTGCTCATGCTAGCCCGGCAGATTGAGTCAAATTATTGTTAACATTCAGTTGAAGATCAGAGTTGCGTGGTTTAACCTTTCCCGTTTCACTGTTAATTATACTCCACGTCATTTTAATTTTGTTGCTTAAATGTATAGCCTTAGCTGTGGAGCATACTTTTTTAAATATTTTAAAATAAGTTTTTAACAAATATGACACTATCATTATACGATCTTTTATTATAAAGCTCGTGTTCCGTACTGGAACAGATTATTTATATATTATGTTTTTTGCTTCTTTCTTTCCCCCCTGGCCCCTGGATTCGTGGTTGCAGGGAGATTGTAGCGGTAAGTCGCCAAACCCAGTAGAATATCGTACAGCTCGTATAACTTTCGCTTACTTTTATAAATGTCGACTGTCGCTTATTCATTAAATGATTTGCGAATTTTTAAAGAGAAAGTTTCAGAAATAAATATTCTATTAAATTCACAAGTTATAATTTTAAATAATGTACCATACGAATAATCAGCACTATTTTTAATAGAAAGTGATGGAAGTCCTTTTACTATATTACTTCTAAACCTTTCTAAACGCAAAAATGTTATCTGTACAGGTCGCATTAGACACAGCAATACGAGTTGGTTCTAAGAATAAATTAACAAGATTAATACGATTTAAACACTGAGGTAAACTTAATACTAATGAAAGAACTTTCAAGGAGATACATGTTAAAGTCTCCACATATAACAACAGTTTTGTTCTGTTTACTAAGTTTGAGCAAAACTTCTTCCACAATCTTTTCAAAATATTCGTAAGTAGCGCATGGGAGTCTGTAAACACTCACAACAACTAGGTGCTCGAGCTCGATGCAAGCCATTTCTGCAGTTCGCTCAACAGAGAGGCTCACAATATCCTTACGTTCTTAATATAGTAAATTTTTGTCTGCTAATATTAAGGAGCCACCGCATAAACTTTTTTCTCTATTGAAGGAACTGACCACCTGGTGATTTCTGAAATTAAACATTAAATTATAATCTTTTAGCCAATGTTCAGTAATACAAAGGATATGTATGTTATTACTATTTAAAAACAATCCAACTTCCAATTCTTTGCCCATCATGCCTTGTATATTTTGATGCACCAGGTGTAAACAATTCTTATTACTTATTTTTGGGCTGCATTCTAAATTAATTAAACTCTTATTATTATAATTGCTAGAGATCACCTCTATTGTCGATTTCACTAATTAAAATTAGTTGGAACTGATTCCAATTGAAGTGTCAAATCATTATGCTGCTCAATAGAAGCAGTATTGGTAGCCAAAAACTTGCCTGAGTTAAAAAGTAAATAATAAGGTAGCACATTTGCTATCAATCTTAAATAATATTTGGATAGGTAATACCTATCATCTGTCCAAAACTTCTTAATTACATTATTTATTTCAATTAAATGAAATTTGTCATTATTATCATTACATGTCAAAATTAAATTATTATTACAAATTAAATTATTCATTTGTAAATTTAAATAGTGTCTTAAATTATTTTCTTGTGGCAATCCCTGTATATAAGGCAGTGTGAACAAGACAATTTTATTTACATTTAAGTTATTATGTTATTCATTATATCTTAATAACTGTTTGTTGTTTACACTGCCTCTTCTACCAACCAAAACTACTATTGTACTATTTGGACAAAATTTAGTAAGTATAATTTTATTTAGAATGAATTTACTTATACATTAATTTTTTTTTATGGAAAAGGGGGCAAACGAGCATGCGGCTCACCTGATGTTAAGTGACTACCGCCGCCCATGATCAACCGCAACACCAGGAGAATTGCGGGTGCGTTGCCGGCCCTTTAGAAAGGAGTAAGCTCTTTTCTTGAAGGTCCCCAGGTCGTATCGGTCCGGAAAAATCACCGGTGGTAAACTATTCCACAGAGAGGTTGTACGTGGAAGAAAACTCCTTGTGAAACGTACAGTGGTGGACCGCCAAGCATCCAGATGGTGTGGATGGTATCGGGACGTTTGCCGTGTAGTGTGTTCACGAAATTTGGCGGCTGGGATTAATCCGAACAATTCCTCAGAGCACTCCCCGTGATAGATGCGATAAAATACGCAAAGAGATGCAACATCTCTTCGCAGCGCCAGTGAATCGAGCCGATCGGAAAGCACTCGGTCGTCGACAATTCGAGCCGCTCTGCGCTGGATGCGGTCAAGTGGAAGGAGCTGGTACTGGGGAGCCCCAGCCCAGAGATGGGAACAGTATTCCATGTGCGGCCGAACCTGCGCCTTGTAAAGTTGCAGGCGGTGTGCCGGCATGAAATACTGTCCCGCTCTGTTGAGCACGCCAAGCTTTTTAGAGGCCAATTTGGCCTTCCCTTCCAAGTGACCACGAAACTGCACGTCACTCGATATGTCGACGCCGAGGATTCCGATACTGGCTGAGGCAACAAGGGGAGTGCCTTGAAACTGAGGGGATACGACAAAGGGGTTCTTTTTAGCGGTTAACGCGCAAACTTGTGTCTTCTGGGGGTTAAACTGGACTAGATTTAGTCGTCCCCAATCCGAGACTCTGTTCAGCAAAGACTCGACTTCAGACACAAGTTTGTCCCGGCACACAAGTACCGTAAAATCATTGTTAGAATGTCACTAAGAGATGCTCCAGGCATGCACCAATTCTAATTTTTGTCCCTTAAAAGTGTTATTTAAAATTATGCCTAAATTTTTTCCTATGTCATCGCTTTACACAATTATATTATTTTTTATAATATTTGAATTATATTTTATTTTAATCTCCTGTGTTATGGTACTGTCGTAGAGTTTTGGTGGTGATATAATATTATCAGCACACACCGACTCTGAAGAAACCGGTATTGATACACACTACCTACCTAGCACGAATAGGTCAGCTCAACCGGAGTAAGACCACGCTCTCACAGAATACCAGCTTAAAATGGCAGCTTATCGCCGCTGTGTTTGGTATGGTGAGTGTAAAGAACCGGAGAGTCTTTTTGCTGGAAACGAGGCATTCCGTCTTAGTCCTCAGTGGTGAAAACGCATCTGTATTTTGATTCTTAATCGAAGATAAATGTAGATGTCTATTTATTTATTTATTTATTTATTCTGAACAATACAAATTGTGTTGAATAATTCATGCAAAAAGTACAATTGAAAATATTAACAACTAAATTTACAACTATGCAAAATTACAATAAAAATATGAGATTACAATAATTAGTATACAATTAAATTATATAAAATGTCAATAACTATAAAAATTACAAGTCGAATCTCACTATCAATAAAATTTAAAGTTTTAAATATCACACAAAAATAATAACTACATTTGTTACAGAAAAAAAAATCAATTATTTCTTAAAATGTTATCAAAAGTTCAAAACACATTGAATTTTATGCAATAGCATTAGCATGTAGAAACTCGTCAAAACTACAATAACGTTTATCCAGTAAGAACTTTTTTAAAGTATTTCTGAAGCTACTCTTGTATAACATATTCTTTAAATCAATAAGTAATCTATTAAACAGAAGCATTGATTGATAATGAGAAGAGTGTCTAGTCATAACCATACGAGGGATGATTTTATTATGAAAGTCTTTTCTCCTGGTGTTTTCCCTTATGGTTTTTTGGTCTATAGTCTCATAATCGCCAATAACTTTAGCAAATTGTGTAAGTAAGACCAGTATATACAGGCATGGAACAGTCAAGATTCCAAGTCTTTTGAAATTCATACGACATGATTCTTGCTGTTTTATCCGGACCATGGTTCTAATTGCCCTTTTTTGCAGAACAAAGGCTTTGTGTACATTATATTTAAAGCTCCCTCCCCAGAATAAAATACTGTAACATAGTCTTGACTCCACCAATGCGTAATAAACCAGTTTCAGATGTTTAAGATCCGCCTCATCGCGTAAGCTTCTTAGTACGTAACAAGTATTGGCTACAGCATCCATTCATTTACCATCAGGTTGACGGTGTGCTAGTTTGTCACCATTAATCTATAAAAAAAATTGGTCGACCCTGCAGGCCATGCCTGGAACTTCTCGCTAATTTCAAATGCAGAACGCTCCAAATTTCACCAAATTATGTTGCGAAATCTTGAAATTATGTTAAAAAAAAAAAAACGTTTTTTTTAATTCTTTCTCCATCGATATCTCACGAACGAATGAACTGATTTTTAGTTTCCAAACGGCATTCGACGTCATTTTTTGAGGTTAAGAGCTGATTATATTATTATTTTGAAATCAATCAATAAAGCCCTTTAAAAGTTATTCCAAAAAAACAGTTTTTCACAATTTTTATTTCTGAGATTTCTCAAAATCTCTTTCGGACGAGTCCGAATCAGTTCATATTATCACGAAATCTATTTCACATTGAAACCGCATCTCAAGCGATCAAGAAATTCAAAAGTTATGAAAAGTTTATATATTTACACACACAAACACACATACCCACGTACACACATGCGCACACGCCGCAAACCGCATCTCAATTGATCAAGACATTCAAAAGTTATGAAAGGTTTACATACTTACACACACACACACACACACACACACACACACACACACACACACACACACGCGCGCGCGCGCGCGCACACACACACACACACACACCCATACACGCACACACACACACACACACACACACACACACACACACACACACACACACACACACACACCCACCCACACCCATACACGCACACACTCACACACACACACACACACACACACACACACACACACACACACACACGCGCGGACACACGTGGATAAACAGACGCGCGCGCGCGACTACTGTACCCGAAGCAAGTTAAATATTTGGGAGTGATCTTTAAACGCTCTATGACTATGAAAGACATTGACAAGGTCTTAATTGTAAAAGCATGGCTTCTAACCATTTTTGACTACGAAGTCATCCAGCCGCTCGCGAGGTACTGTCGGTCGGACCTTCTATGGATCGAGCGACAGTATCGTATGACACTGAAAACTGCAGCACAATTCCCCAGACGGCTGTCCGCAACACTGCTATGGGATATTCTAGACTGGGATCCTTGGAATATCCGCGCCCACGACCTGAATGAAGATATGCTGAGTAAGCTGGTTGATCTACAAGTTGAATCTCCGGGCGATGCGTACTTAGGTCACGGCCAATTCAACCCTTTTCTTACAAACACAAGGATAGAGGATATACCCTTTGTAATAAACATAGACAGGAGGCTTCTGCTCAGAAAACGAGCTATGGCCCGCGTCCTCATAGGCTGTAAATTAGGTTATTAGTTTGTAAGTTAGGACAAGAACACAAAAAATAGACAACATACTATACGTATTAATTGTCTTTATATAGAGTAACTAATTCAAAATAAGATAACACAACACTTGCACTGATCTACTTTTAGACTTAAGCGAGCGACACATCTCCGTAATTACTTAAAAAAAATCGTATTGATTGTTTAAGGCACATCGTGTGGTGCTAGCTGCAAGTTGTGAATATTTCGATGCAATGTTTAGTGTTGGTCTTGAGGAAAGCCAAAAGGGTCATGTTGTTTTACCCACAGTTCCACCAGGCATCCTACCTTTGATTGTCGATTTTATTTATACAGGTAAGATTTCTAAAAGCGAAATACTGTCAATTTAAATATTTCTAAATGTGCATTAAACATTTATAATTTTTTTAATGATTTATATATTAATTTTATAGATTGAAAGTGTTATTGACAATTATTGCCATTTTATTGTCTTTGTTTATGTGTAACATTTTATTTACGTGTTTGTGATTTTAGGTGAAATCAATATCGACAAAGGGACAGTACAACATCTTTTGATTGCTGCTGATATGCTACAGCTTAGAGAGCTAGTCACTGGCTGTGGAGAATATCTAAAAAGGGAATTACATCCATCAAATGCCCTTGGTATTTTCAGGTATTATTTTTAATTTTGTACAATATTATCAATCTACATTTTATGGAATAACCTTTATAATTATTTAAAATAAAATTGTTGCCTGCGACTTAATTTATAGGAACATGATATATTATTCAAATGGCTAAATAAACAGTCTAAAAATTTTGTTTAAAATAATATAGATTCGCTGAGACACATAACTGCATGGATTTAGCTGGCGATGCACTAGCTCATGCTCAAGCTAATTGGAATATTGTTGCTAATGATGAAGAATTTTTAGAGCTACCACTTCAACAACTTTTAACTTTGCTCTCGTCAGAAGAACTTAAAGTTGATAATGAAGCCCAGGTATATAAGTTTTATTACGCTACCGACGAAGTATAATAAGACTTCAGTTTTAGTTATAGTAAGAGTTGCAGTGTGCTGGGGATTTAATAATATCCACACCGTTACGTTGCTAAGAGGCGACTATAGAAAATGTTAGAAACGTCTCAAAGCTACAAATAGATGATGTAACACATCCGGGCATGTAACGGCTAGTTGCGGCAAAGATGACAGAGGTCGGGTACTGCGGTCATTAATCCAAATTAAGAAAAATCCTTGACGGGAGAGGCAGAGAGAGAAAGAGAGGGAGAGAGAGAGAGAGAGAGAGAGATTTACCTACTCAAATAAATGCTCATTAGAGCCTCCTTTCCTATAAAACATACAATAGACTATATTTTCTGAGACAAGTGGTAAAACTAAAAATTTTGTACCACCGATTTCAATATAAATAAAATAAGGATGGGATGAGGAGGAGGGAGGATAACTCAAAAACTGATTGCTAGATCTTGATCAAATTTATATGGAGCCACATGAGAAGCACCAGCCATCAAATAAAATAGAATCCGCAAAATCGGTTCACCTAGAAAAAAGTTTTTAAGTTCCGAGTACCTCCTCCTTTTGAAGTCGGTTACAAGTATTAATAAAATTATATATTTTTAATAATTAGTATTAAAATTTTACCCGACTGCTCAGATACGTCTCTCTCGCAGGTCACTAGATTTCGTAACTTCGTTTTATCTTTTTCTTCTTCATCATCACAGTGTTTCACAAGCCTACTGCTGAACGTAGGTCTCTCAAGAAAAGTCACAAAACCTCTCTTATACTCATTAAAATCTGCGAAGGCAGTGGCACGGGATGTAGCTTCATTATGAAATCCAATTGATGTTCATCGTAGCTTTATTTATTTTGTGTATTCTTAAGTACTGGATTTTCTTTTGCTAAACTAGAAATCAGTTATCGCTAGAACCAAACAACTAATGAATTTAGAGTAAAATAAATTCCTTGTCTTGTAGGTTTTATATCCAGCGCTTCAATGGCTGGAACATGATCCCCCGTGTCGCAGGCGTCATTGCTTTGAAGTTCTAAGCCATGTACGTCTGCCTTTGATATCGCCACAAGTTTTGGATGACGCCCTTAAAACCGTACAGGATCCCTCCATAGCAGTTGCCTTAAAAACTGTTAGAGTCGATATGGTATGTGAATAAAACAAGTTCGCTTGGTTTATTGTTTGCTTAATTTGGACCATTAAGTAATAGTTATAGCGCCGCAAATAGTATGCGTGACTTCTTTGTGTAGCATGAAATAGTCTGCAAGGACAAACATTTGTACGCAATTAAAATTTTAAGGTTCCAAGTACATACAATTATTAGATTTCGTTGATAAGTATTTTTGCGCTTGATCCAAATCACGATGGTGTTTCTCATTCAAGTGCAATTTTGGTATTGTCAATTTCATGCAACTTCAACAAATAATACGTTAACATGTTTATCCTAGCTGAGGTCATTAATATGAAAAAGGAATATGGATAAGACGACAGCTACTTTTGAGGAATGCTCATTCAAACTGGACTGAAAAAACTTTCCGTTGTAAATTAGTTAAAAATTAATGCAATAACATCTAAGGTTAAGCGCAATATTTTTTTACCAAAATGTTGTATCTGGTATTGAATTAATTATGGTAAACACAAGACTTGCATATATTGTAAAAATATATCACCCAAACATCATGTAAATTCTCTACATTACATTAAGTGACAAGTGTTAGTTAGTATCATTCTAATATTTTTGTTTATACAGGGTTATTTTCCAAATAATAGCCAATGGTGCAGCCACAGTCCCTCCGAATCCGGGTCGAAGATCTAGAAATGATGGCGCTACTGACTAAAGGACATTATCTTTTTTGGTCCAAATATGAAAGTGCCGGTCAATAAAAAAATATACTGTATTCCGTTAGAACTTGTCCCCCTGAGTATTTATTATTATGACACCAAAGCTGTAGGGTCATTGTCCTTGGTTTATTGGAGTTCAAAAATTCAACATCTTCATACATTTTCAGTGAATTTAATAAACAAAAACAAATGATTTTTTCTACCATATTTTTATTTTGAACATCGTTTAGTAAAATATATTGGTTCTTGACCTATTTTGGACATGTTGATCTTGTTTTGTGTGTTTGAGGATTATAAGTAAAATATGTATACAGGGGTTATTTTGTTTAATTAAACACTATAAAATCATCATCGTCTGGTACAACAATAATGTTCTCCAATCCATAAGCTGGAGGGGTTATTGCTGGCAAATGCCGTGCATGGCTCATGTACCATATAATGCACATAATATGGGAGCAGCATCCAATTGTTCGCTTTCCTATGATGCACGAACAATAATAGTGAGCGATTGCTTGTCGGCCTAATAACGACCTATCGATTATAATGTAGACATAATACTGTCTTGCTCTAACATGCCGCGATTGCAGTCGGCCTCTTATCATCCATAAATCATTGCCCTGCAATTCCGCCAAGTCTTCATTTGATAACTCATTGCTGAGCTCAATTGTGAATGCTCCATTGTCAAGGACGTGCTCACCGTAATAGCTTTTGACCTGTTTTAGTTGATAAACGCCCAGAGCGAATAATAATAATTCGTTCTCATCCATTCTTGGAAAATCTACAAACTCTGGCATATCTGCAGTCATTAAAGTAAACTGAGCACGTCTGCGATTGTAGTTATGGCGTATTACAAGATCTGCCAATCTATTTTGCATATTAATTCTTTGGTGGATAATCTCTAAATCGCAGCAACATTTGGATTATCTTCAATCAAAACATTAAAACGATTTATCATCGCCGCTGCTATCTTGAAATAGTCGAACATGCTGGGAAGAGCTCTGTTATTATATACATTTCGCAACAGGCGAAAATCTCTTTTGAACCTTCCGTTGACCACTTCAACCACCCAACGACAGATTGTTACCAGTCTGGACTTATTGGCCTGATCCGTGGTTAGCTGTGTCTCATTTGGATACTTTGTCTGAGGCATAAGTTGTACGTATCCGCAAGATTCCAGATTTCTTACAGCCATCACAAATACAGAAACCTCCTAAAACCGTTCCTCTTGGTTTCTTGTGATGGACACATTATCGAAGTTAACGGACCATATGCTGCCACCACGACTGACGCAGATATAATGAATGATATGCTTAATAATGCTGACAGTGCCTTCCACTGGTTTTATAGGTGTGGCGATGTTTTTATTCTGGACCGTGGTTTTCGAGACTCAGCAAGAAATCTGGAATCTTGCGGATACGTACAACTTATGCCTCAAACAAAGTATCCAAATGAGACACAGCTAACCACGGATGAGGCCAATAAGTCCAGACTGGTATCAATCTGTCGTTGGGTGGTTGAAGTGGTCAACGGCAGGTTCAAAAGAGATTTTCGCCTGTTGCGAAATGTATATAATAACAGAGCTCTTCCCAGCATGTTCGACTATTTCAAGATAGCAGCGGTGATGATAAATCGTTTTAATGTTTTGATTGAAGATAATCCAAATGTTGCTGCGATTTAGAGATTATCCACCAAAGAATTAATATGCAAAATAGATTGGCAGATCTTGTAATACGCCATAACTACAATCGCAGACGTGCTCTGTTTACTTTAATGACTGCAGATATGCCAGAGTTTGTAGATTTTCCAAGAATGGATGAGAACGAATTATTATTATTCGCTCTGGGCGTTTATCAACTAAAACAGGTCAAAAGCTATTACGGTGAGCACGTCCTTGACAATGGAGCATTCACAATTGAGCTCAGCAATGAGTTATCAAATGAAGACTTGGCGGAATTGCAGGGCAATGATTTATGGATGATAAGAGGCCGACTGCAATCGCGGCATGTTAGAGCAAGACAGTATTATGTCTACATTATAATCGATAGGTCGTTATCAGGCCGACAAGCAATCGCTCACTATTATTGTTCGTGCATCATAGGAAAGCGAACCATTGGATGCTGCTCCCATATTATGTGCATTATATGGTACATGAGCCATGCACGGCATTTGCCAGCAATAACCCCTCCAGCTTATGGATTGGAGAACATTATTGTTGTACCAGACGATGATGATTTTATAGTGTTTAATTAAACAAAATAACCCCTGTATACATATTTTACTTATAATCCTCAAACACACAAAACAAGATCAACATGTCCAAAATAGGTCAAGAACCAATATATTTTACTAAACGATGTTAAAAATAAAAATATGGTAGAAAAAATCATTTGTTTTTGTTTATTAAATTCACTGAAAATGTATGAAGATGTTGAATTTTTGAACTCCAATAAAACCAAGGACAATGACCCTACAGCTTTGGTGTCATAATAATAAATACTCAGGGGGACAAGTTCTTACCAACTTTCAACTTTTACAAGTTTTAACTTTTATTTAAAATTATCCCAAATTGAATGATTTATTGGGAACAACGTTTTTATCTACTGATTGACCCTTACGAATAATTACTTTCCTTTTCTTTAAAATAAGCTTCTTTACAATAAGTTTAAAATAAGCTATTTACAAATTTTAAGTTGCTTTTAAGCAACTTAAAATTTGTGTTACTGCCGGCTGTACTAGGCCGAGCCTGTATCACAGGCGGCAGTTCCTTCCTTCATGTCACAAAGAGTATAATATCACTAAATTAAGCTTATATTCGCCAAAGACAAAACACAATAATGATAACGAATACAAAAAGTTAGGAATGTGACGATGACGAATGTGTGCGTGCGCACTAAAATCATTTAAAATAATACAAACAGTACACATTACACATAATAACACGCATTTTGAAATTAAAAGATAAATGGGCAAAATTTTTGATATTTTTAAATAAATTTTTTCTCACCGCTTGCCTATATTACTTATTTTGAACCTTCTCTGCAAATTTGTCCGGTTATTGCAAAATAACCGTGTATGCCAACGATTTTAGCTGTCTTTTGGGAGCCGGGAGATACGTAAAACATTTCCTAGGCAGTTAGCAACAGCACAGACGAAAATGTAAGCGGTATATTATGTTATTTAAATTGTAGAAGACGGGTCGTGGTGCTTTGGTGTCGCTAGCGGCTGAACCTCGCGCCCGCTCACGTCGCGTGCTGCTGGTCGCGGGCGGCTCTTGCCACGACAACTCCGCGCACCCATCCCTCACAACTGATAATATACTGTCCACTGTCCTGAAGTTTGACTTGCATAAAAGGTTAGTCTAAATATAATATTTTAACTTGTACGTTTACCGACACAATTTCTATAAAATTGATTAGGGTACGTCACACACGTCGTCCAGCCGGCAAAGATATTTAGAAATTCAACCGGTAATTCAAAACTCAGTGGTTGGAATCAATTAACTTTAAGAAAACTTGTTGCTGTAGCCAAGAGCAGATAAGAACAATTAAGAAGGCTGGCGTAGCTGAATCAATCGATTCTTCGTTCAAAAAAATTATACGTAATAACATAACGTAATATAAAATCTCACACCTGTAACGCTGAGAGGTAGGTAGAGACCAGGGACTCCTATTTGGTACGATCCTGACACACTTCTCTCGCTTCTTTCACATCAGTCATCTCCATCAAGTTTATGATATTTTGATTTAGTTACATATTTAAAGCAAAGAGTATTGTTTTTAAATTTATCACACAAATAGCTTGTATATTTTCTTTGGAAAGGAAGCTCTTTTTGCGCAAAAAGTACATCACATCATAATCAAAGTATCTTTGAAAAGTACATCATTGTTATTATTAATGCGCGAATAAAATATTTTCCTGACTGATGAGATTTATACATATTTAAGAAAGTTACAAAAGAAAATAATCTTATTAATAACCAACATGTTGTCTTCACAGATTATAATAAATTTATTTAGAACGATTAAAACATTTTAACTTTTAATGTAAATATAATAAAAAATAATCTAAATTTTAATTTTTTCACTATCCACTAGCGCCGTTGAAACGACATACTTTCTTTTCTTATTTTGTTAAATTTGCATTATATAAAGCAAAGTACAAGTTATCACTATCTTATTTATCATAGAAGTTGTAATTATTAAGTATAATTGATTGCAAAAAAATGACCGACCGATAGAGAAACTAGTTAATCGACATCTAGGTTTATCATTCATCAAAATACTACAATAAAACACTAAAATAATTTAGATAAAGTAGTATACCAATGTGTGATAGGTCTTACCCTATTTTCACATGAATTTTTAAGCCTTTTTAATTGCATGAAGGTGAGCCTCGTTTGCCCCCTCTCCTGTAAAAAAGGTTTTGTAAATAAATTTAAAATACAAACAATATCATCCAGAAATATCGTTATCATTTTCCAGCAGATTTTTGTCTTAACTAATGGTTAAATAAGTAATTAGCTTCCAAAAAAAAATGGTTTTAGTTGCGAAAGTTAAAAGTATTGCTTTAGTAGTGGACTCATACAATTACATTTGCCAACTTCAAATAATTGAAATATTTGTCTTAATAACTTATTCACATTAATCGTATAAACAATTTAATGTTACACATTGTACACATGTAAAGTGTTACACCAAAACCACGACAAGACAGACGTATTACGCGCCCCATAGCGAAATTTGTTTATACAAATTAATACACAAAATCGCACCATTTTTACTTATCCAAATTTAATAAAATAGTTCTTAAACAATTTTTTGTTTAGAGAGTGGGAGGAGCTTGCACCTATGGGCATAGCAAGAATTCAGCCAGGAGTAGCTGCGCTGGCTGGCCGTGTTTACGCGGTCGGCGGTGAACAAGGCAGCCAAATACTCGCGAATGGAGAAGTTTATGAACCACAGGTACTTCATTCCACAAACGCGTCATGTTACTCAGCTGCAAGTACTAAAGGACGGAAATAATGCTTATCTGTTTTTTAGTCACGAACATTTATTTTTTATTTATTTCAATCAACAAGGATCATAGAGTAAAGTTACATTCATTCAATTAAATCCTAATACTAAAATTATAAATCATTACTAATATTAATTATATCAAATGCTTAAGTATTTATAATAATATCGAAAATATTATTTATTATATTATCCTTTACAAAATTTAAAACTGTGTGTGATCGATGTTTAACCATAAAATTTGCATGTAATGTAGTGAGAATCTGACAAGTCTCAGAAAAAAGTGGGAGTTCGTTTTTCTAATATAATAATATGATGCAGCTATGATGATATTTTGCTTATAAATTATATTTGCTAAATTAAAAAATATGTATATTTAACCCTCATTTCATCGCATTTTAACTTTAAATTGAAAAATAAAAGCCTATATAGTCTAGGAGGAATACTGAAAACTATTCAAACTCAATTTTTATGCTTCAAGTTGCCTTACTGAAGATGTGTATATGTATAAACCGATTTTTTTATTGCAAGGAATTGTTATTTTTAAACGGGATTTTTTTTTAAATATTCTTTGATGAAATACAAATAGAACAGATTCTATGACTTTACGATAAAGTTAATATTTTCGGAAATATGAATTTTTAAAGGTTTGACAAATCCTACATTCGAATACTTTTAATCTATTAGAATGCATTTATATCATCAGTAAGACAATTTGAAGAAATTTGAAGAATTTGAAGATTTTTACAAAATTGAGATAGAATATTTATCGGTACTCATGCGCCGATTCCTCCTGGACTAATGCAATATTGTTCCATAGAATGGGATAAGTTACAAAATATTTTTCATACTTACATCCTGCTTATTAAAAAAAAGATCATTTCTAAACTAAATCATGTGATCAACTGCTGGTTGTGGCTCATATACGAGTATACTCGTATTTACATCTACTGATTGATAAAAAATCTAAATTGCAGATGCGTTGTTACCTGTTACCCCTGAAGACTAAAAAGCAAGGTCTCGTTACAAGTAAAAGGGTTTCTGTTTTAGTGGTGCTAAGGCTGTAAATTTTACACTCTTTTGTAATTGTCGTTTTGTTTCTTTATTTTGCTGGGGCGGTGTCGCTATGATTGGCGTTCGATAGATTTTTTACGGATTTGACGATTTTGCTTTCCAATAGCCAGAACCTTGAACGAATTAACCACTGGGCCCGACATATAAGCGGACGTGCCTATACCGGTCTTGTCAGTAACCAGGAAATTCTAGCCTTGGTCGTTTATTTTTGCGTCAGTCTCAAGCCCTTACTTGTCAACAAAACATCTCCCAAAAATGACTAAATGTTCAGTTAAATGGTGTAAAAACTATAGCGGCGGAAGCAGCACTATTTCTTTTCACTTGTAAGTACATTATTTTATTACATTTATGGTTATTTATCACAAAAATTAATCAAATCTAAAATAAAATTTTGTATTATCCAACAATGTTAAATATAGTCGATATTTCTATGTATTGTTGACATCTGACAACCATCACAAAATGGATGCATTATACCATTAAGAACAGTGACTAAAACTGTGGAGTGAGTCAATTTGACATCGACTATTGCTTGACCATCTCGAAAAATATATCGATATTTGACGATATGACCGAATGAATCATGATGTTATTTGTACAATACAATAACACTTAAAAATACTTATACATGTAACAGTATCCTACAATCTGATGTCATTAAATTTATAATAATAATTTTTATAATTAAATAAAAATATTATAAATGCAAAAATTATAATTTGTATCTGTACTTAAAATATTTAAACACATAAATTACACGACAGTGACCCTTCTCGAAAGAGAAAGTGGGTAGAATCAGTTCGTAAAGATGAAACCTGGATCCCGACGAAACAGCGCCATATGCAGTGTACATTTCGATGCTGCCTGTTTTAATACTAATGCAAAGAAACAGAAAATGACACCAATGAAGGCAGTCTCAGCCCATAAAGACAAGGGAAAACTGATACTTCCCTCAAGTGATACCATAGCTATTTATTAGCACTGCGAACTCGAACTTAGGAAGGGTGTTCAGAATAAAAGACTAAAAAAAGATTACACAACAGACTTTCTTCTGCCGAAAGTAACAGAAACATTGCTGCAACTTCCGTTGTACGAAGACATTCATTTCCATAAATTTGGAAATGATGACGTGAATCACGTCGAAGAATTAACGAAAGCCGTTGCTGAAAAGTATTTAAACATTAAAATTGCTTATATAGGAAAACAAGCGAACACAACAAATTCTAAGAAACACATTTTAAGAAGGATGATACATAATAAAAGTCAGTAAACCTACTACAATAATTTAAACTTAAAAAAACATTTGACGTTTATCATAACTATAATTGAATTAAGTCCATAAAAATGTCCTGCTAATTTTATTTTAATTAAAATTTAAATACCGGAAGCTTACCTCACCTTCATTATCCCTTTATTTCCTTGGTTTTACAGCTTATTTACGATACGCCTTTTCTTTCTCATTCGTTCATCGATGTATGTATTTTATCGACTACGATCAAGCACTAGAAATAGAGTAAACTTCTAAGAATTGCGTATCTGTGTTTACATTAACGTAATAAAATCTTCGTGCGCGTTAATCTCCACTTGGTTGAACGAGTTTTCATACATTTGTGTTTTATGTCGGGTCCAGTGGTTAATTCGTTCAAGGCCAGAACTTACCTTTTATTTTAATAAATAACAAACTAGGCCTTCCTTCCTTCCTATTAGGTAATCTATGAGAGAGGAAGTTCAGGAGTGAACTTTTAAAGGCTTTAAAGGATAAAGAGCTATTGATAATTGCAAAGTCTTAAATATAAAAGCTTAAACAAGACATGGAATTGTAAAAAAGTATGAAATAAAATTTAAAATTAATGGTTTTTAAAGAACATCAGCTAACTACTTTTAAGGACTTTATCGCGTTTGATTTATTATAGTTGACTTATTTTTATTTCCCGACGTTTAGTGTTGGCGTAAATTTAAGAAATTATAAAATAAGTTAATTTGTTCCAGAATAATAAATGGTCTAATATTGCTCCAATGAAGGAAGCACGCTGCGAATTTGGCCTCACGGGTTGGAATGGCAATCTGTACGCTTTTGGTGGTTGGGTCGGTTCCGACATGGGTGCTTCAGTGGAGGTGTACGATCCGATCAATGACGAATGGACGCTTAGTGGTCGGATGCCGGAACCGAGGTTTGGAATGGGAGTAGTTAACTTTGAAGGTAATGATAAAAATTTATTAGCAATTTTTTTTAGAATAGAATAGAGTAGTATTATGTTTTAACGTTAACCATATTACAAGTGACAGAATAAGTGACGGTCTTTGAATATTAAACCAAAGGCGACGGCATCGCAAGGCGTACCCCTCTGTCAAAGGTACGAGAGTCCGACTCATACGCGTTATATAAAACTAGTTGCTCCGCGTCGTACGCCATTACGCAAGTGATCGTGCCAGTCAATTGAGCTCTGACAAAAATGCCGAATTGCGGTGTATTTTCATGCAAAAACAATCAAAACCGTCAAATCTACAAAAAGACAAAGTGACTTTTCATCTGTGAATAATTTTAACATAATATTATCGTTAAAACTCGTATTTTCTGAATATTTTCGTAATATACCAAGTGTTGCCAGCTTAGTTCATGAAGTGAAAAATAAGCGATTCTAAAATAAATATAATTTACTACACGAAATAAATATACTTATTAACAAAAATTTATTTCATAGCAAGTAAATCAGTTTGTGGTGAATACTTATCATTACATTAAGACGTGTAATGTATTTTGTCAAATGATTTAAATATTTAGCTCAATACCAACACGATTCTGAATATATTGTAATTTAATATAAAAGACCAGCCTTTATCAAAATATTATACAAATAAGTCGAATCACCTGTAATCTCATCATTGTCATAGTCATAGTCTTTGTCATGTATCATCATCTTCATCATCGTTACAGCACTTCACAAGTCCACTGCTGAACATAGGCCTCCCCCAAGTAACGCCACAAAGCACGGTCCTCAGCCACCTGCATCCATCACATCCTGCATGTCTTACCAAGTCGCTACTCCATCTAGTGGAGGGTCGCTCTACACTACACCTACCGGTACGAGGCTGCCACTCGAGAACCTTTCTTCCCTATTGGTTATCGGTTCTTCGAGCTTTATGGCCGGCCCATTGCCACTTCAGCTCACTAATCCGTTGGGCTATGTCGGTCACTCTGGTTTTACTGCGGATATCCTCATTTCTGTCTCTATCACGCAGAGAAACTTCGAGCATAGCCCTCTCCATGTCATGTGTAACCTGCTTTAATTATATAATTTTATTTGGATGAAACTGTATATGCATTATAGTTTTAATATCATTAAATGTATGTGATCAACCGATAGCTAGTGCACAAATAATTTTATTTGCATACGTAAGGACTGATATACGTGGTGGGCGGGTGCACGCACACGTGGCGGCACACGCGCGACCTGCTGTGCTACGACCCGGCGACTGGCAAGTGGGACGTGCTGGCGCCCATGCGGCACGCGCGCAGTCAGGCCGCGGCCGTCGTGCTCGACAACTACCTGTACGTCATAGGCGGCAACGCGCCGCGCCGGACCGTACTTACCTCCGTCGAAAGATACAGCTTTGATGATGTAAGTCAATCTTTGTTGAAGTGAAAACTTCTTTAGCGGCGTTGTACACTTTTCTGTAATAGGTAAAAAATGTTAAACTCCCGTCAGGACACGTGACCCTGATCGAAAATGCGTAAGACGGATGGAGGGAGAGGGACAGCCGGCGCGGCGTAAGAGAGGAAGTATCCCCCTCTCTTTCTACGGCGCGTCAAAAATGTATGTCTGCGCTTGCTGTGTCGTTTAGGCGGCGCAGGGCGCTTGCGCGAATGTACCTAATATAAATTATCATGTTTGTGTACGATAGCGCAATAAATAAATATTGTATTCTACCACATAAATGATAGTACTTTTATACTGATAATTAAAGAAATTCGTGCAAAATTATTCTCTAACCATTCCAAAATATCAAAAATGCACAACGTTAATATTCAAGTTTTCACTTCTGCCGGCACTCCCGGAGTGCAACCCGTCGTTTTTATTTTTATTATAACTGCAGCATAGATCGGACCAAAAAGTATCTAGTAATTTTAAGGTGAGGGTAGCTGTGGTTAACTATGACTTGTGATGTTGAACATCTCTGTCCCGCTGTGGCCAAGGGTGCTGGAAAGTTTTCGATATGTTTAAATGTTGTTTCTAAATGTTTCTTAGTTAATTGTATAAAATATTACATTGTATTTTTTTAAAAAAGAAAAGGGGTCCGCTGGGTTTCTTGCTTGTTGTTTCCAGGACAGACGTTTTTTCCGAACCGGTAGTAAAGCTTAAATGACTTTCAATAAGTATTGTTGTAATCTATATTGAATAAAATTACTCTATTTAACATTTTGTCCCTAAAAAGTTCCATTCAGTGTGCCGTGTGTCGGGGAGAACGGAGTCGCAATAGGATTAAATGAGCAGCCATCGATGACGACTCTGAGAGATCGTTCACTCAGAAAGCCGTTTACCCAGTCAATCAGGTCATAAGCCGAACGCTGGAAGCTTGCCCAAAAGGCTAGCGTACCAAACCCTATCAAAGGCCTTCGAGGCATCAAGTGAAACAGCAAGTGCTACCCAATTTTTCTCAAGGGGCTTCGCCTCATTCACATATGATGGCATATGCTAGAAGATCCCCAGTTGATCGAAAACCGTACTGACGATTACTGAGGAGATCATTTTGCTCTAGGTATGCCATGAGGTGGGCGTTTAATATACGATCCATAATCTTACAGAGTATTGAGTAATTGAAATTGGTCGATAGTTGGGAGGGTCACCACGGCTGCCCTTTTTAGGCAGGCTGCACATTGGCTAGCTTCCAAGATTTGGGCACCATTCCAGTCCTGAATGATAATAGGTGGCACAAGCTCGTCAAGACTGGAGACAATCTAGGCTCACAGATCTTTAGAACTATAGCTGGAATACCATCATGTCTTCTAGGCAGACTTCGCAAGGATTTAAGAACCGCTGACTTATAAGTACCGGAGTGAGGTAATTGAGGTGATATCTTGTTGCTACTGTCCAGATACGAATTGCAAGCAAAAAGAGATGCAAATAAGTCCGCTTTCTCCTTGTCGCGACCGGGAGAGGAAAAAGCTCTTCTGTCAAATGGTTTGACAAAGAGCTTTGCATCGATGTGTTTAATTCGGTAGAATCTGGCTTGCCGTAATGCCTTTTCGCAGGACTTGGCGGCCTGGTTAAATTCAAAGCTTACTTCTTATAGCCAAAATCCGGAGCTTTGCGACCTTGAGCATCGACCTAGGATAAGTACGCCATATACATAAAGCACACACACACACACACACACACACACACACACACACACATATATATATATATATATATATATATATATATATATATATATAAAGAGATAGTAGCTTAATGGCAGGGCGCGGACCGCGATCTTAAAAAGGTCGTGGGTACGAATCCGCCATTCGACTACTGCCGTGAACCACTCGTAACACAAGCAATTTAAGCTTACCACTAAGGGGAATATTAGTATATAGCATTGTTAATATTATTTTTTTATAAAAATAAATAATATATGCTTGTGCTTTTCAACACGTACGCACTCGTAAAGGGTAATTAAATTTTAAAATTAAAGTTCGTCGGAAATTCCTTTTCCGACGTACTTTAATTTTAAAATTTAATTAATGTAGTTGTAACACAATTTATAGAAATTTTAGCATTCTGCAGATAAACTTTGCCAAACCTTACATTCCTCCGAGCGCGCATTATGAAGTATACTAAAATTATAAAGGGGTACAAAGTTATCCCTTGACGTATTACACACATGGAGAGTAACAAGTGTGGTGTGCACAACGTTCAGAACACGTGGGAGGAAGTGGCGAGCCTGCAGGAAGCGCGCGCGGGGTGCGCGGCGGGCGCGGCGGAGGGCGTGTTGGTGGTGGCAGGCGGCGACAGCGAGTGCGCCGGCCAGCGCGCCTTCTACCGCGCGCGCACCACGCTCGCGTCCGTGGAGCTGTATGAGCCGCGCGACGACGCCTGGCGCGCCGCGCCGCCGCTGCCGCACTCGCGCGCCGAGGCCGGCGCCGCGCTGCTCTGACGAAGGACACGCCTGCCCGCCTGCTGCAAGACCCTTGCCGCCCCGCCGGCTTACCGCGCCTGTGAGTTAACTCGCCCCTACCACTTGTGTACGGCTAATCGCCTTCCAAAATTCACATTACATTAATTTATCGGTCGTATGTCAAAGAACTGTCTGTGGCTCTATGAGGAACTGATGTCCGCTTGGATGAACTGCCACGCTAGTATACTGCGACTCAAAAATACTCGCCCCGAGTCCGCTACTAATATCGAAGACAACTCGTTGACTTATTGATGTTCCGCTCGTTAAATCGGTATTTAACGATAGTGGTGTAATAAATTTAAAAGGATATAAGTTGTCTGAAGGATCTCAATTAGGTAAACATTCTTCGGTTAATGTAATAAATTTATAGAATTTTACAATTAAAAATATGTTTCATCAAGGATATGTTAAACTACACACAAGTACAATAAAGATATTGTGTGTCTGTCATCATTGCGCACATAAATGCTATAATGATGTTTTAGATTTTTATAAGATTTTTAAAAATAATTTATCGTGATTAGTATAATATTTGGATATGCATTATATAAATGTAAGCTATGCTGTAAGTTATATGGATAAGGTCCTGTCCTTATATTACTAAATCCGTACTTATTTCGATACTCAAAATGTATGTTTAAAAAAAAAGGGCAGTTTTTTAAAACTGATTTATATCTCTACTCATACTCATGATGTTCTTTGTTGTAAATGTCACTGTTGTTTATTTAAGTGAGTCTCCATTTTTATTTCACAGAAATAATAGCTTTCATTTATACTATATAATATATCACCATATTAAGGCCAGTGAGACGACAAATTCCTATATATATATATATATATATATATATATATATATACAGGCTGGCCCAAAAGTCGTGGATCAAACGCAACTAGGGGTTAGATGGGGTCATCAGCTGCAAAAAGTTGTTCTACGGGAGGTCCTTAAAGTCAACCCCTGCAGAGTTATAATTTATTTTGTGTTTTTATGAGAAAATTGACTTTTTTTAACTAATTCTTATTAGAATGCCAAAAAATAAACATCCTCTATCTTTTTTATAATTTTCACTAGATTGGTACTGATGAGTCCTTGCGTTAGACATGCTATTTATGGTTGTTTATTGGGTGTGTTGAAGATAATGTTAAGTTTTACGATTATTATTTTTCTCAAATCATAACTTTTTATTTACTTCGGACCCCACTGTGAAAAAAAATACTCTACCGAAAAGTGACCCTGTATTACAAGTTTTGGCGCATTTAATAGGGATTCTGAAAAGGTATTACACATGGCCATGAGTGGCTCTAATATCTTTCTAGGACGAAAAAACAAAGCAATGATTGTGAAATAATTGTTTTATTAAGCAAAACATTTTACAATAAATGCTCAAAATTCCTGCCTCTGACCATAATACATAATCTGCACCGTCTAATAAAATTCCTACGTAACCTACGGAATGCACTTCTGTTGTTAGTTACTTGTACTCTAGCAAACTCGAGCTTTTGTCGTAGTTCTTGTTCGCTATTGTTCTCTCCTTGGTAAACTATTTCTTTAAAATAGCCCCAAAGAAAAAAATCTAATGGATTTAAATCGGGCGACCGGGGTGGCCACGCAACATGTCCGCCTCGACCAATCCACCGGTTGGGGAAGCGCTCGTTCAAATGATCTCTGACTGCTCGAGCGTAGTGAGGCGGGGCGCCATCATGTTGCAGCCACATTTCTGCTATTCTTTCTTCTGGAACTTCAGCTTCGTTAAGAATATGGTTTAAATTATTTTGCAAAAAATTTAAATACTGAGCACCATTCAGCCTTGCTGGCATTTCATGCAGCACCAACTGCTGGCCAATTATACCAGCCCACATGTTAATACCAAACAGATTCTGGAATCGATCATTTCTTATGATATGTGGGTTTACTCTGGAGTAAAAATGTAGATTGTGGATATTGAATACTCCCATTCTTCTAAAAGTTGACTCATCCGTCCATAAAACCTTGTTAAAGAACTGCGGATCTTCTCTGTGATATCTTAGCATCTCTCTACAAAACCGCACTCTAGGTTCATAGTCACCGGGCAGCAAAGCTTGCACCCTTTGCACGTGGTAGGCGTGATATTTTTTTCTGTTAATGACACGTTGCACCGTCGATCTTGGAATCCCGATATTACTGGATATTTGGCGTTGACTTATACTAGGATCCAATCTTAATTCTCTCAGCACTTCATCTTCATTTTCAAATTGCATCACTGGTCTGCCTGCTCTCATAGCATGCTGACCGGGTAAGACTCCCTCCATGTACGAATTATGTACGCGCATAAAGACCCTGTAATCCGGAAAACGATCACGGTTAGGGTAGCGTTGACGATATTCCCTGGCAGCAGCCCGGGCATTACCGTCGCAAAAGCCATACAGGTAATGCATTTCTGAATACTCCCGTTGGGTGTATTTTCTCCTCGCAGCAGCCATCTGTCCACTTTTGTAGCCAATCCGTCCGATTCACACAGCACTGGTCACAGGTAGGCAATCTATCACAAGTCCGAAAAACAAAGCGTAGGTCAAAGGAAAGAAACTGGTCACAAGTCGTCGTAAAACCGAGAAAAAGAACACGTGCGTACCCACAGGCAGGAAGCGAGTTACTAAAGAACACTAAACATTCTAAAGAAACATGCTCACGCGCATCCCCCAGCCCCCGCCCCTGCCGGCCCAGCCTTTTGTTTCCTAGAAAAGATATCGCTACCTGAACTGACGGGCCAACCGGCCTTTTACTGACAAAGGATTAAATAGTTAGTGTAAAAGAGAGGCAGAGAGTCTTTGTCATTAATTGTATTAATTCTAGTTTATTTTTAAATAAGCCTAACCGAGTTTTATGGTTGGGTTAACTTTGGCCTTGCCATGAATAATCGTCCTAAAAAGATATCAAAGCCACGCATAACCATGTGTAATACCTTTTCAGAATCCCTATTAAATGCGCCAAAACTTGTAATACAGGGTCACTTTTCGGTAGAGTATTTTTTTTTTCACAGTGGGGTCCGAAGTAAATAAAAAGTTATGATTTGAGAAAAATAATAATCGTAAAACTTAACATTATCTTCAACACACCCAATAAACAACCATAAATAGCATGTCTAACGCAAGGACTCATCAGTACCAATCTAGTGAAAATTATAAAAAAGATAGAGGATGTTTATTTTTTGGCTTTCTAATAAGAATTAGTTAAAAAAAGTCAATTTTCTCATAAAAACACAAAATAAATTATAACTCTGCAGGGGTTGACTTTAAGGACCTCCCGTAGAACAACTTTTTGCAGCTGATGACCCCATCTAACCCCTAGTTGCGTTTGATCCACGACTTTTGGGCCATCCTGTATATATATATATATATATATATATATATATATATATATATATATATATATATATATATATATATATATATATATATTTATTAGTAACAAAATTTAGAATTAAATGTCTGTCTGATACCTGTCTACCTGATAGTGTTCGTCTATTTTAGATGGAATACGTAACACTTCGAGCTCATTTTAAGGGGCTGGTCCTATCCTACATTTATTCCAAACTAGCGAATCGCCCCTGTTTTCGTACGGGTGATTTCTAGATCTCGACAATAGCGCCCCTATTCACAAATGTGACTATAAATCAGCTAAGAACCCATTTAAACACGCACAAAAATTCATCAAAAACGATCGAATCGCTTTTGTTTCTTAGCGAGACCAAGGGATAGCAATTGTTTTTTAAAGGAAATGAGAGTAACTTCAATCATTGCTTAAATTGACGTAGACTTATGAGTGAGACATTAAGCGTTTCTTGAAATAAATTTTTCCAAAAGTTATTATTACTTTTCACAAACACAGCCACACACACACACACACACACACACACACACACACACACACACACACACGCACGCACACACACACACACACGCACACACACACACACACACAAACACACAAACACGCACGCACGTACGCACGCATGTACGCCCTCACACGCACACACACACACACACACACACACACACACACACACACACACACGCACGCACACACACACACACACGCACACACACACACACACACAAACACACAAACACGCACGCACGTACGCACGCATGTACGCCCTCACACGCACACATGCACGTACGCACGCACACATGCACGCGCACGCGCACACACACACACACACACGCACGCACGCACTCACACGCACGCACGTACGCACGCATGTACGCCCTCACACGCACACATGCACGTACGCACGCACGCACGCACACATGCACGCGCACACACACACACACACACACACACACACACACACACACACACACTTAAAATTAGTATAATCAAAATCAACCCTTATAACATGAAGATGTTGAATTTCAGACATTCCTATGTCCGGAATGAACATTACAAACATTCAAAATATTAAGACAAAAATTAATTAAAATAATAAGATAACTTTATTAAAAAAATTAATAAAATGTAACAAATATAAATTGTTTTGCCAAAATAAATGTTATTTCTTATTATAAAACAATGAGTCTTACTTAAGACCGAATTTTGGATCTATGTGACAAAGCACATTTTTTTATAAGAATCTCAATTTATGTAAATAAATGTTGTGTTTGTGCAGGTATTGTGCATTTATTGTGTACAATAACTAATAGTGTTGTTAGTAGCGACGAAGAGGAGATTCAGAACGTAAGGAGCTAGGAGCTCCATACTTCAACCATAAATGTTATGTGAATAAAATTTGCAGGAATTTTTTGACAATGCGTTCAACGTCGCAGACAGTAATTCTACCATGTTCAACTTACATAACGAAAAATCTATATAAGAATAAATGATCTATGTATACTTACCAAAGACACTAGAAAAGAGTAATTACATGATACTATGGTAAAGTCGCTGCATTAAATTACTTTCGGCAATAAGTTACACAGTATTTTTTTAATATTTGAAGTCGTGATAAGTGTACAAATTATGTTGTGTTGGAATTTGCATATGGTAAAAATTTGCATTCTAATTTAAGTATGGAATAAATCCTATAAATGTAAATTTGTAGAAGACAATGACTGTATGAAATACTAATTTGTTATTGATATTTTTTATTATGTATCTTGTACGGACGATTTATTGCTGTACGTTTATATATTTGTTCATTGAGAATAAACAGGAATAGAAGGATGAAAAATTGGATCCCACCATGGAGTAACAACTTGTTAAGAAATGCAGGAAGTGACCGTATTTTGTGGCATTCCATGGGCACCATATGTTCAGTAGTGGACTTGTGAACTCTGTGAAGTGGCTGTGATGATGATAACACAGTAATAACTTGATAGAACTTAATAAACATACTTGTTTACATAATATTGTATAGCTACGTACATCTACATCAATGTGGCATGTTATTGAAAATCAACGTGTATTAAATTGCCATAAATGGTGGTTGATCTTACAATTATTAAGCGACATGCTCGTAGAACCTGTTTTTTAAACAAGTGAAGCATTTACAATTAAAGAATGGGAATATGAAAAATTGATAATTTTATGAGTTGTAAGATGCGACCTTTCAAGTTGCGTTCGAAAATTAATGAAAGGTGAATCGTTTATTTCCTGTTTTAATTGACTAATTTAATTAAATAAGAGTCTAGCGGGATAAGCATGCTGAAATGCATGCACACAATGTAAATATAAAATAGCACACAATGAAAATATTACATAAATTCAACTATTGAGATAACTGTAACGCACGTTATTATTTTAGCTTGACCAAAAAAAAAGGTTGCTCTGGGGGCACTACTGAGGCTTTTCTTCATTGAATCATTTAATTGTTATTGTGTGTACCTAAGTACAGTTACACTCTAACCACAACTAATATAAAGTACCTTTAAAATCGTGTGCTTTGGAAATTATATTTAGATACAAATTACATACTGATGATATATACGAATTGCTCCGTTAAAGGTATAGGATAATAAGGCGTCTAGAGGGCAGGACAATCGTACGGTGCGGGGCGAGACGCGGGTGGAGCACTCCATCAAAGCGCGAGAACATTCACTTATCAAGGATGACTCGCGCTAGACCGTGTCGGGTCCGAGCCGAGTGTCGGCTGTACCACGGTCTACTAATATTGCATATATTTTGTATGAGCGGCAACCGTGTGACGGCCAAGCTACCGTCAACGCTCGGCAAGAACTCGGTCCCGGCTTGTAGTTGAAGATTAATCAGATTCTTCAGCGTCCAGAGCGATCGCAATAGCCGCTAATTCCAGGTCGTCAAACTTCAACATGATTGTAGTCTAGTTACAAGTTTGCTCGGACGAGTATACTGCATCACGGCGCAAAGGTAATTGCAGTCTTTGTAATTTCAGGCACGGGCCGGCTCGGTGACCGTGCTACTTGAAAGCTTCCACTTATATTACAATATGTATTCAAATAAAAAAATATAGTGTTAAGTAGTTATAAACTGTTTCTATTGAATTCGACAGTTTTTATAATTACTTTTTTTGTAACACCAATTATTTGATTAAGTTATTTAATTTTGGAATTAAAAAAACAGTTTAGTATTTTTTATAACTTCCCGTTGTGACAACCCTAGTGATATTATTCATCACGACAAAGTCTAGACGATGTCGGCTTTTCCGACAACATCAAAAGTGATGACTGACTGTATGTTTTTCTTAGGATTTGATACGACTGTACTATTACATATAAAAGACCAGTCAGTAAGAACGATGTGAATTGGCAATCGTAAACATAAAAAAACATTAAATTCTTTGTTGGATGCGCGATTTTGTTTAGTAAAACATTTTTACTTTGGAATTTAGTCTACACAAGCGATACGCCCGGCTTCGCACGGATGATTTCTGGATCTCGAAGCAGCGCCACCTACCGGCTCTATATGTGAATCTAAACCATTTAGGGATTCAAAAACACAATATATATATATATATATATATATAAATAATTTGCAGAAAATTAACTTTTGACTTTAACATTGTGTAATACCGGTTTCAAAATGGATTTTGGACAAAAAACGAAAGTATAATTACTTAGAAGAAATAAACGTTAATGGATATACCCTACATTCCTTGGGATGTAAGCCAAATAGCAACCAAAAGTTTTTTGTGCTTGTTTGCTCTATAGCCTCGCTTCACAATACAGAGTGTGAAATTAAACAAATCCACTGCGCATCATTATTGTATGTTATAATAAAATTAATAAATTAATTACAAATTTTATGAATCTCTTGACTACGGATCTTATCAAACAGACCTAAATTAAAATGAAATGCTGAACTAAACAAACCAGACTAAACCCTACAATCCCTACAAGTCCCTAAAACCCCCCTCCTAACAAGCCTAACAAATCCTTACAAATTCCAACAAACCCCCTACAAACCCCTACTAACCTCTTAAACCCCTACAAACCTAACCTAAACCAAACCGAACAAACAAAAAAGTGCTTAGTTCCTGTGCGTAATTTATTTTAATAGAATAGATACGGATTGTAAACATGAAAATTGCTGATGCAAAGTAATAAAATAAAATTGTATTGAATGACAGGGAAGAATAATGAATTGACACATTAAATTATTTTTCCATTATTTTCAATGTATTCTGCCTTAACCCTAATACATTTATTAAATCTGTCAATAAACTTATTAATATCGTCTAAATATCCTTCTTTTACTGACTTACTACCTACTTTCACTGTATTTTTTGGTTTTCCTTTCTTTTTATGTCTTTCCTGAGCAGTGGCTTCTTCAAGGCTTTTAGTATTATGGTCTCCTTATATTTTTCAACTTCGTCTGGTATATATTTGTATGAGTTACGTATGTCTTGAATCTTTTTTTGTGTCAATGTATTATTTGTTAGTCTCTTAACGGTACATCACTTCAGACGTGAATTATTTTTTATTGATGTCTACGAATGTTGTGGACCCTTGGAAACTGGTTTTGCATTGCAATATATTCCATTTTAATTTATTGTAAGGCGATAATTAATTTTTGAGAATGGTATTAGGTTAAATCCATACTTAACAGCTTCTTTGTGGTAACAGTGGAATTCGTCGTCGACCATCTGGAGGAACTTAAATGTTAGAGCCTTTGATTTAATTTTCAAAAAGGCTCTCATTAATGACAATGGGCTGAATATTTCCTGATGCCGAAGATTTCCTTCAATTAGGCTGTGTGCTGTATTGACCTCCTGCACATTTCCATGTCTTGGCTCGGAAAATTTCGTTTACCGGTTTTGCTTCTGGTTACTGTAATTTTTTTATCATGGCAACACTCATATGTGAGTTTCTGTTCTGAGGTACGCATGAGTCGGACCATAAGATGAGTTTGGTTACTGTGATAGGTAATCTATCTACCACGGATGTAAGAATTTTAACTAACGCACTTGCGAGTCACCGTCATCACCGTTCCTTTCGTTTTTGGTCTCGTCCCACATTGCGTTAGTAGCAGATTTGTTCAAATTGCAGGGGGCTGTCAAATTGTAGACTGTTTAATTTACTCGTTTAATAAAAACAGGACACTTTTTGAAAGAGAAAAATGTTTTCTAAATTGAATGTAACGACAGCTGTTGTTTCATTTATTTTTCTGTCTTTTTCTCCTTCTATAATGTCCTCTTTTCTTCTTATATTTTCGCAGTGTTTCATCGTTTGTTCAGCATTAGGAATTCTGATCGCCTTGAATTCAGAACACACATTGAAGGCGTCATTTTTTGTGTGATGGAATTTTAAATTGAATTTTTCGTTAAACACTCCGGTAAATGTTTTCTTTCACCGGTTCTTTCGTCGACTCTTCATAAAATGAATAAATTTTGGCGATTGATAGAGTTTTGTCAGTTACAGCCTATATACGTCCCACTGATGGGTACAGGCCTCTCCTCATTTCTGAGAGGGTTTTTAGGGCAAGGAAGTGTCCGCCGCGCTGTCACAATGCATGTTGGCGAACTTCACATGTCATCGAAATATTTTTTTTCTTATTAGAGTTTTGTCAAGGTAACAAAATGCGATTTTTGTGTGCGAAAAGACTATGATTTGAATTACTTATTCTTTTGTTTTCGGCGGTCTTATTTTTATGTATCTTCTTTAGAAGGCGTGGAAATCAATTTAAATGGGTTGTTGTGAAGTTTTTTTTTTTTTTGTAGAAATAATAAATTATTTTTGCCGATATATCCCAATAGTCAGAAAAAAACCTTATGGCACACCTTCGCTTTTTGCTCATTTTTCAAAAAGAAACTTACTACTGAAATGAGATCTTTCTTCTGCTTCTGTTCTTTTCCTTTGTGAGCGTACACTACATGTAAATTCGTTGTAATATTTGTTTTCGGGTATCGTTTAATGAATAAAATGCTTTTTTCAAGTCCTCTCTTTCTTGTTCTGAAAATTTAGCTGAGCAGTTGTATGCGCACTTTTCATCACATACAGCGTGAACCTGCATTTCTGGACATTTTACCTACCCTTTAATATTAACATATTCTTCACCAGCTTCTCCTTTTTTCCTTGCAATTCTCTGTCAATTTTTAGGACACCTTTTTCTCTTTTTTGAGGATTTTTGTTCTACATCTGCAGCGTCACTAGCATCACTATCAATTAATATCGCAGAATTTTCTAGTTCTAGCTCTGAACTACCAGAGCAAACAATGTTATTTTTTACTGTCGTTATAGCGCGTTTTTCGGTGAATGTTTGTTCGCTTTCTTCTTCATAATTTAGTGAAGGTTGGTTTTTGCAAACAATGACATTTTCTTCGCAGTCCGCGGTAAGTATTTCGTTACCTACTTCAACGTTCTCGGTCTTTACAGGCCATGAATAACTTTTTCTTCACCTTGTCAATCCTGAAAAATAAGTTTTTAGTTATTATATGAAATTTATATTGAAGTTAAGGTAACATTTTAACCATTAAGTACCGAGGTGCTATTTTAGCTACATAAGTACCGACGTGAGGTCAGCTGGACCACCGCAGCTTTACTGATGGAAATTTTATGTTTCTTGATATTTTTCAAAAAAAAAAAACTTTTCTATCTATTTCTGATATATCTAGTTATATCAGAAATAGATAGAAAAGTTTTTTTTAGAAAAATATCAAGAAACATAAAATTTACGTATGAATAAAACAAAATATAAAATTTTTCGCATTTATCAATAATTATAAACATTTATCTGTCAGTATCAACTTTTTTGGTAGAAAAATCAACTCTTAACTTAAAAATTAACAATTATAAACTTATTGGTTATTTTTTCATGACAACATATTTTTCTTAAAGTTTAATAACCAGACAAAAGCCAAAAATAAAAAATTAACCATTCTTCTAGAAGTCGCAAATGCACAAAACAGGAACTATTAAATTTATAAACAGTCTTTGGCATACAGGCTTGCTGCATTGCAAGCACACATATTTTTGCAAGTTTCACATTTATAAGAAGTCTTGCGCTTTAGTTAAGGACAGATTGACAAAGTTTTCTGGTTTGATTACCCTCTGCTTCATTTTCTTCTCTTACTTGCTCTGGTACATCTTGCCCGAAAACTCTATTTATCGATGAGCGCAATTCTCTTGGTAGATGTTTAATCAGAACCCGGCGCTGCATTTGTGAAACGACTAAAGTTCTCGCAAGTAGTTTCAAGAAAACAGATCTGTTTACTGTATTTTCATGAAAAATACAGTAATATTTTCATGCAAGTGCAAATTGTACAAAATTCCTGCATTTATGGCACTTAGGTCCTATATTCGAAAAAATATTGCCATTGACCAAAGCCGTGTTTGTCGACTGCTGTTATAAATTGAACACTTCTTATCAATTTCGTTAACACCTCCTTAGAATTATAATAAGATATAATTTCTGGTAGATGGTTTTCTTCATCTACTTCTTCATTGTGATGCATTGACGAAAGGAGAAGAACAGCTTTGTTTTTTTTTTTTGGGAACGTAAATCCGTAAAGCGTGGAACCAATTTCACAAGTTTTTTTTGGTTGAAAATTTGGAGGTGTTTCCCTCTTTTTTTTCAGAGTGCTAAAAATGTCAATCCTATTTTCAGCTGTTCGACACACTGAACAGATCTGTACCAGTTATCAGCTGTGGTATTTCTGTTACTACCGTGTAAGTCCCTAATCAATCTCAATACACATTGTGTAGGCACCTGGAGCTTTTTTTCCTCTTCTGATAATCCTTCACCATCTGATCCTTTCCCAGAATATATGTAACCATCATAGAAGTAAAATGTCTTCGAATCGCAAATAGCTTGTACCTTCAAGCCGTACTTAGCTGATTTTTGGGGCATATACATAACGAGATGTGAGTGGCCTCTAAAGCCAATCAACATTTCATCAACGGTCGTATTTATGTCCCAAAGATGTTTTATAGGTACAGATACCGTGTTGCTAACACATCGCACCGTTCACAGTGACGCCAGTCTTTGATACATGTGTGCGTGAGTACCACGTGGCGCGCATATCTTACGTACCGTGCCTGCATTAATGTGCGTGACTTCGGTAATAACAGTGCAAATCGATTACCCAAAAATTTGGGAGATTTTACATTTCATTTATATTGACCTTATTATTTTTATTTTTATTATGACCTGAGTGTAAAATTTATATGCGAAGCGTGTGCATTTGTGTGCGTGTGTGTATAGAGATATACACATACAAGGGATATGGTTGGTTATGTGTGTTTTATGTAGGTATGAAAATCGCACCAAAATAGTGAAGATAAGTAATAAAACCTATAGTTAATGTAACAGTTAAAAACAAATAAAAAATCACAGCAGATATTTATGTACCTATATCTACTGTGATTTTTTATTTATATATTTAACCAGTCTATTATTATTGAATATATATAGAGTACTACACCTTTGTACTGTAGAACCCAAATATTGCCGCTTTTTACGAAGACATGAATGACGTACAAAAGTTTGGTTAAGTGTAAACTTCGGCAAAGAGATAGCAAATGTTTTTTTATAATTCATATATCGATCCAGTTTCATGACTAGATCAAATCCTTGCATGAAATTAGTTAAATACTGTCACTGGATTTTACTTTCCTTTTTTACTGGAAGAAGATAAAATTTTGTAAAACTTAGTGTGTTTAAAAGCTACATTTTATACTGTAAATACTGTAAATAAATAAATAAACATATAAGATCAACATTTTTTATTTATGTAAATTATAATTTTATTTAAAAACCTTGAAATTGTAGTTGTTTTCGGTACAGTTACCTTTTCGATGGAATATTTTTGTAAATATTTTCTGTCTTCGCTACATGAAACAGCCTGATTTTTACATATCCATCCACTATTAATTTGAAAATATTATTTTCATGATAATGCCCATAAAGATGATCTGTTTCACTAAAGTTGAATATACTTTTACTCACTAAGTGTGTCATTATTTTAATTATCAGAAGTTTGTAATCTTCTTCTGTAGTTATTTGCTTTTCTTTTAATGTTTTACTTAAAATTGCCTCTGACAGCCAGCATACAGTAAAAACATTTTGTGACGAATAAATCAGTCCTTCCTTGTCACGTAGTCCAACTAGCTTATGAAAATCTAATTTTTCTTTACTTATTAGACTGTCGATGCAGGGCATGCATTTAATTTTCCAACTCAATTACCTCACAATGATCACAAGAATGACAGATTGATTTTTCAAACCGGTTCACAATCGGCTTTTTGAGGGTTAAATTACACACTCCCGCTCGTTCTCGCTCTAGTAAATGACGGTTCTAAGTGACCAAGAAGGATAGATTCACAGGAAAGTGCGATCCGTGCTGCCAGATCTATTTCGACCCGAAGCCTTAAAACGGTTTAACTTGGTTAAAACCTGTAAAATTAGACGGTTTAAAAAAATTTTTTTGGGGCAATAAGTTTTTTCTCTTTGGTAATGAATAAACCACAGATAGTCCCATAATATATTATAATAGTGCATTTTTCTGAGATATAATTAGTACATTTTCCAAAATAATAATTCGAGGTAATCATCTTAGGTAGGTATTTACTTTTTTTTAAATATTAATTACACAAATAATTATTATAATAATATAATTTAATCACACAACTAAATCCCTCATTAGTAATGTAATGGTAAAAGAATTTTAAAATCAGTCAAGTAATTTTCGAGATTAGCCAAAAAACATATTCATAGAAAGTAGCGCCATCTATAATAAAATAAATTATACATTAGACATCTGTAATTATACATAACATTCTAGTGGTAAAAGAATTTTCAAAATCGGTCAAGTACTTTACGAGTTTAGCTAAAAAACATATTCGTTGATAGTAGTGCCCACTAATTAAAATGCATCCTACGTTTCACAGTAATAATAGCATTCTAATGGTGAAAGAATTTTTTAAATAGGTCAAGGAGTTTTTGAGCACCATTCCGAAAAGCGATTCAGCTTAGCCAACCGCACACACAGTAAAAACATAACTATCCTTTTTCAGCCGTAGTCGGATAAAAAAACGGTTGACACCGATTGCGTATCGGCTGCTTTAGATAAATATCCGTTGTCAACAGTTGATTTACATCTATTCATGACATTAAAATAGGGAAAAACATTTCATACGGTAGGCAACACTCGAATATTATTGCGCAGTATTACTACTTGTATTGACATTCAGCTTTCATATTATTTTATAATGAAATACACCAGAAAATTGTATACTTACTTATGAAAAGTGATGTTCTTTTCCTTATCTTTTTTCCAAGAGTAATTTTTACATGATTTCACGGCACAAACAGTCATTTTGCGAAATTAAAAATACCGGTGCGTGATGTACGTTCACAGTGAACGTCGCTGGCGTAATGGCGGAACGATCGAACGAATACGCCAATATTGGCGCCTTTTAAATGGAAGCGTTTTAGGCGCGCGTACACGGTATCTGTACCTATAAAACATCTTTGTTATGTCCATATTACACTTTTTTCGACAGTTGTTTACAATCGCGTTAAACACAAATGATATTGCCGCGGTTTTGTCCATTTTTTGCCTTTCGGATCTTGTGCCAATGTTGTCGAAACGAAGGCAGTTCAGGAGATACATAAATAGTCTGGCCATAAATACTGTTACATAAAAAGTTTTCTTTTTTTCAACTTTTTAATTATTTTGAATTTGGAACGTCTTCATTATTTTAAAAAGTTCTTTCGATTTCGCGCCATTCCACATATTTTTTCGTTTTCATTATCAAATTACATTACATTACATTCCATATGAATGGGGTGTTAAAGAAAATAGGATTGCGGTGATCGCCTTGCACAAAGTGGGTATGGAGCCGTCGGTCATATTCCAGACACTTCAAAAGCTTGGTATCAGCCGTACGTTCGTATATCGTACTATCAACAGATACAACAAACACTTCCTCTATCGAAGACCATAGAAGATCGGGGCGGCAGCGTGCTGTTAGAACTACAAAGGCTGTTAATGCTGTTAAAGCCTGAATTCGTCGAAATCCCATTAGGAAGCAAAAAAATCTTATCGCGATAAATGAAGATTCCCGCTAGGACTCTGTCGCGTATTATAAAACAAGACCTGAAGTTCGGTGCTTATAGTCGATATACAGGACATATTACACAAAACAAGCACGCGCTGAGAATTCCGCTATTGAAATTTTGGTTCATTTGTAGTGGTAAGTCATACAAGGACGAAAATTAAAATTGTAACTGTGGATATTTGTTTTTTTAATATCGTCTTTTATTCGTTTATTGGTAGTTACACGAGTCATTCTTGATTTAGACTCTGTAGAAATTGATTCTTAAGCATACTATATTCAAAGGTCATTTTCGTCTAAATTGGTTTGTTGGCCAAACAATTTTTTTTTTTTTTTGCGCCCGAAGCAAATATGGACAACCCTCCGGAAAGCGGGGGAGGGAAGTTGAGAATGCTCATAGCACACCACGCAGCCGGCTGCGTGGCTATGTGGTGACTTTTACCCACTAAACTCAACCTTTTAGGAATTGGCTTAACGATCTGACTAGAGATCTCTAAGCCGTATACGAACGCGACTCTCCTTGGCAGAAAGGAGGGCGCAGGCCAAACAAGCACAGAGGCGACAATATAAAGGTTTCTAGAAAATAATTAAATTTTTTATCATTGTATAAATATGTTTTACTACAAAAATGTTATTGTGGCTTAAAAATAAGATTACATAATATGCAAGTGTTTTTGTATGTATAGTAGTTAATTTATAATTAAAATTTAATTATTGTGATATTTATAAAACAATTATTTTTTTTATCACACAGAGATACACAACATTTTTAACAAAATTACAAGGCACATTCTACTTCTACGCATTTCAGATATTTGCAGCGAAGCCGCCTGTCCAGATGGTCACCCATATGGGCAAGCGCGAAATTTGGTCTTATTTCAAATCCTTTACAGGAGTTAGTAGCGCAGTTCCTTTCTTCAAATCATTTTGTTATGAATTGCTGGACTGCCCTTGATTTGTAAGTACATGCGACATGAAGTGTCACGCAGCTCTACTCATGGACAAATTAAAGAATTTTTTTTTATAATTAAGTTAATGGTTTCGGCTTCTTATTTATATTTTATTTTATAACTTCCAATGAAGGGAGTCTAAGTCTATCCTATCCGTTGGGAGTTGTGTGTGGGACTGGTTGTGTAGACAGGTAGCGTAGTGTGGTGTTCTTGAGTCACATTAGGGCAAGTGATCGGAATACTATTTCCATTCTATATAAATCCATCCGTTACAGCCTATAAAAGTCCACTGCTGAACGTAGGCCTCCCCATGTATTGTCTCATAGGCCATAGTTAACACGCTTGGCGTTCGGGTTGTCAACCGCACTTTATTATTTATTATTTTGAGTTGTTAACAGGAAAATTCTGATCCCCATCACTTGTTTCAATTTCCCCACCCACGAGACGATACGAGGTAGTGGATATTTTTACACCACGCCACTGCGCGTTCTATCACGATTTACGGTATTTTTAACGTACGAATTGAACGGATCGCATTAAACGGATTTTAGAATTATTTTAAGTGACCACAGAAGGAAGGCACGCATCGGTCCGGCGCGGCGCGGCTTTAACGCCGACGCAATTTATTATAATGCTGCGGCTACACTAACGAGAAACGTCAATGCCCATAAACGCAACAATTATTGCCTTAAATTTAACGCGATAAAATGAGTGAGAGACACTTGAACGGTCAACGTCGTTTCAATTTCAATGCCGTTGAACGGCGTTAAAGTTGCCGTTGAACGGCGTTAAATATTTTTTTAAGTTAAATGTTCCTTGAATTTCAAGCAAGATGGACGTTGACGCAGCTACTCTATATTTAATGAGTGTAATTTTTTATAATATGAATATATTTTATCATTGATGCAATTTTATTAAAATTGCAAATAAATGCAAAAACGCAGCAACGCGTAATACTCGGACCTGGAAGTCAATGATAAAATAGAAGTTTTCGTTCCACGATCACTTTGAACCATCTTATATCGTATTATGTACTTACCACTGTATTTAATCTGTGATTACATTCATATACCACTCGTAGGAAACTATCAATCGTTTCGAATGCGAACCAATTAGTTGTATACACGTCCTTTGTGCCAGCTCCGGACTTCAAAGACTTTTTATACTTGTTCAAACGGGTTCTATAATAAGTAATAACCCATTAGGCTTTCCTTCTTCTATTTAATTTCTTCAATAGATGTTTGAAAAGGTAACATTTGCATAATTCGTCGCCAAGCATCATTTTGCGATGTACGATTTTTAAAACTTTAAGTTTCGGATCCCACAAATATGACTCTGTTTGCAGGATCTCGAGAAATGTTGTAACTTTTTCATTACTCCACTCCATCGCAGCCATACGTGCGACTCCCTTGCACTCACCGTGCACAATGAGACAGACCTAGTGTGACCGCTTCAACGCTCGAGTTATCGCCGAACGGGAATCGGAATTGTTAATGCCGTTGTCAAATTATCGCGTTAATTCGTGGCCACACCTACATTCAACGTCCATCAACGCGATAATTAACGGCATTTCTCGTTAGTGTGACCTGGCCATAACGACAACTATTCCAATGCGTGCTAATGACGTCATACATATTATGTTCGCTCAGTGAACGCGCCGCCAGCCGATGATGTTATCAACTGGCGGCGGAGCGTACCGTATGGTGCTGCTCTCCATGTTGCAATCTCTTCTTGAATATATCTTCTTCATGTGTGTCTTCATCTACGTACAAAAATTTTCAGATAGCGTATACATTAAATAAGATATCGGAGTATTCCAAATTAACTGCAGTATTTCAAATATACGAGTTCCTATAATAAATAATTACTTATAAAAGATCTGGCTAAAAAAATGTATGAGGAAAATAATGTTTTTGTACAATGAATAAAACCCAGTACCTCCGTGACCATAAGCGCTGTAAAGCACAGGAAACGGCCAGGTATAAAAAAAGTTAAATAAAACTCGATAAAATCCGTAAAAGTGATTTTTTTCAATGTGTGTAGTGTACGCGTAAACAGAAATTTCTTGCACGTTATTTAGCTCAAGAGAGATTACGCCCTGCGTAATTTCTCTCAAAGATAATTTGATTTCATCAAATAATATTAATGATGTAAAAGATGATAACTGAAATAACATAAATATTGTTTTCGATTATTTGTATTTAAAATTTTAGACTTGTTTCATTTCCAACTTACACTAAGGCCGATACAGAGGGTATTTCTAATTTAAACTCAAACTTTAGAATGTCAATTTTTTTGTGTAAATATAAGACTAGACTCAAATTTCGACATTGTGGATTTTTAGTTTAAACTAGATTTTGTGTCTGAATTTTGGCCTAAGAATGATTTGAGTGCGATAAAGAATTATACAAAATATTTGCACGGAGTCTTGAAGATGGCGAAATTACTCCTTAAAAGTAGAAATGCAATAAGTAACTACATACTTTCGTTATGTGTTTCTAATGGATGCGTACTTTATTTATATTTTAATATGTTATTGATATGCTCACGAGAACAATCAATTGTTGGATGTCCGTATTCTCTAATATACGAGAGAAGTAAAAGTAGTCTTAGATTTATCGTTATCTTATTAAAACAGCACTATGACATATAATTATAACACATAACTACTATATTAATATTGCAAATATTTTTTTTGTTAACGTAGTTGTCACTTGTCAGTTTTAGGGGCCATTAATATTTAATCTGTTAGGCTTTACCCTTATATTCTTATTGCTAATAGCGGGTTGGGTTTACAATTCGGTCGCATGAATTTAAAGATTCTGTCACTGTGGGGGAGTCAAGGGGGTTTATCTGAAGTACCCCCACTCGATTTTTTCTGCCGGAGCAGCGTCGAAGTATTTTTAATTAGTTTTTAAAAATATTGGTAAATGACTAATTTAATTACGTTTTTGACGCTTCATCTGTCAATGTCATATCGATATATAGTACTGAATCGATCTAGTAAATCGATATTTCACCCTAGAGAATCGAGATCGAATCTTTTTCTGTTTTATTAGGATTTGTAAAATTATTTACAATTGGATGAATGTACCCCAACTCGTAAAGAATGACGTTTTTAATTTAATTATTCAATGTTATCTGGACTTTATTGTATCTTTTGATATCGTAAATATAAACTTTTAACGCAAATCAAAAAAGATCAATTTTTGCGAAATCGATCTTTAAGATTTCGATTTTTTGTGAATCGATTCATCTAATTTCGATTTGAATCGATTTAAAAATATGTAAAATTTAAATCCCTATGCCGGCCATTTTGTTGACAGCTTTTCTCATGGCGTTGCTTCCGAGTTTCAGAATTTTGGTGAATAGTGAAATATTTGTGGCGGCGGAATACTGCTAAATGTCGCAAAGATCTTTTCTTACAAATGGGTGGCAGCCATAAATTATGTTTATAAATTAAAGTAGTTACGAAAGTTAATAATTTGGTGTTATATCTAGTGCAATAGTGCGAGCGAAGCGAGCCTGGGACGTGGAGCACCCCGACTCGGACAGGTTAGGTTAGAAGAGGATGACGGGGTCGTGTGAGCGAGCGAAGCGAGCGAATAGACCCCGTCATCCTCTTCGTGGTTATTTTTTTTGTAAACCACTCAGTAGTAGGAGCCCCGCGAAGCGGGGATCCGTCGACCAGACTTCCCTCGATTGCACCACGTTAAGTGGTGTGGGGCTTCCATCCTCCAACTCTCTCTCCCCATAAATCAGGTTAAAATTGTCATAAAAATTACGAAACATAACCTCAAAATGAGATTTTTAAAAATTAATAAAAAAAAACTATGCGCGTCCGGCAGAAAGTGGAAGTAGGGGGTGACTCTACAACTCCTCCTCTACGACCGAATTGTAAACCTTACCCCTAATAGCTATTATCACGGGATTTTCACTGTCTCATTCATTTTGAACATAATTACATTTTATTATGCCATGTTGACTTTCTTGAGAGTTATGTACAAATAAATGTTAAGTGTAGTTAAGTTTAAGTGGTATTTTTTCGCGTTTATATAGTAATATATTTTTATTGTTGTCAGATATATCTTGTAATTGTCCATATGTAAACTGTAGTACGGGTGATGTTTTTGTCGATTTTATATGGAATAAGCACTAAATCGTATGAGGGTGCCTATTGGATTAATATAATGTCTTCTGCTCTTTTTCATACATTAATAAATTCTGCATTATTACCGATCTCTACATCTCTACTTTACACAATAAATAGAAACGTGGACGAATTTATTGTGACTTCGTGAAAATGAAGTGTCGTATGGTACGAGCAGTGTTAATAATAGCAGCGTTGATATTATAATACCATGCAAATATATTTAGCGCGTAACTAATAGGTTCCTCAGTGTTTTAGTACTTACTCCAAGTAAACCATAGTCTTTTATAATATACACTTTATTAATAAATAGCTGTGGACTGACATTTCGACTTTTTGTAAATATATATTTTTTACATTCCAGTATAATAATACTAAAATTTTTGTTAACTAAAATCTGGTGCTTGATTAGTCAATACTGTTGTAAATACAATACTACGTGTAATACATGGGAAGAGACACACAATCGAAAAATTATTGTACTGCTTTGCTGTACGCATTACGACCAACAACGCAAACCTTTAAATATATAACACGACTTTTTCTGCCAACAGGGCGGTGCCCAATTAAAATGAGGTGTAAGGTTTGACAGATTGCATAGCGGGGAAGTTAATTGTTCGAATGTAAAGGTTTATGTTTCTTTCTGTACTATTACTTATATTTTATATTAATTAAAAAAAAAACACTAAATCGAAATGTGCATGCCTTAAGCGCTTATGTTATACTTAAGTCGATTTTTAAAGTATTTTAAATACACACAAGTTTTCACAAATAACCTTATTATTACTACTTCTAGTTTTCCGATAATTTTATGTCAAACGTTAATAAAAAACAGTTTGGAAAATCCAAAAGTGACTCATACTTAATGCTCATATGATCGTGAAAAATGTAGAAAAAAAATCCCATTCAGAAATAGAAAATATAATTTAATCTAATTTAATGCTATTATTATTGAGATTATAAGTTGGACAGATAAAGTTACCAACATTGAGGTCCTTAAACAGATGAAAAGGAATGAACCCCTACTTGTCAATACCATCAAACAGACAAAAGTTGCGTACCTAGGACACGTGCTAAGGCATGAACGTTACCAACTGCTGCAGACTATTGTGATGGGCAAAGTAGCGGGTAAAAGAGGTGTTGGTAGAAGGAAAATGTCGTGGCTATGTAACATCCGGAAATGGACTGGGATAAAGAAAGTTGAAGATCTGTTCAGACTAGCCATGAACAAAGAAGAATTTAGAAGGATGACTGACGACCTTCAGTAATGGAGAGGCACTTAAAGAAGAAGAAGAATTATTGAGATTCAATTTTTTTATTATTGTTAATTGAAAAAATTTTAAACAGAATTATCTTTAAACGACCAGAAATTAACTTTAATATTACTTTAATTTTTAGGTATTGATACTCGGGCATTATCGTAAAAACTAGGCTTTTTTACCTGACTCCTTATTAATTTTTTTCTCATGAACTTTATTTCGTTTTCAAAAAGTTTCTCATCTAGTCATAACCAGTATTTTAATTTATCATTCACCAAAGTACACCCTCAGATCACTCTATCAAGTCCGAAGGTAAGATCTCATCATAACTAACAAAACGAAGCCAAACTCGGCACACCTAGTTCTACTCTTTTAGGAGATTTTTTTTTTCATAGAATACGGGTGATAAACACACAGTTCACCTGATGGTAAGTGGATGCTGTGGCCTTTTTTGCGCCCAGAAGCAAAGTAAAGGACTACCCTCCGGGAAGCAGGGGAGGGATGTGTGAATGCTCTAAGTATACCATGCAGTCGGCTGCGTGGTTATGTGAGACTCACTGAGAAAACTCAGTGCCTATCCACTAAATACCACCTGAGACTGGCTTTGACTTGGTAAGTTCTTTCAGCTGTATCGGAAGGAACGAAACAAAATATATCCAAAATATAACACCCGAGAAATGGCAACAACGTGTACAATAAAGTAGCCTAATAGCAGGGTGCGGACCGCGAACTCAAAAAGGTCGTGGATTCGAATTCGCCTTTCGACTACTGGCGTGAATCACTCGTAACACAAGCAATTTAAGCTTACCACGAGTGGTGGTGGAATATTGGTAATGTTTATAGCATTAACAAAGTAATATTCTTTCTTAATAAAAAAAAATTTAAAAAAATTATAGATCATATTTCTACTAACCCGAATGAAAAGTTTTCATATGCCTATAATTGACTGATCGTTATCAGATCATAAAAATATATATGTGGAATTGAAAAGAGTAATCACCCCAAAGAATACAATATGAGTCTACAGACTTTAAGAAATTATTCGAAATGATTAAGACATCACGTTCCCCCATAGAGAAAAGGGGGACGCAGAAATGCTGTGGCCAATAGACATCTATATTTATCCTCGATTAAGAATCAAAACGCAGATGCGTTGTCACCCCTGAGGGTTAAGTTTGAATGCCTCGTTTCCAGTAAAAAAGGGTTTCCGGATCTCTACACTCGCCATACGAAACACAGCAGTATTAAGCTGCTATTTTACGCTGGTATTCTGTAAGAACGTGGTCCTTCCCCGGTCGAGCCGTCCCATTTGTGCTACAACTATAATATAGTTAATTCTTAATTCCAGTAGCAGATACCTAAGTACACTTTCAGAACACTCCATAAAGTCCAAGACGTACAAGATATTTATAAATAAATCCTACGTACTTTTAGCGGAACAAGATATTGTAATAAAAATCTGTGATTATAAAAAAAATAATATCTTACCTTGGTCAGGTATGTACCGAATTTGGATTTTGGAATATTTTTTATTTCTATCGCGTTCGATATTTTTCATCACGAGCCACTGCTGTAAACAAACGATACAGTAACCCACTCACGACGGCGGCCGAGCCCGGAGTGAGTGTATCTGTATTTAGTAAAATATATGATATATACAAGGCTGCTCAAACATCGAAAATTTTGGAATTTTTCAGCTGAAAAAACTAATTATAATTTAACAAAACAAAATTAAACAGCCATTTACATTTCATGGCTTCCCACATGATAGATGAAGAACCTGATGATGATGATCTCTTTTGAAGGACCTGGAGGCAGAGTTATATTTCTTTTTCAGTGCACTAGTGATGGCCGAACGGACCGGGACGCCGATGCGTTAGCCGAGGCCTTGTAACACTTCTGCTTTCGCCGTGACGCAAATTTGCAGGAGTGTCCAAACCAATAGTAAGATCTGCCGCCAATAGGCACTACGGATGATGTGATCAAAAATTCCATCTCCTGAAGCAACATATTGGCGACAGACTCAGCAAAGAATTTTTCGGGATCATTTAGCGAGAAAATTATCCGCTACCCATGGCTAGGATGTAAAAAAACACCCACATTCCATTCAAATCCGCTGACCTATAGTGCAATATACGGCGGAAGCCTACAGACCTTGCCTGCAATGAGCAAGTGATACGACACTATTCTGCGGATCATTAAATGATCGGAAGATGAGAATGGAACCATTCGGCTTGTTGGGCGTTGAAACGTGTGTTTACTGTACGAAATTCTGCGCTTCACTTTCGCCAACGAAATAATCAGTTACCGATTTTCATTAGCAACGTTTCATGTTTATGTGACATCAATTAAATTGAATGTACCGCCTTAATAAGTTTTACTTGAAAGAGTACGCTTAGGCGAAGGCAAAGTGTCTCGAAGAAGATTTGACATTAGAAGCTATTAAATTATGTGTAAATTATTGGTCCCGAGGTCACTCAGACCGTGTCGGATTGCGATTTGATGATTGTGAGGGAATAGAGAGTGCACCTGTGCTTCCGCATACATTTGGACACTATAATTCTGTACTCTGCGGATAGTCTCCGTGGAGACTGGGCGCTCAACTTAACAATCAAACCAACTCTCAACTCAACCTAACACATCTCAGCACGAGACACAACCCACGCACTGATGATAATCACGAGGAGTGCGTTTGTTTGTCACTTTGTTCATCATTATACTAATGACTTTAAGTGCTGTTAGGCGAGGAAATTTGTATTTTTTTATTACTTTAAGACTTAATTGCTTCATTCATGTAATTATTGATCACAAATATTAAACATATTACGTAGGTATAGTTTGATTATTTGAGTTCGTTAAAGCAGTAGGCCTTACCTATTACCCTACCATCGTAAAATGAGGCCTACAAGCAAGATTTTTAGAAATGTTTAATTTTGATTTTCTTTATGACAAATATTACAATTTTTCGTTCATACTTTATAAAAACTGTATTAAGCCAATATTTTTTATTAAAATCTGCAGGCCAAATTACACATAACCAAATCAAAACCTTTAAGGAATCCAGGCAAATTAATTATTAATAAAATACCGTTACACAGTTAACACAAAAACAGTTAATTATCATAATAATTGCTATGCAATGTGCATAAAAATATTTACGCAATACCCAGTAACATAAAATTGCAATCAAGGAAGCGTTTTGGAAACGAGTTGGAAAAATGGCTAGCTAATAATTTTTTTTTTATTCTGTTAGTGAGTGGTTGGAAAAACAATGTCTTTAAACTTTGACGAAATATTTCTTAACAATTATCTTAATATTTTGACAATTATATACCTATTATAATGAAAAATTAAATTATAAATATTATGTAAAACACACACACACATGCAAAATAAATGAAAAAATTATATTGTATATTTCTCACTTTTTTTTTCGAATTTCCCTTAGCTAAGCCTTATTATTACCCGCAGCCCACAGGTAGGTACTTATATATAAAACCCTATTACAAAGTCACCTGTTGTCAATACTGGATACGTTAAACGAACGAACGAAAAAGAACACGTTATGTACCTATTTGTGATATTTAACATCAATGTTTTTAGTACATTTTTTTATTCGTTCCTTATTACACACCGAAAAACTAAAAAAGAGTAAAGTTCAAACTAAACTATAATATGTACAACAGGCGGTCGTTTCACTCTGAAACTGATCTCTTCCAAACAACCTTTGTGTAGAGGACTGATGCAAACAATGGTTAAAATAGAGAGAGGTGTACAAAAAATGATGAAAATACATATAAATATAGATTTGATATTTTCAATTTAGGCGGCAGTCTTCGGGATAGTCCGACCAGCTGATTAGTGACCGCCAATACGGTTTTCGCCGTGGTCGGTCAGCTGGTGATCTTCTGGTCTACCTCACTCACAGATGGGCGGAGGCAGTAGAGTTCAAGGGGGAGGCATTAGCCGTTAGTTTGGACATTGCGAAGGCCTTCGATCGGGTTTGGCACAAAGCGCTTCTTTTGAAGATCCCTTCCTATGGGCTTCCCGAGAAATTGTGCGATTGGATCACCAGCTTTCTTGCAGATCGGAGCATCAAGGTCGTTGTAGACGGTGCAAGCTCCGATTGCAAGCCTATTAATGCTGGTGTTCCACAGGGCTGCGTGCTATCGCCAACGCTGTTTCTTCTGCATATCAATGATATGTTGCATACCCGTAACATTCATTGCTATGCGGATAACATCACTGGTGATGCTCCTTACACCGGCCGAGCCAATATTTCTCGGGAAAACGTCTCCGAGTGCCGGGACAAACTTGTGTCTGAAGTCGAGTCTTTGCTGAACAGAGTCTCGGATTGGGGACGACTAAATCTAGTCCAGTTTAACCCCCAGAAGACACAAGTTTGCGCGTTAACCGCTAAAAAGAACCCCTTTGTCGTATCCCCTCAGTTTCAAGGCACTCCCCTTGTTGCCTCAGCCAGTATGGGAATCCTCGGCGTCGACATATCGAGTGACGTGCAGTTTCGTGGTCACTTGGAAGGGAAGCCCAAATTGGCCTCTAAAAAGCTTGGTGTGCTCAGCAGAGCGGGACAGTATTTCATGCCGGCACACCGCCTGCAACTTTACAAGGCGCAGGTTCGGCCGCACATGGAATACTGTTCCCATCTCTGGGCTGGGGCTCCCCAGTACCAGCTCCTTCCACTTGACCGCATCCAGCGCAGAGCGGTTCGAATCGTCGACGACCGAGTGCTTTCCGATCGGCTCGATTCACTGGCGCTGCGAAGAGATGTTGCATCTCTTTGCGTATTTTATCGCATCTATCACGGGGAGTGCTCTGAGGAATTGTTCGGATTAATCCCAGCTGCCAAATTTCGTGAACGCACTACACGGCAAACGTCCCGATACCATCCACACCATCTGGATGCTTGGCGGTCCACCACTGTACGTTTCACAAGGAGTTTTCTTCCACGTACAACCTCTCTGTGGAATAGTTTACCACCGGCGATTTTTCCGGACCGATACGACCTGGGGACCTTCCAGAAAAGAGCTTACTCCTTTCTAAAGGGCCGGCAACGCACCCGCAATTCTCCTGGTGTTGCGGTTGATCATGGGCGGCGGTAGTCACTTAACATCAGGTGAGCCGCATGCTCGTTTGCCCCCTCTTCTATAAAAAAAAAAAAGAAAAAAAAACGATGGCGTCTTCCCGACATTCATTGACAATCTCCATAATATATCCTAAATCTTAGATTATTTAGTCCGTCTCGATAATACGAAACGTGTTTCACCTCCAAACGAGGCATCATAAGGAAACAGAATATGCCATGGGTGGCATATTATATTTTGTTATGTTTTGTACTATCCAGGTCGAGTTCCATACGTGTGCAAAATTTCATCCAAATCCATATAGCAGTTTTGACGTGAAGCAAACAAATAAACTTTCACATCTATAATTTTACTAGCAACCCGTCCCGGTTTCGCACGGGTTCAATTTACATGTGGTGTCATTTATATTAAAAAAGCAATGTTCGATCGATTTAGTTTGTCGCTTGTATTAATAATTCATTGTTACGAAAAATGCGCTAAGTAAGAAAATATTTTTAGAAATTATTCTCAAAATTATTAAAATAAAAGAATATTACTGGGTAACAAAATCCTCTTTACTATCAGACACCATTCTGGAGACCAATTGTCAATCAAAAATGATAAAGGTGTGAGAGCGGATGCTCAACTTGCTCTCCTGCTAACGCAACCAATCAAGAGAGCGCACTGCACCATACATTCAGTATAGAGTACGTTAGTACTCTTATTAGTTTGTGGTATAGAGTAACAGGGAGCAACACAGTTCGACCAACCGTAACATGTTCCCGTCACAATAACACACCGGTGTAACGTGAAAGCCCCAATTACATGAAAACACCAAAGTATGCAAGCCAACAGCAACTCTATACGTCTCAAAGTTTACATTGACCTGTGTACACAGGGCAGCCTCTCAGCGACGCTATCCACCTTGCCTACTTTAGGAGAATACCACAACGGACGTAATAACGACAGCGAGACTCGTAGACAGTGGCGGCCCTAGGGCGGTGCGAGCAGTGCGACCGTACCGGGACCGTTCGGGGGTCGCCCAAATCATCCGAAACGCTGCCACCGGGCACCGGTCACCAATTCACTCACTCTTATCACTAACATTCCGTTTTGTTGACGCTAATTAGGGAGTCAAAGTTAAAGTATTTTGTTGCTTACAAGCCAGTAAGTGATTCTTTGGAAATAGGACTTACTGGTCTCTTTCTTGATGCAATTGTAAAAGTGTTCGACTTAGACATTAATGATTGTCGAGGTCAAGGGTACAATAATGGTGCGAACATGACAGCAAAATTAAGGGTGTTCTAACCAAACTGACTCAATATTCTCGGGCATTTTTCAATCCATGTGGTTGAGAGTTGAGAGGTTGAGCTTACTAATCCGTTGGGCTACGTCGGTCACTCTGGTTTTACTGCGGATATCCTCATTTCTGATTTTATCACGCAGAGAAACTCCGAGCATAGCCTTCTCTATAGCTCGCTGAGCGACCTTGAGCGTCCTCATACGGCCAGCAGTGAAGGACCACGTCTCAGATCCGTAAGTCATCACTGGCAACACGCACTGGTTGTACAATCTAGTTTTTGGAGATTGAGGTATACCTGACGAGAAGATATGTCGTAATTTCCCGAACGCTGCCCAGCCGAGTTGAATCCGTCGATTGACCTCTCGGTCGAAGTTGGGCTTATCTAGTCGGACTATTTGTCCCAGGTAAACGTACTCGTCAACAATTTCGAGCATAGTACTCCCAACAACTACCGGTATAGGTGTGACGTGGACATTAAACATGATCTTTGTTTTATCCATGTTCATCTTAAGACCTATCTATTGGGAGACACCATTGAGGTCATTGAGCATAGTGCTTAGGTCCTCTAGCGATTCTGCCATAAAGACTATATCATCGGCAAATCGAAGGTGAGTGATGTACTCGCCATTGATGTTAATACCATATCCTTTCCAGTCCAGTAGCTTGAAAACTTCTTCCAATGCAGTGGATATAACGTCACCCTGTCTTACACCTCTCTACAGTTGGATAGGTTTCGAACTCTGGTTATGAACTCGGATAGCCATCGTAGCCCTACTGTATAAACACTTCAGCACTTCGATATACCGACAGTCAACTTGGCACCGCTGAAGGAACTGTAGCACCGCCCAAATTTCGACGGAATCAAAGGCTTTCTCATAGTCCATATACGCCAGGCAAAGTGGCAGATTGTACTCTTCGGTCTTCTGTACAATCTGCCGCAGGGTATGTATTTGGTCTATGGTACTGAAGCCCTTTCGGAAACCGGCTTGTTCGGGAGGCTGGCAGTCGTCGAGTCTGCGTGCGAGACGATTCATAATGACTCTCTAACACAGCACGTAGACGCGGCTCAGAAGGAAAAGGGGTCTGTAGTTCTTCAAGAGAGCGTTGTCGCCTTTCTTAAAGAACAAGACCACCGCACTTCTGCTCCACGCCTCCGGAGTAGTGCCACCATGGAGGACGGAATTAAAGAGCCTCTGAAGGACTTCAAGTACGGGTTTTCCACCCGCTTTCAGAAGCTCCGCTGTTATTCCATCCTCGCCCGGGGACTTGCCGTTTTTAAAGTGCTGGAGAGCCATTCTAATCTTGCTCAAACTGACGTCCGGGATATCGTAGGAATAGTGTCGGATAAGACTTTCTCTTGGATCGTTACTCACACTTGCGTGTGGCTCCAACGATGATGTGTACAGCTGCCCATAGAACCTCTCAATCTCACTCAAAATATCAGGTGTCCCGCAAAAGATGCTGCCACACTCAGTCTTCAGCTTTGACAGTTGTCTCTTTCTGGCAGACAGATCTCTGGCAAAGACTTTGGAGCCCTGGTTCCGCTCGATCGCTTCTTCAATACGAGCAGTATTAAAGTTGCGTAAGTCTCGCCGCATGCATTTGGAGATCTGTCTGTTCAGTTGCCTGTATGCTGTCAAATCTGTTGACGATTGCAGCCTCATCTCCCGTCTAATAGCCATGAGATTAAGAATGTTATCGGAGAGTTTGTGTTCTTCTGCGGCGGGACTTGCAGAACTTAGCTCCGACCGCACGGACATTTTCCACGAGCTTGTCATTTATATCGTCCACTAGGCACTCTCGTCTCTCTAGGCACTGAAAGCGGTTATGTTACTCGAGCTGAAAGGTTTAGATTTAGTCGCCTGCGCGATACTTTATACTGCTAGAACGGGTGGGAGATGATAGTTCTACACTTATTTCCTGATATATTTTTTTACTCTAATTGCTAACAATAAATTATCGTGAGATAGATCGAAATTTGTCCACGGTTTACAGATTTTACAACTTTGGGTAATTTTAGTTGTTAATATCAAGGTTGTATCATTACACAGTATGTCTTTATATACAGATGAATTTTCATACGAACAGATTTTGTCTGAAAGCGGCCCGCGGAAGGGCTACATTCAATATGTAATTGGAAATTGTATGTGGTTTTATTATCTCTAACTTACACGAGTATCGGTACTGCGGGGTCTTTGACAATCCTTTTACTCCTCGGCCAATGCAGAGATAATAAAACCACATACAATTTGCAAATTATTATTTTTCCATCAAAATTAATTTGTTTTTACGTGTTTTTTTGAAAAAAAAATATTTCTATATCCTTGGATACTGATTCTGATAACGCAGTTAACGGGAACCACAGATAACGTAGCTGTTTATTGGAAATACATTCAACTCCCGCAACGTTATACTGAAAATGATGTTAGTTATATTGTGATAAACTTTGTCTACCAATCCCTGAAGGTCATTTTCGAAAATGCAAGGAATTTCATTCCATTGTTTTGCGGCATATGCCCTTTGATCAACAACTCTTCAAAATGCCGGTTTTCATGTGCTGACAACATAGGAGGCTGCGGCGGCGGCGTCGTGCCGGCTAGCATTAATAGTATTTTGGTTGCTCATAATTTTGAATCTGTGATATCTTCTAAAGTGTTCATTTAAATGATAAAATTTAAGGAATAATATTATTTTACATGAAATGGCAAGGTTGACTAACATATTTTATTTGTTTACTAATTTTCCATTAAAAAATCTGTAAATGACAGTGAAAATCGTATCAAATATAAATCCGTTGCGTGGTTGGTAGTTTAAAGGAAAGGGGTAAGGGGTTTGCTTTGATAAATCTAAAACTAAATATTCTTTTATTTTATCAACAAAATACTTATAGTAATTTTTGAGTCAATCGCCCCGTAAAGTAAAAGGTGACGTACAAACTATAACACCTTATTTCACCCTCCGAGGGTTTGAATTTTTCAAAATCCTATCTTAGTTAATGCCAACGTAATAAAAGCAAGCTATAGGCACAATTTCATTCTTCTACGTCCTGCGGTTTAAGCTGTCCATCATATCAGTCTATTAAAGTCCACTGCTGCAAATAGACTTCCCCTACAGATTGCCACAATTGATTTGCTATAGTTTCCACGACGTTTCGTCGTTATTAGGAAGACGCTGCTGCCCACTCCTGATTCGTTTCCCACTGACGCCTCTCACGACACCCACGGAGTGATGTGGGCCAGTGGATATTCTTACACGGCAACGCCCCTCATACTTAGGGTTAAATTTCCAAAATTATTTCTTATTAGACGCCTACGTCATACAAGACAGCTACTAATAGATTTCTACGTGCAGTTTTTTGGGATATGCCACTTACATGGAATATTGTTCTTACCTGTGGGACGGAGCCCCCCAGTGCCAACTCCATCCAGCACAGAGAGGGGCTCAAATCGTCTACGACCGATTCACTGGCGTTGCGAAGGGATGTTGCATTACATTTTAACGTATCTACCACGGCGAGTGCTTGTCTCGAGGAAATGTTCAGATTGATTCCTGCCGCCAAATTTCACGAACGCACATCGCGACAAAACAAAGTATACTATCCACACACCACTTAGATGCTTGGCGGTCCACTACTGTGCGTTTTACTAGGATTTTCCTTACTCGCACAGTCTCTGTCATTTTCCTACCAAAGGATATGTGTACATAAATTATTAAATAAATAAAAAAACTATTAAATTCTATTTTCTTTTTTCAAAGAATTGAAAGAAACATTATCTTACTGACAGTAATGTTTCAAAGATATTATATACTCTTCGGTTTCAACTCCTTATGATGCTCTTTATTTTATTTTGATGTCTAAAGTAGCAGATGTATTTTCTCAATTATAAAGTAAGCTTATAATCTCTATACTGACTGAAAAAGCAAAAATTGGTGGCACATTATAAAAGAAAAGCACGAACTGAGGTAAAAAGATCTATTATTGAAAAATAACGGGTTACATTGGGTTAAATAGAATTACAATGTAAACGCGGGGAACTTGGCGTCATCGGGGCGAATAATATCTTCTGCTAAATACAACCGACCAAGTAGACCCTCAAACAATGATGCTGGTCTATCTGGTGTATGAAGCTCGGTACCGTCCTTTTCCGCTACGCACCATTCCATGAAACGACAGGCTCGGTACAAATGTAGAGGATCCTGAAAAAAATTATTATTTATTTCTTCAGTCTTTAGAAAATAGTTACAAACTAACATAACTATTCAAGTCAAGCCGAAAACGGGCAATAGGCTAAGTCGTAACAGTTATTAGAAAAATATAATAAAAACCTTAGTCATGTACTTTTCAAATTATAAGGATTCAAAAACTGACTTCCTGTGATGAACTTTCAAGTCCCGTGACTACAAATATGAACTTTTCGTCAGTTTTTTTTCTGCGATGTAACCATGAATAACCCTTCTGTAAATTACAGTTAAAAGTTAAAACGTAACTGCCTCTGTTTTAAATACTTTTGCTCAACATTGATTTTCAAAATAATTCCATCAACCGACTTTGACCGACTGCACTGTTAAAAAAAAATGTACTACACTATTTTCGCAAGGAACTTTAAAAGATGGCGCGTTTAGTCTGTATTCCAAAATGGTATGTCACTTACTAATTGCAACTTCTTAATTGAGGAATAAAAGTAATTTATTCGTTTTAGGTGCATTTGAAATAAAATTCAGTTGTTGGATTTCTTTAGTTATGATTTTTATTTAATCACATTTACAAAGTTTTACGACAAATGTACGAACTATTAGCCTTCAGCTGCAATGCAATTTTTACATTTTTTAAAAAAATAATCGTGTAATAAGACGGGCGTATCTTCTCGAGTTGATGTATTGAGCGGCTTCTGCAATTCTTTGGCGCAGCTAGTCTAAATCTGGAATAGGTTTAGAGTTTTTGCACTTTATGCTTTATCGTAACCCAGTAAAAGAAATCTATGAAGTTTAAGTCGGGTGAACGGGTAGGCCACGAAATTGTACCACCCCGCCCAATTCACCTACCGGTGTATTCTCAATTAAGAAACTCTCGTACTGTGAGAGCATAATATGCTGGGCCATCTTGTTGATTCCACATGCTGCCGTAAATGTTCAGTTTCACTTCTTCCAATTAATCTCGTAATTGGTTCTGTAAGAAGTCCATACAACCCTGGGCATTTAAGTTCTCCGGCAGTTCGATTGGACCAATAACTTAACTATTCCAAATTCCCGTTCACATATTTACTTTAAACTGGTATTGCGTCTGGTCGTCATAATGAAGTCAATCCCATTTTTTGTCGAACCGTCGGGGCTCGACCAGGTCCACTTCCTGTGGGGCCGCTTCTGGAAGAAACAGTTCATCATAAAGAGTCCCTCTTTCTCCATAAAGTCAGCCAGCTACTGGCCCTACGGTTCCGTTGCCCTACTCCAAATTTCCCTAACTTCAGCTCACGGCTTTCTCTTGTGCCTAGTTTTGCGTTGAAGTCTACCATCAACACCGTGTAGTGGGTTTTGGAGGAATGCACGGCTTTGGAAATATCCTCATACATTTCCTCCACCTCCTCATCGGGATGTGCCGAGGTTGGTGCGTAAACCTGTGTGACCTTCAGCGAATACCGTTTGGTGATTCTGAGTATCAGGTACGCGACCCTCGTCGTCACACTCCCAATCTTTACAACGTTGTTGACGAGAGACTTGTGGACGATAAATCCGACACCTCCTTGGGACAGATGGTCGCCCTCCCGGTGATAGAACAAGTTGCCGGACTCGAGGATTACCGTGTCCTCCCCCTCTCTTCGGACCTCGGATAACCCAATAATATGCAAGCGCAACTTGTCTACCACTTCTTCCAACTCCAGTATCTTCTCGTCAGTCCTCAGGGTGCGTGCGTTATATGTTGCCAGGTCGAGTCGTCGTAGGTGGCAACCGAACCTCCACCGGAGATTCTTAGCACCCCCTGCCCCGCCGTTACCATGGTCGCCACCGTAGCCAGGAATAGCAGGGCCGCCGGGGACTGGGGGCCGTTTGTTTGCGTCGTTACTCATGGGGGGATATTTGCCATAGTTGCACGACGACCAGACGCCAACTGTTCAGTGATGTCTCAGTGATCGCAAGGGTGAAAACTGGCAGCGATCACCGAATGGTTAGAGGCACACTGAACCTAAACGTTAAGTTGGAGAGGTCTCGTCTAATGAAGTCAACGCTCCGTCCCCCTCGTGCTCTAATCCAGAATCCCGAAACCTTTCAGCTCGAGTTACGTAACCGCTTTCAGTGCCTAGAACATTGCAATGCAGTGGACGATATGAATGACAAGCTCGTGGAAACTGTTCATGCGGTCGGAGCTAAGTTCTGCAAGACCGGCCGCAGAAGAACACAAAAGCTCTCCGATCATACTCTTAATCTCAAGGCTGTTAGACGGGAGATGAGGCTGCAATCGTCACAGATTTGACAGCATACAGGCAACTGAACAGACAGATCTCCAAATGCATGCGGCGAGACTTACGCAAATTTAATACTGCTCGTATTGAAGTAGCGATTGAGCGGAACCAGGGCTCCAAAGTCTTTGCCAGAGATCTGTCTGCCAGTAAGAGCCAACTGTCAAAGCTGAAGACTGAGTGTGGCAGCATCGTTTCCGGGACACCTGAAATTCTGAGTGAGATTGAGAGGTTCTATGGGCAGCTGTACACATCATCGTTGGAGCCACACGCAAGTGTGAGTAACGATCCAAGAGCAGGTCTTATCCGACACTATTCCGATGATATCCTGGACGTCAGTGTGAGCGAGATTAGAATGGCTCTCCAGCACCTTAAAAACGGCAAGTCCCCGGGCGAGGATGGAATTACAGTGGAGCTTCTGAAAGCGGGTGGAAAACCGATACTTGAAGTCCTTCAGAGGCTCTTCAATTCCGTCCTCTACGGTGGCACTACTCCGGAGGCGTGGAGCAGAAGTGCGGTGGTCTTGTTCTTCAAGAAAGGTGACAACGCCCTCTTGAAGAACTACAGACCGATATCCCTTCTGAGCCGCGTCTACGTGCTGTTTTCGAGAGTCATTACGAATCGTCTCGCACGAAGACTCGACGACTTCCAGCCTCCCGAACAAGCCGGTTTCCGAAAAGGCTTTAGTACTATAGACCACATGCATACCCTTCGGCAAATTGTGCAGAAGTCCGAAGAGTACACTCTGCCACTTTGCCTGGCGTATGGGGACTATGAGAAAGCCTTTGATTCCGTCGAAATTTGGGCGGTGCTACAGTTCCTTCAGCGGTGCCAAGTTGACTGTCGGTATATCGAAGTGCTGAAGTGTTTATACAGTAGGGCTACGATGGCTATCCGAGTTCATAACCAGAGTTCGAAACCTATCCAACTGTAGAGAGGTGTAAGACAGGGTGACGTTATATCCACTGCATTGGAAGAAGTTTTCAAGCTACTGGACTGGAAAGGATATGGTATTAACATCAATGGCGAGTACATCACTCACCTTCGATTTGCCGATGATATAGTCTTTATGGCAGAATCGCTAGAGGACCTAAGCACTATGCTCAATGACCTCAATGGTGTCTCCCAATAGATAGGTCTTAAGATGAACATGGATAAAACAAAGATCATGTTTAATGTCCACGTCACACCTATACCGGTAGTTGTTGGGAGTACTATGCTCGAAATTGTTGACGAGTACGTTTACCTGGGACAAATAGTCCGGCTAGGTGAGTCCAACTTCGACCGAGAGGTCAATCGACAGATTCAACTCGGCTGGGCAGCGTTCGGGAAATTACAACGCATTTTCTCGTCAGGTATACCTCAAAACCTGAAAACTAAGTTGTACAACCAGTGCGTGTTACCAGTGACGACATATGGAACTGAGACGTGGTCCTTCACTGCTGGCCGTATGAGAACGCTCAAAGTCGCTCAGCGAGCTATGGAGAGGGCTATGCTCGGAGTTTCTCTGCGTGATAAACTTAGAAATGAGGATATCCGCAGTAGAGCCAGAGTGACGGACATAGCCCAACGGATTAGCAACCTGAAGTGGCAATGGGCCGGCCATATAGCTCGAAGAACCGACAACCGTTGGGGAAAAAAGATTCTCGAGTGGCAGCCTCGTACCGGTAGACGAAGTGTAGGGCGACCCCCCACTGGATGGAGTGACGACCTGGTAAGACATGCAGGAAGTCGATGGATGCAGGTGGCTCAGAACCGTGCTTTGTGGCATACCTTGGGGGAGGCCTATGTTCAGCAGTGGACTTGTGAAGGGCTGAAATGATGATGATAATGATGATGGTATTGCGATCTGTCTTCCTGCATCAAATTTAGATTTTCCACGTGCCATTCGTGCAAATTGTGGAGGTTCTTTTTAAATGTTGATTTATCGGACCATAGAATTTTTTCAAAGAATCGCGGATCTTTTCGGTGCCTCTGCAATATCATTTGACAAAATCGCACTCGCTCTGGGTAGTTTCGGAGTAGCAGACTTTGAACTTGTCGTACATGGTACGGATGAAACTCGTTTAAAAAAAACAACGATATGCAGTACTTTTGGGAACTCCAATGCTCTCTTGAATTCCATGTACCGAGATACCTTGGTCTTCTTCAACTGCTTGCAAGACTTCGGGACTCGTAGAGAGCATAAAAGGTCTTTTTCCCTCGTTTACCATTTGACTAGGGAATCGATCCTCTGAGAATGATCGATGCACATTAATAAAATACTCGATGATCGGGATGACGTTTAGCATTAGCCAGAGTGGCGTCTCTATCTGTTTCACTCTCACAGACTAAAATGATCTGTCAATCCATCTTTCTCTTAGATAAAAGTAGCGTCACTATCTATCTAGCTTAGGTACAACAACGTAACGTCACATCTGTCTCGCTCACACTAGACTAAATAATGTCACTCTTAGTCTGGTCGATCATCGATCTTGTTGAAATTCATACTATTTTGGAATCCAGATTAAGTGCGCCATCTTTTAAAGTTCCTTGCCAAAATAGTGTATACATTTTTTTTACAGTAGTCGGTTAAAATTGGATGATGTAATTACTTAGTCGGATCATAAGTTCTGTCAAAACCTTATTATTTAAAATTTTTGAATACTGGCTAGATGATCTTCACCAATTTTAAAAATATCGTTCAAGTATTACGTAACGCAATTTTAGAAGATTTTTGATTCTCCCTCCCTCCATGTAACGCGCCATAGCATTTTTCTGTACCGCCCTCTCTAAATGTTACGTAACACTCCAGTGACCATTTTTACCTAAGTCACAAGTACCAGAAAACTGCTAAAATACCTTTGCGGTAATAAAAATAATGGTTTATATATTATATACCTACCTATATACGGCGGTGATATTACATTTTAGCAGTAAGCTAAGCTGTGTAAAATTTGTTGCTTTCTTCTTCGTGGCCTTCACCTTGACCTTTCGTATAAAATCACTTATGTTCTATAAACCATAATTATATTTATGTTTTAGTTTTTCTATAGCTATCTTCCAAATTTCGTTGACTTTTTGGCACAGTAGCGCTGGCAAAACAACATGAGTCTTTATAGGCTAAGAACAGCTGATAATGCAAATCTCTCTCTTTTGAGGACATTACATTATGAACTCACTGACTGCAGCAATGTGAATACTGTACAATGTAAACACTGGTGAATACTGACAACGAAAACAAAATAAAAATGACGTACAATACAGTCAAAGGATTCCCCGTATAACATAAGCGAAAAGGTTTGTCAACTTAGGATATTTTAATTCCCTAGTCTTTTTGCCAAATTTGCAGAGAAGATTTAGAATAAGTAATATAGGCAAATGGTAAAGAAAAACCTAAAATAATCTCAAACATTTTGACTTTTTAAATTAAAAATGCGTGGAAATGCATTATTTTAACTGATTTTACTTCGCACGCACACATTCGTAAGGGTCGATCGGTAGGCAAAACGTCTTGAATTGAATCACACACAGAGAAGCGCGAGCGTACGCGTGGTTGTTGTTGCTGATAAATCACATTCAATTTGAGATAATTTCAAATAAAAAGTGGAAGCCTTATTTACTCGTATTTTCAAAAACTGCAATAACGTTATACCATTATTTATACATCTGAACTTAAGTTTAAAATTAGGCTACTCTTTGGAAAATAACCCTGTATAAGACGATAAAAATTGTTGACTTTTCCATATCTAAAAACAATATTTATCACAGATTTTATGTGTTTAGTTAAGAGCCCAGTCTTTCAGAGCAAAACAGAAAAATTGCGTTCTGGTGACACATCTACACCCTCCCTGCCCCGCCACTTCATGTACCGCCACCGCAGTTATCTTTCTGGCCGTAGCGTGGAAAGTTGCTCTACTAAGATTTTCCAGTATCAATTTATCTAATATACAGGATTATTGATAATTAGCTAACAAATTTTCACATACAGATTTTCTACCTCGTATCTATTTTTGTTCCATGCTTTTATTACAAAATTCGTTACACAAAAAAAAAATATTTTAAGTTTGTATAATTTTTGTTGTTTTGTTGAAAAGGTTTCTAAAAGATAATCATCTAGAACCTGTATAACATGTACTCGTATTATTGATTATTCAAATGAATCTGGCAAGTGCTAGAATGAGTCGTGCACTGAGGGTTTCGTAATAAGTCGATGACACTATCGAAAATCCGTCAAGTACGTCAAGTAGTTCTAAATACTAAAATAGATTAAAAAAAAAACTCAAAATAATTTCTATATAAGTACAAACAGTCCACTATCACACATATTTATAGTTTCTCATTAAAGTATAATGTAACTTTGTATAGCATTTACCTATATGCATGAATTACTATTCTTGTACAGCAGCATCGACGGACGACTTAGCGCTTTTTTTTAATTTATTCGCAATGGCTTGAATGATGTATGGAGGGTCTTTGATTGGCATCGAGCGTTCCATGCGAGAATCAATTAGCTCAGGAAGCTAAAGAGGAAGAAAAATGACGTCCAATTTTTTTTAGATTTTGACGTTTCTGTGATCAGCATGACAATTTGCGAACATTGCGCTAAGTCTCCTATTTGACGTCCGTATATTGGACGTCGTAAGCAGTTTGACGCCACATTATATCCAAAATTGGCCATAGTGGGCGTACAATAAATTACGGGATGCTGAGGATATTACTTAATAGTTTACTTGTAGTCTACGTGTATTACTGAATAGTTTTCGTATCTAAAAATGTCATTAACTCGACATCAGCAGCTACCGGTAACAAGGAAATCTCTAGTTGAAAATCAAAAAGACGAAATTTTCCTTATGACACTTAAAAATTAAATTAAAAAAGTATTTCTATAAAAACATAATGTACTTTTTTTTAAAAAAAAGGACATTAACCACTCGTGGTAAGCTTAAATTGCTTGTGTTACGAGTGGTTCACGCCAGTAGTCGAATGGTGGATTCGAACCCACGACCTTTTTGAGTTCGCGGTCCGCTCCCTGCCATTATTATTATATATTATTATTATATATTATTATATATTATTATTATATATTATTATATTATTATTATATATTATTATATTCTATATTTCCTTGAAGAACTTACATAATATGTAGGTTTTACCTATTTTACTATAATTGTTATGCGGATGGATGGAAGTTACTGAAGGATAAATGAAAGGTAAATTTATTTCGTATTTATTTTTTGTTAGATAGTTACATATAGCGGAAAAAGAATTAAGTAATAATTTAATTACAGAAGTAATAATACCTACCAACTTTTGAATTTTATTTTATTTTTTATAGGATTTCAAGCAAATGGTAGTAGATGTTTTTTTTTTAATTTCAATTAGCCTCGCGAATTATCCTAGGTAGGAAACGTAAGAAAAAAATATAAGAAATCATTAAGTAGGCACCTATTTGGTACCTTACCCATTATTTAGCTTCCATTTATCCATTTAGTTCATTTAGCTTCCTCAAACTTTCGTTTCCGTCTTTCCTTTTTATTCGTCATATCTTGACTGTCAGGCTTTGTTACAGACACTATATTTGTTAAAGTCGTTCGTAAAAGTCTACTTTCGTCATGTCCTGATAAACGGTGTTCGTCAATTTCAATGGTGCTAACATCTGACAATGGTTGGCGAGAACCAGCAGCGGACCTG